>VZQC01015712.1:0-189392 GCA_009823505.1 Rhizomys pruinosus | reverse complement strand
AGAGGGATAGGGGTGAATCATGAGACTACAGGAATATAGTCTGGACTCTTAATTGATCAACATGCCTGTGCATACAAGCTTCTCCAACTGGACTATGGAAACCTTGGGTTGTTCAAAATTTGGACATAGATACTTGCAAAATGCACCAATTACCTAATTGTATGACAAAATGAGTAACATCAATGTTATCTGCAAACAACTGTGTCATTATATTGTAGAATCCCTTGAAAATAAACAAATAATAATTAAAAAAAAGAAATGATTTGTGTGCCCCAACCACTAGTAACAGAACTATGTAGTCAGATATCTATAGTATATGGTCACAACTGTTTCCTGTTAACTATTATCACCTATAAAACAGACATGCAGATTAGCCACCACCTCTATCACTGAGGACCCAATTCCTGAGGTAGTATCATGAGTAGTTCAGCATGTATGCAACACTTCTTCACTTATATTAAATAGACATACCATCCATAAGGAAAGTCATAGTTTATATGTATGTAAATTTGGAAGACTACAGTACAAAATATTATGTACAGAATTGGAAATAATTCAATTATAAATGATTAAATTTACATTTCACAGTGTACCTAGTGATCTTTTTCTCTGTAATCAATGCTTTAATTTGCTGCTCATACCATCTTTGCCACCATGGTTTTGATTGCTTTATTGCGAATTAGACAAGTTTCAAAATGTAAGGCGAATTTGAATATATTGATGAAAATATGTCCTTTTAATTTTATGAATCCTAACATATAGCTACCCTCTTGTGCTTAATGTAAATAACTGACCTGTAATGTATTTACCCACTTGTGAGCATAGGCTTGAGCACCTTTAATAAAAAGATACTACACAAGTAAATAAAACTCAAGAATATATCACACAGATAATGTAGCATGACAAGATAATGTACCATAACAGAGTTAGTAAAACTTAGAAGAATCATGATTATGATACATCATTGTAACAGACTGAACGAGAAAACCAAATGATCACCTGAATAAATGCAGAAAAGCTAGTTGACAAATCTCAGTCTCATTTCATGATCAAAGCTACCAGCAAAATATGCATGGAAAGAAATTTCTTCAACAGGATAATGTCAGTTTGTTAAAGCCTGTCACTTTTTTTTCTTCATATGTCTAACATGAGATGAAATTGACTATTCTTTTTAAAAAATATTTTTTATTTAGTATTTTTAAGTGTAAGAGTGTATTTCCTGCTTGTGTGTAAGTATACCTGTGTCGTACAATGCCCATCGAGGTCAGAAGGCATCAGATCCCCTGCAACTGGAATTACAGATGATTGTTAGCCACCATGTGGGTGCTGGGACTTGAACCTGGGTCTTCTGCAAGAACAGCCAGTCCTCTTAACTGCTGAGCCATCTCTCCAGCCCCCAGAAACTGACTATTCTTACCACTTCAATTTCACATAATATGGAAGTGCTAGTTAAGAAAAGGAAATAAAAGGCACCTAAATCAAGAGAAGTAAAATTAAATTTCCATATGGCATGATCTTATAGATAGAAAACTCCAATAACTTGATTAAAAGATGTTAGAACTATTACTGAACTCAGTGAAGATTCAGGATATAAAATAAACATTAAAAACCTTTTAAAAATCATTTGCACTTCTTTCTATCAATAGCTTCTG
Source organism: Rhizomys pruinosus (assembly GCA_009823505.1). Classification (NCBI taxonomy): domain Eukaryota; kingdom Metazoa; phylum Chordata; class Mammalia; order Rodentia; family Spalacidae; genus Rhizomys; species Rhizomys pruinosus. The sequence continues at coordinate 187,740 of VZQC01015712.1, read as the reverse complement.
CCTCCTGAGCTTGGGATTAAAGGCATGAGCCCACACACCAGACTTCACTCACATGCTTGGTCCTCTGAAATGAAGACCCAGATATATGCTTGACAGAATGGACAAAAGACAAGGGAAGACAGGATGAAGAGGCTAAAGCCATCCACAGATTGGAATATAAGAGACTAGGGAGTGGCTGAAAGGAGGGTAGAGGAAGAGGGAGCCTTTGTTCATTTGCTGAAGCTCAGGTGGCAGCATACAAGAAAAACCAACCGAGTAGGTGAGAAAAACATTGGCAGGAGTTTCTAAGTCGGTAACAGATTTACCAAGGTTATTGTCTTTTAGGAATATGAAGCAGGCCAGGCATGGTGACCCATGCCTTTAATCTCAGAAACCAGTCTGGCATCGATCTCCCAGAGATCCACACACTTCTGTTTCCCAAGGGCTGGGATTAAATGTCAGCACCACCACAGCCAGCTGTCGTCTTATTTTTTATACAGAAGCCACAAATACAGACTGAAGACAGCATGCTCAAAAACCGGTGGTAGTGAAACTGGATAGTGTCGCATAGAACAGTGAATCTAGATCCCTATCTCCCACCATGCACAAAACTAACTCCAAATGGGTCAAGGACCTCAGCCTAAGACTGGATAGCTTGAATCTCATACAGCAGAAAATAGGCAATGCATAAGAACACACAGGCACAAGAAATGACTTTCTGAATAGGACTTGTATGGTGCAAGCATTAATCACAACAATTGAAAAATGGGACCTCGTAAAACTAAAAAGATTCTGTATAGCAATGGATACCATCATTCAAGTGAAGATGCAACCCATAGAATAGGGGAAAGTCTTTACCTCCCATACCTCTAATAGAGGGAAGTTGTACAGAATAAGCAAAGAACTCAAAAAAAAAAATTAAACATAAAAAAGAAACAATTGAAAATAATGGTAAGGAGCAGAACAAAGATTTCTACAAAGATGAAACACAAAAGGGTGAGAAATACTTTAAAAGGTGTTCAGCAACATTAGTCAGCAGGTAAATGCAAATTAAAACCACTCTGAGATTTCATGTTATCCAAGTCAGAAAAGCTCACATTCAAAAAATAACAATAAATGCTGATAAGGATGTGGAGAAAGGGTAACATTTATCCACTGCTGGTGGGAGCACAAACTGGGACAGCCCCTATGGAAAGCATGAGATTCCTCAAAAAGCTAGAAATTTATTAATCATATGATCCAACCATAACTCTCAAGCATATACCCCAAAGACCCCATACCCTACTGCAGATATACCTGTTCATCCATGGTCATGGGTGCTATTTTCATAACAGCCAGGAATTGGAAAACACTAGATGTCCATCTACTGATAAATGGATAATGAAGATGTGATATATGTATATAATATTATTAAGCTCTTTTTAAAAATGAAATTATGAAACTTGCCAGTAAGTGGATAGAACTGGAAAAAAATCATCCTAAGTGAGGCAATGCAGATCCAGAAAGATAATGCTGTAAGTTCTCCCAATAACTGGATGTTACCTTTCAAATCTTAGATATGTATGTTTGGATTTCACAATCCAGAGAGTCAGGAAACTAATAAGTGGACTTGGAAGGGCTCTTCCTCCCAAGAAGGGAGTTAGAATGCAGTGATATAAAAGAGTAAAGGGAATCACAGAGTGGGAAACATTAGATGGTGTGAGGAATGTGGAATCGGAGAAGAGGAGGGAGTATTGGGAGGGATGAGTAACAATAAAGCCTTTAGAAAAAGCCATATGGAAACTTACCACAACATAAGCGACTTAAAGAATATACATACACATTATAAAATATACTAAAGGACTTACCTTATAGCAGAGGGACATTGCCCCTACTAGACAACATAGACTAGCAAAAAAAAAAAAAAGCCCAATGCCAAGAATGGAATCCCTTTTTGGAAACTGTTGACTAGAGGTCCCATAGACCCTCAAATAATATTGGCTATTATGCCTAATCTTGGTTACCCACAAGAACTTCACAGTAAGTATACATTGACACTACTCAGAAGACGAGAGGGAAAAAAAAAGACACTACATTATTGAGCTGTACAACAAACAAGGAGAATTCAAGGTGGTATTGACTTCAAAGCCTCTTCTCTACTGACCAAGTGTTCATTGTGCTGGAAGGTACTATTCATGCTGCCAGAAGAGACAAGTGATTATCCACTTGGCCTAATCCATGAACCTTCTGAATCCCATGAACTATAACTGGCTTGGCAAGATATCCCCATTGGTGCAATAGAGACATGGATATTACTTGAATAATCAACTACTTTCTAATGGGATTTAAGGTCAGCTGCATAGGATGGAGCCCATACCTGACACTGATACCAGGCCTAGGATCCAGAGGTGAGACAAGTCACAGGCCCAGAGAAGAACTTAATACTACTATTCCACTAAATCGATGTAGTATTAGACTTGCTCCAATGACTTGTTATACACACAGATTAATGTGCCTCTCAACAGTCACCAGAGAAAGATCTTTATGCAGCAGGTGGTGATTAATACAGAAACCCACAAGCAGTCAATATGTGGAGAATTAGAGGATACAGAGTGCTTATCCTTGATTATAATACCTATATCAAGCATCTGCTTCCAAGGCTCAGTGACCATTGTAGAAGAGGGGGTGGAAATATTGTGGGACCCAGAGGTGATGGGTGACAAAAAGGAAACAATTTTCCAAACAGCAGCTCAGTTACCCATGTGAATTCACATTAATGGTTACAGTGTGGACAAGTCCCATGTAAGCTCAAGTCAGAAAAAAATCCCAGTGTAGACATGGGGAAAACTTAATCCTATCTGAGGAACTATTGGTAACTAATGCTGCTGGGAGGAGGAAAGTCAGTCTCATTTAAGGGAGAGAATTGGTAGGTTGACCAGATTCCAATGGGTGAACCCACAATGAAGGGCATTTGGGGACCAAATGAATATGTAGGTGTGTGTGTGTGTGTGTGTGTGTGTGTCTGTGTGTGTAAGTACATTAAATTGGGTGGGGGTAGGAAGGGGATGTAGATATGGGAGCTCTAAATACAATCAAAATATTTTGCATGAAATTTGGAAAAGTTCAATTAAAAATGAAAATAAATAAACAAATGAAATTTCCTCAGGAAAGTCCACCCTTCCTCATGGTTTATCCATGTTCTGGTTTTCACACAGTCTCACCTGAAGGCTGGGGACCTATTCATGGGCAAGAGGTTGTCTTTCATTGTCAGATGTTTTTATGTGCATTATATGCCCAGAGGATTCATATATGGTTATTATTTATACAAAATAAAAATAGGTGTTCACTTTGATGAGGTATTTTAACAAATATTAGCAGCTGCTAAGTTAAAATTAATATGTTCCCATATGCCCAACAATATATGAGTGTATATACCAATAATCAGAGTTCTTATGCTCCAATCTCAATTCTGATTTACATAAAAATATTGTCATAGATGAAGGTGAGTCCTGTCCATTTGTAAATACTGGTTAGTCAAAATTATTTCAGATATTCCCTTACATGTTTGGTTTAAAACTTGAAATGTTCCATTCTATCATTTAAGTCTAAAGTTAAATTTCTTACTAATTTTTAAATTTTTTTTTCAATCTTTTTGAGACAGAGTCTCCCTGTAGCTCTGGCTGTCCTGGAACTCGTTATGTAGACCAGGCTGGCCTTGAACTCACAGAGATCCGCCTGCCTCTGCCTCCCAAGTGCTAGGATTAAAGGTGTGCGCCACCACACCCGGCTGTAATTTTTTATATTTTTTTATGTTTTATATATATTGTCTGCATGTGTATAAGTGCACTCATGTCGTGCAACATCTATGGAAGTCAGAAGAAAGTGTCGGATCCCTTGGAACTGGAGTTATGGATGGTTTTTAGTCACCATATGGGTGCTGGGAATTGAACCTGGGTCTTCTGCAAGAACAGTCAATGCTCTTAATTGCTGAGCCCAGCCCCCCCAATTTTTTACTAAATTTTAATATTATTCATACAAGAGGAATAGATCTTTAAGTGTGTATGTATTGTATATTTATTTTGAAGGCAGAACTTTAAAAATATTGAACAGCAAGTACAATTTTTTGTATTTGATTTTGATTTATTTAGTTTTATGGGTATAAGTATTTTGCCTGCTTCAATATAAGTGCTCCTGTGCATGCAATGCCCACAGAGGCCAGAAGGGGGCATTATATCCCATGGAACTGAAGTGGGTGCTGGGAACCAAACCTAGAATCTCTGCAAGAGCAGCCAGTGCTCTTAGCTGCTTAGCCATCTCTCCAAAAGCCCTCTCCCAAGTTCAATTTTAAGTGAAAAAAAAAAAAATTCAAAAGTTTATTCTTTTAAATTCAACTGTGGAAGAATTATGATATAATTTTCATCTTGTCTTTTCTGTCAAACTTGAAACATAAATTTCAGTGGAAATATACAAATAAATAAGTTGTATGTGGTTTTTGTTTGCTTTTTAAAGTAGAATGTCTTCTCTTCTAAATTATTGTATGTTATATTCTGACATTAAATGACATATCTGTTCATTTTTCATTACTCAAAATAATATGAATAAAACTTGAGTGATGGAAATTTGTAATAAAACCATTTTAAGGGACAGGCATGGCCCTTAAATTTTACATTAATAGTTGTTCTAGTTACTGTCTATTGCTGTGATAAAAAAAACTCTGACCAAAGCAAATTGTGGAGGAAAGGGTTTATTTTTCTCTTATACCTTCCAGGTCACAGTTCATCACTGAGGGAATTCAGGGTAAGAACCTGGAGGCAGGAGCTGAAGCACAGACCATGGTATTATGCTTCTTGTTGGATTGTTCTATTGTGTCTTTCAGAGCAACAGAAAGCAACTACAAGAGAACTTGTCACCAAGTGCAAGGTACTGCTGTAACAGACCAGATCATACTGTTTGTGCAAGAGTTTTTGAAGTGTTTGGAACTCTGCATTAGAAAAGACATTGACTGCTCAGAGCTAAGTGAGTTTTTTGCTATGGAGGTTGGAACAGTTATGCTGAAGATAAATGAGGATGATGGAGGCCTGTCTTGTAAAGTTTCAATGGAAGCAAAGACTATCCAGAGCTGTTTGTGTGATATTTTGAATGGAGAGTCTGTGGCCCCCTCTCAAACTGGAAGCAGGACTTGGTAATCTGTAAGCATCTCCAGCATGTTACTGGTTTTGAAGGCAAGGAGGGGCTCTGGAAAGCAGCCGAGGCTTAGCATTGTGAGAGACCAAGAAAGTCGATTGTTTAAAATGTGGCCTCGGTTGCAGTGAAGACCCCCAGGACTGAAGGGGTCATTGAAAGAATCTGAGGCTTTGCACCCTGAGGGGCCAGGGGTATGAAATGGGTTCACTTACATACATGCAGGCAATACACTCACACACATAAAATAAGAATAAGAAAGCAGACTGAGCACAGGCCAGAGGACCAAAACCATAGAAGCATTACTTTATGTGTGTGCTTTTCCTCCCCCAAGCTCCTACCCTGATTCTCCTCCATGATGAATTCTGTTAGAAGAAAAAAGTTTAATATAGAGAGTTACAATGATATAAACATAGTGGTTAACATTACTTAAGGGAGGGTGGTTTTCCAAAGTTTTCCCTTAGCTAGCCTACTCTGTCCTCACAGCAATGTCATTATCTCCAGGTTGTAGCATGAACAAGGCCATAGGACCAGGAGGGAGGTGAGACAACCAGTATCTGCTTATTAACCACAGGTTATATAGTTCAGAAATTCTTTAGTGTTGAACTACAAATGAACAATAATTGAAAGCTTTGCCAAAGCATTTGCATAAATAGAGATTTTATCTAGTATGCACTTCATGATACCAGGTAAAGCTTGAGAAACTTTTTAAGGTTTGGCCACATTGTGCAGATTTCTAGGGCTTCCCTCCAGTATGGAGTCTCCAGTGATGATAAAGGTTTGAAACAGAGTTAAAGGTCTTGCCATGTATTCTTAGCATTTGTAGGGCTTCTCTCCAGTGTGAATTCTTTCATGTTGAGTAAGGCTTGAAGTATAATTAAAAGCTTTCCCACATTCTTTGCATGTGTAGGGTTTCTCTCCAGTATGAATTCTTTGATGCTGAATTAGATTAGGACAATTAAAATGGGCTTTATCACACTCACTGCATTTATAAGGTTTTTCTCCACTATGAGTTTGCTGGTGTTTCACAAAGGCTGAGCAAATGCTGAAGGATTTACCACACTCATCACATTTGTATGGTTTCTCTCTAGTATGAACTCTCTGATGATAAAGGTTTGAAGAACAGTAAAAGGCCTTGCCACATTCCTTGCATTTGTAGGGCTTCTTACCAGTAGATTCGCCGATGTTTATACAGGTATGAGGAACAAGCAAAGGCCTGGCCACACTGTTCACATTTGTAGGGCTTCTCCCCAGTATGTATTTGTCGGTGTTGGTGAAGGCTGGAAGAATACCTAAAGGCCTTACCACATTCTTCGCATTTGTAAGGTTTCTCTCCAGTGTGGGTTCGCTGATGTTTAGAAAGTATGCAGCGAACATTAAAGGCTATGCCACATTCATCACATTTGTAAGGTTTCTCTCCAGTATGAATTCTCTGGTGTTTCGTAAGTGTTGAATGAACATTAAAAGACTTACCACATTCTTCACATTTGTAGGGTTTCTCTCCAGTATGGATTCTCTGATGTTTAGAAAGTATTGAGGAAACACTAAAGGACTTACCACAGTCTTTACATTTGTAGGGTTTCTCTCCAGTATGAACTCTTCAGTGTAGAGTGAGTCCTGACTGATTACGAAAAGCTTTTCCACATTCTCCACATTTGTAGGGTTTCTCTCCAGTATGAATTCTTCGGTGTAGAACGAGGCCCAGCTGATTACGAAAAGCTCTACCACATTCTTCACATTTATAGGGTTTCTCTCCAGTATGAATTCTTTGGTGTTGTTTAAGACTTGAAGGATAGTTAAAAGCTTTCCCACATTCTTTACATATGTAGGGTTTTTCTCCAGTATGAATTCTCTGGTGTTGAAGATGGACTGAGTTCCTATTAAAGGCCTTCCCACATACTTCACATTTACAGGGTTTTCTTCCTGGTGAGTAAAAGTTGAGGTCAATAAAAGCATACCACAATATCTACATTTATGATGCTTAATTCCAACATGCAGACTTTCATACATGTATTTAGACATAATTTAAACAACAAACAAATGTAAAATACAGACATTTTCACAACTATATTCCATGAAGCATGATTCAGAAAATATCATATATGAACAACCTAAATTACCAGTAAGAGGAGGGAGACAATGTAGAATAAACAAATAAAAATTATTAAGCCTATATAACTAAGCCAGACATAACAATTACAATAATGAAAACTCTTAAGAGTATTCTACTAAAGGAAATAAACATGGTGCACGCCTTTAATCCTAGCACTTGGGAGGCAGAGGCAGGCGGATCTTTTTGAGTTCAAGGCCAGCCTAGTCTACAGAGTGAGTTCCAGGACAGCTGGGGCTACAGGGAGACCCTGTCTCAAAAAGACAAAAATAAATAAATAAATAAATAAATAAATAAATAAATAAACCTATTATATAAAGATAGATTATTATATTATTGGTCTGACATGAAAACTCACAAATAGTAAAGCATGTAAAACAGGAAGTCCAATGTAACTGTGATAGACAGGGTAGAGACAGAAACTTACAAATTCTTTGGTGTGTATATGGTTTCAGTTTTCAAAGCTACACAACTTTTTTTAAATGTGCTGTATAGAATGTCCATAATATTAAATATTATCCTCAAAACATTTAAGACAATGTCATGTTATGTTTTAATATTGATAAAATACTTGAAAGAGGTATCAAATTAAAAAAATCCTCAGTTACCTTGAAATAACAAAAGTTCAACAGAACATTTTTCTTTTTTTTTTTTTTTGGTCTTTTTAAAGACAGGGTCTCCCTACAGCTCTGGCTGTCCTGGAACTCGCTATGTAGACCAGGCTGGCAGTGAACTCACAAAGATCCACCTGCCTCTGCCACCCAAGTGCTAGGATTAAAGGTATGCGCCATCACTCCAGGCCAGAACTTTTTTCAACAATATCATTGATAAAAGGTAATAAATTAGCATAATTTATACTGATTCAGCAGGATACAATAACCACCACATAACCAATAAAGGGGAAAAAAAGATGTAATATGTTTACAGTCAAAAGAAGAAATACAATTGTATTTTCAATAGACCTATAGCTCATAGATATTTCAATATATCTTACAAAATATATTCCTGAAATCACAAATAAAAACATATAGGGTACATCTAAGCATATTTTCAAATGATATAAAGGAGTTCAGGCTAAAAAGAAATAAAACAGAAAATAGAATTATAAAATAAGAGATAGAATTTTAGATGCATAAAATTCTGAAAGACAATCGAAGGGCTATCAACGAAATTTCTTGAGATATGTACACTTTTGTGTATATACCCACAAAGGGAATATATTTAAATATATTTAAAGAAAACACACACACTGACACTATGTATCAGAAGATTCATACAAATACCTCATAGGACTAGCAAGAAGGCTCAGTGTGTGGGGTACCTGACCCCAAGTCTGAGCATCCGTGTTCCATCTCTGCATCTCATGTGGTGGAAGGAGAGAATCAACTCTCACATTTTGTCCTTTGATCTCAACTTGTGCACAGTGACCTGTGTACATATGTGTGAATACACAAAGGTAAACACACAGGCAGATGAATACATGCACAATGAACACATCATATACACTAAGAGAGTTCTGATGATGAAACAGTTTTGATTAAAGTGGATATAAATTAAATTAGGGAAACTTATTTGTGGTATTACTGTATTATAAACGCTTGACAAATAGGTCTCTAAATATGCTTGTGAATTTTCTGAGCTGTAAAGAGCAATGAACAATCTGCTACAATCTAGACCCTCATGGGCAAAATAAGATTTTCAAGCTGGAGAGGAGTTAAACTACCTGACACACATGCCAATCCTAGAGGCTATGTTAACATGAGTGGGCATGGTGGACAACTTGTAATTCCAGGCTTGGAAGGCAGAGATAGGAAACACCCAGAAAATCTGGCTGTGGGAAACAGCTGTACTGATCAGCTCCGAGTCTGACTGAGACACCCCATCAGTGACTAAGGCGGAAGGGCAAACAAGGAAAATTCTCAGCACTAACTTTGGTCCTCTACATGTGCACATACACTCATACCCACGCAAACATTCATGCACACACAAACACCACACAGACAGAAGAGAGTAAAGGGGAACACAAAAGGACTTTGGCCCTACTGTAAACACATGCAGAACTCAATGGAGGAGAAGGACTTTGCTCAGCATAGTAAACATCTGGCAGGGGTTGTACTCTGATAGTAAGACAGTAACAGGAAGCTCCTGTAACACAATTCCCACCAAAACCTAACTTCTCAGTGCACATTTCCAAGCCTGGCTGTCTGCTGTATCTGTGGACCTCTCTGAGCCACTTGTGCTGACATACCTGAATGTATGCGAACTGTTACCCCTCTTTTCACACTCAAGGCCTCTTTTCTTTGCTCCAGAAATGTGACCAGATATGGCTTAGAGAAAGCAAGACCTGTGTGTCGGGAAAAGGAGTGTCACGCTTGCATCTTTATACTAGAAATTAACATTTCAAACCAATAACATTTCAGCACATATAATAAAAGAGAAGAAAGTAAAGATTGCATAAAATTATGTCTTTAAATGTTTCCAGAAATACATGAGAAAGCTGTGGAGGAATTTACAATGATCAGATCCCCATCTTCATTTACAGGGAGAAGAGTTCAAGCAGAAGGTGAAACATTGACTTTACTGTACAGGCTTCATGCCACACACAGCAAATTCCTACCAGAATCACTGGAGTGAAGAGTCCACATACCAGAACAATGGACAAGGTGAAAAACACAGGAAGAAAGAAAATAAAATGTCTCTTAGAAATACTAACATTTTCAAGTTTTCCTTAAAAGGAGGCATGGAGAACTCACTGATCTATGAAGTAGTCTACAAATTCAGGAAATTAAATGTTGACAGTGAAGTCAAAATTCACTACAGAAGTGATCCTCACCCAGGAAAACAAGGTTGTTATAATTCTCCAACATCACTTCCTTGTACACCTTCCACTGCGCAGGGTTCAGGCATTCACGCTCCTCTGGAGAGAAATCGATAGCCACGTCGCTGAATGACAGCAGTCCCTGAGATAATAACAAATGAATGAATAGTGTATTAATAATGTGAAAATGGATGAAGTGTCAACATGTTGCAGAAACAATTCTAAATTTGCCCAAGACCAAAAACACATTACACATGCTTCTGACATAGGTATTAATTAATAATATACTTCTAAACATAGAGATGTTATCTTCTGAATAACCCAGTAAACTTTAGACATAATATTTAATGAAATATAAAATGAATGCAATCAAGAAGAGCATGTGTGTTGTGTGGTGTGCTTGTAGTAGCCACCACACATTACATATATTTCTTTTTTTTAATTTTTAAAAATTTTTTATTTATTCTTATATGTATATGAGTATACTGTCTGCATGTAGGTTTGTGCACCCGTGTCATACAATGCCGCGGAGGTCAGAAGAGGGCGTCAGATTCCCTGGAACTGGAGTTAAAGACGGTTCTCAGCTGCCATGTGGGTGCTGGGGATTGAACCCGGGTCCTCTGCAAGAGCAGTCGGTGCTCTTAACCGTTAGGCCATCTCACCGGTGTCTTACATCATCAGAGTACAATGGTGTAAAGGAAACTTAACTGAAGTAAAAAGGCAGAGGTCCAGAAGTGAAGGACTGCGAAGAATAATAAAGAAGTATCCTAAAAGCAAAAGTAAAACAATTTAAAGTGAAAAACCATTCAAACCTAAATGGGAGCGATGTTGGAATCAGCATGGGGAATTTTTTTTTAAATATTGCCTATGATTTATTTTTTTAATTAATTAATTTATTTCTCTTTTATCAAATCTAGACCCATGCCCCCCCATTCCCCCACCCCACCAGAGCTCAGCATGGGGAATTTTAAAAGTTGGACTAACATGGGAAAGTTGTAAAATGAATAAACTAAATACTAAATCTGTAAGATCACAGGAACATAAGTTAGACCCAACTACAGGCTTCCTACATTAAATCCACTTTATTGCATTCTTGTTTGTTTTGAGACAGTGCCTTAAACTACAGCTCAGGCTGGGTTGGATCACCATATAGCTGGGGCTTCAAACTCTTATCACTGCTCCGTGGCTCAGCCTCCCAAGCACCAGAATATCCAGCATGACATGGCAGACTTAGGAAAATGTGTATTTGTATCTTAATTATTTTTCAATTTTACTCTTAATGTGTGGGTATAATGGAAGGGGAGAGGTTGTGTGCAAAGGCCATAGCACAGATGTAAAGGCTACAAGAAAATTTTTTGGAATATGTTCTCTCCTAACACCTTTACCTGGCTTCCAAGGACTGAGCTCAGATTGCTAGGCCTGTTACAAAAGTCCCTTTACTAGTTAAGCCACCTCGCCCACTGCGTCTTATTTAAAAAAAATGTAAAAAAAGATTAAAATTAGAAATAAACTCCTAGAATACAAACATAACACAGAATATATTTGTACAGCTAATTGATGTTTTTGTTTTGAACTATTTACAAAAGAGTCATAAGGTTAAAACATTAAAAGTTTTATAAAATGAAAATATATGACAGTAAACAGACTGTCAACTTAACATAATGTAGACTGTTAAATTTTTTTTAATATTTATTTATTTATTTATTTATTTATTTATTTATATGAATGTACTGTCTGTATGTAGGTCTGTGCCTGTGTCGTGCAACGCTGCAGAGGTCAGAAGAGGGTGTTGGATAAATAGGCGCCCAACCTCTGGGACTGTCTGTGAGTGCTTCCAGATCAGTGAGGACAGAAGAGCCTGTGTAACTGTGGCAGAGCACTACATGGCTGGAGTCTCAGTTGGAATTAAATGGAGAAAGCAAGCTGAGCTGAGCATTCACTGTGCTTTCCCTGCTGACTGCAAATGTAAAGCCTAGGGGAAGAATTACACGAAACTCTCATAATTTCTTTTAAAATTGCAAAAAAAATTAAAAAAACAGCATGCTCATTTAAAGTAAAAATCATGCCATTGGTTGAAGGATTTAAACTAGTACAAATTCAGTACATACAAGTGAATCTGCAAGCACAGACATGTAACAAATACAGTACAAAGGACAGGGACTTTAAGTACAACAATACAGACAAGTTTCTCTATTTTCTATGAACTACTAAACTAGGAGCTGCAAGTACAGTGTGGTGTTATTTATTCACAGTTTAAATCCTTAAAGCAGCCAGTAAAATGAATGCAGTGAAGTGCAGTGAAAAAAGTCCAGCCAAGTAGACAACAATGCCAGAACCAAGCTCTAAAGAAGACAGCACATCAAGGACAGGGATGAGAACAAGAGGGGAAGAGGGCTGGAAAACAGCTCAGGGTGTAGCCCTAGCTCAGCACTCCTGAGGCCTGGGCTCAGTTCCCAGCATGGGGGACGGGGGCTTCAGGAAATCATGAAGCTTGCCTTACCCACACCCCTCTCACATGGGGACCATCCTGCCAACTGCTTGGGATATTAGGAACAGAACAGAACAAGCATCTAAATGGTGGGATCATTAACAAAAAGGAAATTATGAAAACCTGTGGCTGTCATGTCCACTAATTATACATATTTACCGCTCCTGTTCGAATTCTCCAAATAACTTGGGCATTTTCTCTCCAGAGTCTCCTACATATGTAACACAGATAAATGNTTCCTCTATTCCTATGATGCGGAGGTTTGATCTTTTCATAGTGTCCCACAGTTCCTAGTTGTTCCACTTGTGTATTTTTGAATTTTTCATAATCTTTACTTGAGGTTTTTAGTTGTTCTGTGTTATCTTCCTGGTCTGATATTCTTTGTTCTGCTTCCTCCATTCTACTTCTGAGGCTTTTTCCATTCCTTTCATCTTGATTGGATAAGTGTTTGATTTCCTTTTTCATTTCCTCTTCTAATTTCTTTAGTATTTCTACTTCCTTTTGGAGCTTCTCAATCTCTTCCTATAGCTCTTTGCTTCCCTGGTTGGTTTCCTTATCTTTTTCAAAATGGGATCTCTTCAGTGTTTCCACTTCCTTCCGGAGTTGTCATTCTCTCTCTCTAAGTCCTTCTTGAGTTCTTCATTCTCTTTTCTTAATTCTTTGATTTGGTCTTTATAATCTTGTACTTCTTTAAGTATTTTCACAATTGTACTTTTGATATATGTGTCCTGAGCCATCCCCAGGGGGATCCTACTGTAGGACTCTTCCACAGGGTTGGTAGAGCTTGGCGTGGTATTATCCTGCACCTTTCCCATGTTGTCTCTTCTTTGTGTTCCTGGCATATGGGCTTCTCCTTGCCTCTATTCCAATGTGGGTCCCAAATGCCTCTTCATTGTGTTGAAATCTCGCTTTGCTTGCCTCCTTCAGATGGCTTCGTTGTTTGATTTTTTTTTTCCTTTACTCTTTGCTTTGTGGAGTGTTGACTTCTCTAAGTTTTAGGCTTTCTTTTGGAAGTCCAACTCACTCATCCCTTTCTGTTCTGAAGGTTCTCCAAAGAATCCACTTGGACACTCCTTCCTTTGGTAATTGCAGCTGGCTGGGGTGGGGGGTGGAGGGTGCTCTTTAGCCTGCTGGTACCTGTGCTTCAGGTGGTCTTGGGAGATCTCCCATCTCAAGACTCACATAAACCCACCTTTTTTACCAGCTGGGAGGATAACTCCGCCCCCACAGCCACAAAAGCCAACCAAGCCAAAGAAAACTAAATTAAATCAAACAACAATCTGCCTTGCTGAAGCACCCAGCTCCTACCTACCTGTTCTTCAGGTGGTCTTGGGAGATCTCCTGTTTGTGTGATATTTTGAATGGAGAGTCTGTGGCCCCCTCTCAAGCTGGAAGCATGACTTTGGTATTATGTAAGCATCTCCAGCATGTTACTGGTTTTGAAGGCAAGGAGCGGTTCTGGAGAGCAGCTGAGGCTTGGCATTGTGAGAGACCAAGAAAGGTAATTGTATAAAATGTGGCCTCAGTTGCAGTGAAGACCCCTGGGATTGAAGGGGTCATTGAAAGAATCTGAGGCTTTGCACCCTGAGGGGCCAGGTGTACGAAATGGTTTCATTTACATACATGCAGGCAATACACTCATACACATAAAATAAAGAACGGAGAATGAGCACAAGCCAGAGGACCAAGCCCATAGAAGCATTCATTTATGGTGCGTGCTTTTCCTCCCCCAAGCTCCTACCCTGATTCTCCTCCATGATGAATTCTGTTAGAAGAAAAAAGTTTAATATAGAGAGTTACAATGATATAAACATAGTGGTTAACATTACTTAAGGGAGGGTGGTTTTCCAAAGTTTTCCCTTAGCTAGCCTACTCTGTCCTCACAGCAATGTCATTATCTCCAGGTTGTAGCATGAAAAAGGCCATAGGACCAGGAGGGAGGTGAGACAACCGTTATCTGCTTCTTTATTAACCATAGGTTATATAGTTCATAAATATTGTTCCTATGTTACCCCCATGAAACATCTGCTGACAGGGCAGTTTGTTTCAAATTTTGTAATTTAGTTCTAATTTATTTTATCGGCTGTGCAGGAGGTAATGCATTTATTCTCATGCTAGAGTTGAAATTTTTGTTCATGAATGAATTCTTTCTTTTCAATATACATTTTTATAGAATTTTTGTATATTTCGTACAACACATCTTAATCATATTTAGACCCTCTCCTTTATCTGCACTCCTGCAGCCACCCCCCACTGGATATCAGGCATTCTATCATATATGTTAAGGCATATTGATTTGTTTGGGTCCCCAGATGTCCCTCAGTGTGAATTCAACTACTGGGGCCTGGTCAGCCTAGCTACAATCACCACCTTAAAGACCAACTCTCCCTGGATCAGCTGCTAATAGTTCCTCCACTGAGGTTGAGGTCGCCTGCCCATTTCTCCAATTCTATCCAGGGTTTTTCACTGGTTTGAGTTTGCATGGGTTTTGTGTATTCTGTCACCATTGCTGTACATTCATATGAGCAAGTTCCTAGAAGCCTGAAAAACTCTGTTTCCTTGTGGTCATCCACCAACCCTGGCTCTGACAATCTTTCTACCCCTCTTCTGCAATGGTCCCTGAGCCCTTGATAACAGGGTTCAATATAAAAGTCCTATCCAGGGACACACACTCTTCAGTCTCTTGCTCTCTACATTTTTGCAGCTGTGGCTTTCTATGTTAATGCCCTCTGTAGCATGAAGAAGCTTAGTCCAGATTCTGTCCATTTTGTAAAAGACATTCATACAATTTTTATCATGGAAATCTAGAGATCTGTTTCTAATGTTCTTATTTTACTGTTTACTTATTTGCTTTTTATTTTACCACAAGGGATTAATGTTTGGACTTGAGCTTTAGTTTTTACTCTCTTGTATGGCCTATAGGCAGGGATATTGATTAAGAAACCGGAGCTAACTTTTGGCATTTCTGGTTAGAGAAACAAGTCCATTTCTATAATTGTTGTGTTGAGAGATCATGCCCTAAACTGCCAATGCAGTTTCTATCTCCTGTTCTCATCAATCCGCCATCTGACAAGATAACCCTAAATATGGAATTAGAAGAATGACTAATCTAGCTTCTTCCAGTTAAATGGGGATGCCAAGTGTGACAGCCAGAAAATTTTGCACTGGGTCCATTTAGGGGACCCCAAAAGTGTATTGGTAGTTCTATTTGAATAGCAGCCATGTATAGAGAGGAAGTGAGGTCCTTGACTGGCAGCTGGACAGAGACATAGGAGAGAAGGCACGAGTTATTAGTATTTGAAGTTTTAGGCAGTGGAGTAGAAACCAGAACAGAAGGTGTTTTCTTAAATGACCAAACCAAAATCCATTAGAATATCCCAATGTGCTCCCAGGAGTATCCATCTATTGGGCTACAGGCCCTTGCTTACTTCTGGCATCCAAGGCTAGACTTCAGAAAGATGAACCCAGGATATTTTTAGTCTCTTTGATAGGCATTGGAGTGACTAGAATCACAGTCTGAAGTATTTCCCAGATGGTTTCTAGAGAGGGAGAGAGAGAAGGAATTTAGCCATCATCTAGTCTCTCTTGGCTACAGGTAGATACTGTATTCATGAATTAAGCCAAGGACTGAAGTGTTCTATGTAAACAGCATTTTCCTTATCAAAAGAAAATCTTAGTTAGTAATAACTGTCTAAATATACAGACTTAACCCTAATTTCTAGGAAATATAAAACATCAATCATTTTAGTCTTTGGTTACACTATCCTTTTGTGTGTTAAAGACTCTGGAGATGACCAAATTTAAGCATTTTAATTTTGCTGTCTTGGTCAGTTGAGGATCTGGCCCACAGGGATCATTTGGACTTAGAAAATGCCTCTGCTTCCCTAACCTTCCTTTTGTCACTTGTCCCATCCATGTGAGGATAAGTCAAAGTCCTTGTTTGATCATGGCTTCACTGGGAAGCACTGAGGAAATGTTCCCTGTATTGATCCTCCTTGTAGACTGGACACCAATTAGAATCTACCTGGTGGGATCTCCATAGCCTCCCTGAACGAAAGGACAGGTGACTCACCATAGCTATAGGATATTTCAAGATATGCCTCACAGTGCCCTGGGACCCAGTCAATTTTTTATGGTAAGGGCAACATATTGTCATTTTTAATCCCTCTTACTACAGTAATTTAGGCATCAAAGTATAGTTATTGAACACCCAGGCTAGCTACACTAGTTTTGTACTTTTAACTACTGTGTAATAATTAGATAAAGCTTAAGCAAAAACCAAATGCTTTTAAATAAACCTTGATTATATATAATATTATATTATATATATCATATCTACTAACATCCTATATATATATATATATATCTTTTGGACAGGGCCTCCCTTTAGTCCCAGCTGGCCTGGAACTCACTCTGTATACCAGGCTGACCTTGAACTCACAGAGATCCGCCTGCCTCTGCCTCCCGAGTGCTGGGATTAAAGGCAAGCACCACAACAGCTCTATACTTTATAAGGTCACCAGTATGGAGTAGTTGGCATTCATGATGGAGAATCAAACTGACATCAGTATCTGCCTTTATCAGTCATAACCTATATTCTGCCTGCCTGTATTGAAGGTGAACAGATGCTTCAAAGCTTGTGTCTGTAAATGGAGGCAGAAAACCTGAAAAACCTAACAAGTACCTTCCTTTTTATGAAGAAATACTGACATTTCTCACCAGAAACCACATTTTATCCTCCAGTTTAACTTTACGTATGCTCAGCTTGAATGCAGAAAATCATCAGATGTTTTCTTCTGTGAAATCTAGATCAAACAGATAAAGGCTGGGGTTGCCTTGTTAACCTCTCTGCAAGACAAAAGGAGCATACATTGGAACATCTTCCAAATTTTCCTTGTCCTGCCCTCCAGAGCATCCTCTGGAATCTCCCTTATCATTCTTCCCTTGTGAGAGATGATGGTAAGAAGGAACTGTCTTTGTTGGCTGAGGAAATTCTACCAAGGTAAATCTGGTGGTCTTTGAATCTGGGGAACCTAGGGACTCCAAAAGTTTCCTTAGTGAAAGCTCATCTGAAAATGCTGTGTAGCAATCTCCTCTAAACTGAAATAAGACCCAGAAGCAAATGAAACTTACAAGGTACATTAAGCAAGGAGAGCTCAACTTTTAGGTAATTCTGGAATTTAGATGTTTCACTAGGGCCTCTCAAAGGCTGTGTAAGAAGTAATAGCTTATAGGGAAGAACACTGGAAAAGCACTGTTTTAAGATTTACCACCTCAAGATAGCAAGCTGCCATCTTGAACTCTATTCAAGTACATCCTCACACAAATGATCACACACAAGGCAGATAACTTCTTTTAATCAACTTCAAAATCAACTTCACCATGCTTCCCCTGCATTCAAGGGATTCAATTCACACTGAAAATGTACTCCCTGGGCTTCTGTCCAGTGTCTATTATTTATTAAAACTTTTGTGTCCATGCTGGCCTATTATGAATTTATAGGGTTTCTCAACAAAATACCTTTTGAATAAAGTGTGAAGATAAATTCAAGGATCTCCAACATTATTTGAATATTTGGTTTTGCTTCCATGTAAATATTTAATGTTGCTTAAGTATGGACTGCTCAGCACTTAGCCATCTTCTTTGCCTTTGCTTCTGGTGCCTCAGTCTTGGAGATATTTTGGTGGTTCAGCCAGGGAAATCTCCGCTGGTGACTGTCAGCCTGTCATCACTGTAGTTCCTGTAGTGGTCAGCTGAGTGACCCTGTCAGCTATGGATTCCTTTAAGTCTGCCTCATGGGGTAAAAGGCTATTTTCTTTCTTGTGAGCCCCCCTCAATCAATGTCTAGTACAGGGACAGCAGAAGCTTCCACAGGAGAAACCTACGCACGCTGTGGATGCCCACGTTCCTTTTTCCAGCTTGACATCCCGCACTATAGAGCAGGAAAGAGATCATGTGGCTGAAGGTCCTACAATTTTTCTTTCCAGCCAGCATGCTGAAAAACCTGCAAGTAATATGGTTTTCACCTTCTGAGATGGTGAATTCATCTTTTTCTCAAAGCTGATTTGTGACCAATTTCAGTGTATACCCATTCAATCAAGTTCAGTCTAGCTTGATCAACCAGATATTTGGCTCTGGTTGAAACTAGGTTTCAAGGAAAGTTGGGAGATACTCATATATGGAGTACACTCCAGGTTAGAGATTTAGTCAAGTAAGTATGGAGAGTGTGAATCTCATCCCTGACACCTAGGGATGTCTAACACCCTACAGAACACTTTCAGGGTAACTACTGCAGTTATAGAAGGAATAATGACAGGTCACCCCTAAAGTGTGCTCTAACAAATAAATGCAAGTTTGATCCTCAAACTCAAAAATAAAAATAACAGAATATTCCTTTTCAACATCAACAAAATATTGGCCTTTGAACTCACTTTCAGGCCAACTATATTAGCTGGTTAATAGTACATCCAAGTGAAACTGTATACCACACCACATTGTTTTTGTCTTAATTCAGAAAAGATTTCTGAAATTCCTTTTACCAAGCCTCCATGGTCCTGTCACAGGAACCTCTGCTGCAGGAGGGATGCTATGTGTGTACCCCAGGATCACTTACACTACTAACAGCTCACTCCTAAACTCAGCTCCACACGACATCATTTACAAAGATCCTTTGCACTTCTGGATCTTCCGCTGCAGCCAGCTGTGCCTCTGCTTGACCACGCTACCCTCCCTTTGCCTCCAATCTCTCATCTTTCTCTTCCCTCCTATCAGCTAATGAACTTCCTCCAACCATTTCACTTCCCAAGCCTGATGCATACTCTACAATATACACTTGCTCAGTAATGTTTACTAGGGAACATAGAGAGTATTTCAAACCTATGTCCTCAGCCACTAAGATTCCAAGAAGATAGAAATTACTTTAACAATTCCAAAATAATCGAAGAAACTGAAGAATAGCTGCCCAAGAAAGAGTATCTCAGCACCAGATGGTTCTGCTCAAAAATTCAACCAAACTTTCCAAGAGCTAATACCAATGTTCTTCTTCACACTGTTCATTTCATCATACCCATGACAGTCCACCATCAAAGGAAGGCAAGGCAGGAATTCAAGGCAGGGACCTACAGCAGAGACCATGGATGCACACTGCTTACTGGCTTGTTCCCAGGTTCATGTTCAGCTAGCCTTTTCACAGGGCCCATTCCCATCTATCTAGGAAGGGGGAATGCACACTGGACTGAGCCCTCCTATATCAAGTACCAATCAATAGAGACATGGCAATAAGCCAGTCTGATTGGGAAAATTCTCCAACTGCAGTTCCCTATTCCCAGGTGTGTCAAGTTGACAACGAAAAATAACCACGACACCTTACTGAGGTGGAATATTTTAATGTCTGTGAGAGAATGTCATTCCATATACAACACTGAAAATGCATAAGAACTGCATATTTTTATTTACAAAAATCACTAAACTTCTAATTACATTCCAATAACTACCAAAGGGCCCCTGAAACAACAACAACAACAAAAAAAAACCCCAAAAACATTCAGGACACAGTCTTGTTATTCAGATGAAATAATTTGAGACTTTTGGTCCCCCCTCCTTTCAGTTTAAAAAAAAAATTGAGCCGACATAAAAATTTGGTCTTATACTAAATTGATATCCTCACAGACTTGAGTCATTTGCATGACTCAGAACTCTGTAATGAATTTCCATTACAAGAAACAATGTCCTATAAATCATAAGCACTATTTCATGCCTTCTGACATCTCATACAATTCATAGGATCAGTTTCCTACATTTATATCCCTTAAGATCTAAGTGATAAGTAAAATCTCCCTGCACCATTTCAAAAGTAACAAATGTGCTATTTTGAGATTTCTATATTTGACAATGATCCCTCCAGAGTTGTTGCATGTAAAAGGTTTCTGTTCAATATGAATTCATTCATGGTTAATGAGGATTAGGCTTCATTTGAAAGCCTTGACATGCTATTTATATTTATATGGTTTCTCAACAAAATACCTTTCAATAGGGTGTAAAGATAAATTCAAAGATCTGCAACATTATTGGAATAGTTTTGCTTACATGTAAATATTTGATATTGCTTAAATATAAAAAATATTGTTCTGTTCAACACTTAGCCATCTCCTTTGCCTTTACAAAGTGTCTCTAAGAAAAGCTTAATGTTGACTAATAATAAAGGCCTTTAATAATAGGTCAACCCTCATTCCTTCCATTTGTAAGATTTCTCCCACACAAGAATTCTTTAGTGTTGAACTACAAATGAACAATTATTGAAAGCTTTGCCAAAGCATTTGCATAAATAGAGATTTTATCTAGTATGCATTTCAAGATACCAGGTAAAGCTTGAGAAACTTTTTAAGGTTTTGCCACGTTGTGCAGATTTCTAGGGCTTCCCTCCAGTATGGAGTCTCCAGTGGTGATAAAGGTTTGAAGCAGAGTTAAAGGTCTTGCCACATTCTTCGCATTTGTAGGGTTTCTCTCCAGTGTGAATTCTTTCATGTTGAGTAAGGCTTGAAGTATAATTAAAAGCTTTCCCACATTCTTTGCATGTGTAGGGTTTCTCTCCAGTATGAATTCTTTGATGCTGAATTAGATTAGGACAATTAAAATAGGCTTTATCACACTCACTGCATTTATAAGGTTTTTCTCCACTATGAGTTTGCTGGTGTTTCACAAAGGCTGAGCAAATGCTGAAGGATTTACCACATTCATCACATTTGTATGGTTTCTCTCCAGTATGAACTCTCTGATGATAAAGAAGGTTTGAAGAACAGTAAAAGGCCTTGCCACATTCCTTGCATTTGTAGGGCTTCTTACCAGTATGGATTCGCCGATGTTTATACAGGTATGAGGAACAAGTAAAGGCCTGGCCACACTGTTCACATTTGTAGGGCTTCTCCCCAGTATGTATTTGTCGGTGTTGGTGAAGGCTGGAAGAACACCTAAAGGCCTTACCACATTCTTCACATTTGTAAGGTTTCTCTCCAGTGTGGGTTCGCTGATGTTTAGAAAGTATGCAGCGAACATTAAAGGCCATGCCACATTCATCACATTTGTAAGGTTTCTCTCCAGTATGAATTCTCTGGTGTTTCGTAAGTGTTGAATGAACATTAAAAGACTTACCACATTCTTCACATTTGTAGGGTTTCTCTCCAGTATGGATTCTCTGATGTTTAGAAAGTATTGAGGAAACACTAAAGGACTTACCACAGTCTTTACATTTGTAGGGTTTCTCTCCAGTATGAACTCTTCGGTGTAGAGTGAGTCCTGACTGATTACGAAAAGCTTTTCCACATTCTCCACATTTGTAGGGTTTCTCTCCAGTATGAATTCTTCGGTGTAGAACGAGGCCCGGCTGATTACGAAAAGCTCTACCACATTCTTCACATTTATAGGGTTTCTCTCCTGTATGAATTCTTTGGTGTTGTTTAAGGCTTGAAGGATAGTTAAAAGCTTTGCCACATTCTTTACATATGTAGGGTTTTTCTCCAGTATGAATTCTCTGGTGTTGAAGACGGACTGAGTTCCTATTAAAGGCCTTCCCACATACTTCACATTTACAGGGTTTTCTTCCTGGTGAGTAAAAGTTGAGGTCAATAAAAGCATACCACAAATCTTACATTTATGATGCTTAATTCCAACATGCAGACTTTCATACATGTATTTAGACATAATTTAAACAACAAACAAATGTAAAATACAGACATTTTCACAACTATATTCCATGAAGCATGATTCAGAAAATATCATATGTGAAACCAACCTAAATTACCAATAAGAGGGAGCAATGTAGAATAAACAAATAAAAATTATTAAGCCTATATAACTAAGCCAGAGATAACAATTACAATAATGAAAACTCTTAAGAGTATTCTACTAAAGGAAATAAACCTATTATATAAAGACAGATTATTATATTATTGGTCTGACATGAAAACTCACAGATAGTAAAGCATGTAAAACAGGAAGTCCAATGTAACTGTGATAGACAGGGTAGAGACAGAAACTTACAAATTCTTCAGTGTGTATATGGTTTCAGTTTTCAAAGCTACACAACTTTTTAAAAATGTGCTGTATAGAATGTCCATAATATTATTAAATATTATCCTTGAAACATTTAAGCCAATGTCATGTTATGTTTTAATATTGATAAAATACTTGAAAGATGTATCAAATTAAAAAAATCCTCAGTTACCTTGAAATAACAAAAGTTCAACAGAACTTTTTTCTTTTTTTTTTTTGGTCTTTTTTGAGACAGGTTCTCCCGACAGCTCTGGCTGCCCTGAAACTCACTATGTAGACCAGGCTGGCCTTGAACTCACAAAGATCCACCTGCCTCTGCCACCCAAGTGCTAGGATTAAAGGTATGCGCCATCACTCCAGGCCAGAACTTTTTTCAACAATATCATTGATAAAAGGTAATAAATTAGCATAATTTATACTGATTTAGCAGGATACAATAACACCACATAACCAATAAAGGGGAAAAAAAGAAGTAATATGTTTACAGTCAAAAGAAGAAATACAATTGTATTTTCAATAGATATTCTAATATATCTTACAAAATATATTCCTGAAATCACAAATAAAAACATATAGGGCACATCTAAGCATATTCTCAAATGATATGAAGGAGTTCAGACTAAAAAGAAATCAAACAGAAAATAGAATTGTAAAATAAGAGAAAGAATTTTAGATGCATAAAATTCTGAAAGACAATCAAAGGGCTATCAACAAAATTTCTTGAGATATGTACACTTTTGTGTATATACCCACAAAGGGAATACATTTAAATATATTTAAAGAAAACACATACACTGACACTGTGTATCAAAAGATTCATACAAATACCTCACAGGACTAACAAGAAGGCTCAGTGTGTGGGGTACCTGACCCCAAGCCTGAGCATCTGTGTTCCATCCCTGCATCTCATGTGGTGGATGGAGAGAATCAACTCTCACATTTTGTCCTTTGACCTCAACTTGTGCACAGTGACCTGTGTACATATGTGTGAATACACACAGGTAAACACACAGGCAGATGTGAATAAATATGAGCACAATGAACACATCATATACACTCAGAGAATTTTTGATGAAACAATTTTGATTAAAGTGGATATAAATGAAATTAGGGAAACTTATTTGTGGTGTTACTGTATTATAAAGGCTTGACAAATAGGTCTCTAAAAATGCTTGTGAATTTTCTGAGCTGTAAAGAGCAATGAACAATCTGCTACAATCTAGACCCTCATGGGCAAAACAAGATTTTCGAGCTGGAGAGGAGTTAAACTGCCTGACACACATGCCAAGAACTGGAGTTTGAATCCTAGAGGCTATGTTAACATGAGTGGGCATGGTGGCCAACTTGTAATTCCAGGCTTGGAAGGCGGAGATAGGAAACACTCAGAAAATCTGGCTATGGGAAACAGCTGTACTGATCAGCTCCGAGTCTGACTGAGACACCCCATCAGTGACTAAGGAAGAAGGGCAAACAAGGAAAATTCTCAGCACTAACTTTGGTCCTCTACATGTGCACATACACTCATACACACGTAAACATTCATGCACACATAAACACCACACAGACAGAAGAGAGTAAAGGGGAACACAAAAGGACTTTGGCCCTCACTGTAAACACATGCAGAACTCAGTGGAGGAGAAGGACTTTGCTCAGCATGGTAAACATCTGGCAGGAGTTGTACTCTGATAGTAAGACAATAACGGGAAGCTCCTGTAACACAATTCCCACCAAAACCTAACTTCTCAGTGCACATTTCCAAGCCTGGCTGTCTGCTGTATCTGTGGACCTCTCTGAGCCACTTGTGCAGACATACCTGAATGTATGCGAACTGTTATCCGTCTCTTCACACTCAAGGCCTCTTTTCTTTGCTCCAGAAATGTGACCAGATATGGCTTAGAGAAAATAAGACCTGTGTGTAGGGAAAAGGAGTGTCATGCTTGCATCTTTATCCTAGAAATTAACATTTCAGACCAATAACATTTTAGCACGTATAATAAAAGAGAAGAAAGATTGCAGAAAATTATGTCTTTAAGTGTTTCCAGAAATACATGAGAAAGCTGTGGAGGAATTTACAATGATCAGATCCAGAGCTTCATTTACAGGGAGAAGAATTCAAGCAGAAGATGAAACATTGACTTTACTGTACAGGCTTCATGCCACACACAGCAAATTCCTACCAGAATCACTGGAGTGAAGAGTCCACATACCAGAACAATGGACAAGGTGAAAAACACAGGAAGAAAGAAAATGTCTCTTAGAAATGCTAACATTTTCAAGTTTTCCTTAAAAGGAGGCATGGAGAACTCACTGATCTATGAAGTAGTCTACAAATTCAGGAAATTAAATGTTGACAGTGAAGTCAAAATTCACTACGGAAGTGATCCTCACCCAGGAAAACAAGGTTGTTATAATTCTCCAACATCACTTCCTTGTACACCTTCCACTGAGCAGGGTTCAGGCATTCACGCTCCTCTGGAGAGAAATCGATGGCCACATCGCTGAATGACAGCAGTCCCTGAGATAATAACAAATGAATGAATAGTATATTAATAATATGAAAATGGATGAAGTGTCAACATGTTGCAGAAACAATTCTAAATTTGCCCAAGATCAAAAACACATTACGCATGCTTCTGACATAGGTATTAATTAATAATATAATTCTAAACATAGAGATGTTATCTTCTGAATAACCCAGTAAACTTTAGACATAATATTTAATGAAATATAAAATGAATGCAATCACAAAGAACACGTGTGTTGTGTGGTGTGCTTGTAGTAGCCACCACACATTACAT
This sequence comes from Rhizomys pruinosus, assembly GCA_009823505.1. Classification (NCBI taxonomy): domain Eukaryota; kingdom Metazoa; phylum Chordata; class Mammalia; order Rodentia; family Spalacidae; genus Rhizomys; species Rhizomys pruinosus. Next base: position 162,340 of record VZQC01015712.1, on the reverse strand, counting down.
ATATTTCTAAAAGGAGAAAGTCACAGTGAATGAGAAGGATACTTTTCAATACTTAATTGACATAATTATGAATGCCAAATGTGATTAAAATGCATATTCTGATGTAGTAGCTTTGGGCATGCTGATAAGGTCTCAGCAAGGGGAAGGCAGAATGAGAAGACACGGGGTTCATATGGCTGTCAGCACATAATTCTCAGCTTGTACTGACAAGTGAAATAAACAAACACAAAGCTTTTAGAAAAGGTGATTGATTAAAATCACATTTATATGTTTTGGTGAAAATATGAATTGGAGCAGCCATTAGGAAAACCACTGTGCATGTTCTTCCAAAAGATCTAAAAATATAACTGCTTCAAGAGCGAGCTATACCACTCCGAGGTAGACAACCAAAGGAACTGAAGTCAGCCCACAAAAGACACCCTCACTTCCACCATTATGCTGGCAGTATTCACAAGAGCCAAATTATGGAAGCAACCTAGAGTTCCATGATGATTGCACACAGAAAAAGTGAGACCTGCACACAGTGCAGCTCTGTTCAGCTGAAAGGAAAACAAATTATATCTGTGGAGGAAATGGACTTGGAGGTCATCACATTAGGCAAAATAAGCCAGACTCAAATGAGTAGACAACCGTGCTTCTCTCAGGCAGAATCAAGATTAAAAAATAATAAGTGATAGAAGAGTACAGGGGGATACTTGAAAAAAGAGACCAGCAAGAACAGAGAAGGGGACACCAAGGCAGTAACAGTAGAGGAATAGGGTAAAAACATACTACACACACATACGAAAATACATACGGAGTCTATTATTTTGTCCAGATTTAGTGAATTGAGGTACTTTGTCCTTTTTAAACGTGGCACTGGAAATGGGCCATATAATACATTGAACTGAATGGGGTACTCAGGCATTAGGGGCTCAGGAGGAAAACTGAAACCCGAGAGGTGCATCCATAGTACTAGGAGGGTGTAGGCTGTAAGGTCAGAGTCCTATATTTGAGACCTTCATCCTATGTAATTTGTAAAATGATTGCCTGTGTGGAAGAAGGAAAGTTAGTGCATCTCATGGCTCATGCAATACTTATCCATGATTCTACCCAGGAGACAGAAGTCTCTCTATTTCCAACCTCAATGGAAATGGTAGACTGTGGCCAAAGAACTGCTACTCCTAAGTAACAAAGCAGTAGAAATCAAAACACCATGTTTCCAGCTCCCATCCCAGCCCCCACCATGTGGGACAAAGAGGTTTAAAACTTGAGCTGTAATACCAGTGTTCAGTGTCCATACAGTCTAGCACTCACTTCCGTAATGTAAACAGGTCCACAGAGAGCACAGTACTAGTTGGATCGAATCATTCTGTTTCACTTATCGACGCTCAGTCCTTCAGTCTCACCATTTCCATCTTCTGTACCATTGTCTCCTCCCTGTAATTTCCCCAGAAACAGAACCTGACCTAAGGCCTCCAGGGCTTCAAAGAACTGAGAGCCAGAGATCAGCACAAGCCAGACACAAAGACCACATAGTTTGTGCAGGTCTGTCACCTCCTTCTCAGTTGTGCCACTGCCCAGAGAGTTGACGCTCCCTACACCACTCCTGGGCAAAGGTTCAGCCCTAGACCTCACAGGACCTTAGTGATGGGTAAGGTAACGAGACTGTTAGTCCTTTTAGGAGTGTGGTGGCAGATGGTGGATACTGAGTTAAATCTGCACAGGATCTCCTGTCTTAGTGTTCTCCTAGACTCTTCACAGTGAGGTTATTCCACTGATTTCCAAAAGACATAAGCCATTGTGTCACAATTCATACAAGTTATTAATTAAGAATCAAAGGAGTTGCTTTCTTGGATTCAACAGGATCCCAAAGTCACTTAACATACATCCCTAGCTGGTGGCATCTCCAATCCTGGTCATGACAAAGGTGTTGCTGTTGGTAAACAACAAGGCTATTATTTGCTGAGTTTCTTTTACTTTTTTTTTTTTTATTTTTTTTTTTTATTTTTTTTTATTCGGGTATGTGTATCATGTTACTGTCTGCATGCAGGTTTGTTGCACCCATGTTGTGCAATGCCGCAGGAGGTCAGAAGAGGTCTCAGATTCCCCTGGAACTGGAGTCTCCTGGAATTGGAGTTTCAGACGGCTCCCGGCGGCCATGTGGGTGCTGGGGATCGAACCCGGGTCCTCTGTAAGAGCGGTCGGCGCTCTTCAACGCTAGGCCATCCTCTCCAGCCCGAGTTTCTTTACTTTTAAAAATCTTCACCTAGTTGATTTCCTATGTTTGGTAAACATAAACATTGATTTGAATGTGTTCCTATGTTCTCCATATAAGATCACTGTTCTTGTTCGAGGGGTCTCACTCCTAAACTCAAAAGCTAAAATGACACAAACAGCCACTATAACTATAAAACATATAACTAGTATATAAACATATATATATATATATATATATATATATATAATATTAAAAAGTCACTATAAAACATGGTGACCCCTAATATTGAGATCACAACACAAGGGGTAACTAGCACCATTATTAAAGCAGATGATGTGTATCATACCTAAAACCTTGGATAAGATGTTCTTCATCCCCCTATCTCCCAAGAGCTGCAATCTAAACTAAATCCATGTCAGCATCTGCCTCATGTTTTAGTGATTCGCTAGCATTGCTGTCTCGGGCACATCATGAAGAAGCAGGTTCTCCTGTCTTTGGAGCTAACCGTAGGATCAGTCCTAACAGTATGCTGAGCAGTTACTGCTTATGTGCTTTGATTTCTGCACTAATACAACTTTTCAAGGTTCCCATCACATATCAGTGTTCTGCTACCCAACCTCGACCGTTCTTTTACCCTCCTCCCTGCCCACCCCATCAGATGAGGCAAACAGAGTCTGATGGTGACCAGGCCAAGACTATTCTCTGCTCAGTAGTGAAGAAGATTGGGGAAATGGATGTTTGGCCATCATCAAAGTGAAACAGAGACAAGAGAGAAAGACAGGGACACAGAAAAGACAGGCAATGGGAAAAGAACCTAGCTCCATGCTGCTGCCAGCTCCCACTGGCTGGGAGAGATGATTCTGAAAAAGTACACTGTGAAGACTGCCTGCTTAAAGATAATTCCATTTACGCAGAGGCATGGCAAATAAACTCAAAGATCATATATGCGTTGGCCTTAAGTATGGTTTATTACCATTTTCTAAATTTTTTATTTATTATTTTCATGTGTATGAATGTACTATCTGCATGTAGGTTGGTGCACCCCTGTCGTGCAATGCCATAGAGGTCAGAAGAGGGCATCGGATTCCCTTGGAACTGGAGTTAAAAATGGTTCTTAGCCACCATGTGGGTGCTGGGAATTGAACCCGGGTCCTCTGCAAGAGCAGTCGGTGCTCTTAACCACTGAGCCATCTCTCCAGCCCCCATTTTATAATTTTTAATTTTATTCCTTTCTCCACTTCAGCTTGAAATACAAGTTTCCTGTATCATCTGAGTGAGAGGTAGAACAATCACACAAGTGTTTCACTTCCTACATAGCAGGACTCTGAGATATGGCGCATTAAAAAACTAGCTCAAGTAGTTCCTTTCAATCATAAAGTAAATGACAGAAAAATAAGATACATAAAACATAGATAGAGCTTCTTGTTTGTGGAATGGTCCTGGAATCACCTAAAGTATATCTTCCACATGACCGAGCTACCCCACTATGTATCCAAAGGACATGCAGCTGGCCTACCTGAGAGAAGGGTACCCACAGTTATTGTGACACTCACAGTAACCGAAATATGCAATCAACCTGGAAGCCTCTGAGCAACAGAGGAACAGGCTCATTCAAATAATAGACACATGTGGATATTATTTATACATAAACATAAAGGATTCCTGCTATTTACAGCCAAATGCACAGACCAGGAGGATGTGCCCAGACACAGGAGAAAAAGCTCTGTCTCAGCCACTGAAGATTTAAAAATGGCTGGAAGAGTAACAGAAATGACCAGAGGTTGGGCAGGGTGAAGACGAGGACTAGAAAAGGTATGGCTTGGGGCTGGAGAGATAGCCTAGTGGTTAAGAGCGCCAACTGCTCTTACAGAGGACCCATGTTCAATCCTCAGCACCCACATGGCGGCTGAGAACCATCTTTAACTCCAGTTCCAGGAGAACTCCAGTTCCAGGGGAATCCGACACCCTCTTCTGACCTCCATGGCATTGCACGACACGGGTGCACAAACCTGCATGCAGACAGTACATTCATACACATACAGAAATAAATAAAAAGAAAAAAAAAAGAAAAGACATGGCTTGATGTGATCAGCAGACATGCTATGCATGTATGAAAACACCATGAACATACTGATATGCATATGATAAATATTCATAAAAATGTAACTATGAAATGTAAAATACAAATTAAGTTCCCAGATATGAATCCAGCTCTGGTAAGAAACAGAAACTCAAAACTTCTCTGCATTTAAGATATGCTGGGGGCAGTCACAGCCCAAGCTGACTTCTAGTGAATCACAACTTCATGTTATCATGAGGCTGTAAATTGTTGTAGCTTGGCTTGTAATCAATAGAATACAGCAAAAGTATAAAAATGTCACTTGTGAATCAAAGATCTCAACATAAAACCCAAAACCCTGAAGGTGATAGAAGAAAAAGTTGGCAACAACCTACAAGTGTAGGAAAAGACTTTCTAAATCAGACAGCAGCTACACAGGAAATAAAGTCAACAGTTGACAAATGGGACCTCATCAAACTCAAAAGCTTCTGTACAGCAAAAGAAACAATCAAGGAAGTGAAGAGAAAACCCACTGGTGGAGAAAATCTCCACCAGTGATTCATCTGACAGAGCATTAACGTCAAGAATATATATGTCTGAAATACACAAAACACCAATAAAACATTAAAAAAAAAATAGGGGCTGGAGAGATGGCTCAGCGGTTAAGAGTGCCGACTGCTCTTGCAGAGGACCCAGATTCGATTCCCAGCATCCACATGGTGGCTAAGAATGGTCTTTAACTCCAGATCCAGGGGAATCCGATACCCTCTTCTGACCTCTGCAGTATTGCACGACCTGGGTGCACCAATCTACATGTAGACAGCACATTCATGTACATTAAGAAATAAATAAATAATAAAGAAAACCTAAAAAAATAACAATATTATAATTATATAATATAATATTATATTGTAAATAAATAAAATAAAAATGTCACTTGCAAAATTACATTGCTTATGACTATCCTTGCAGGCTAGATTAAGACACTTCTACTGGAATTAAACACCTATGCATTGTATGGCAGAATGCAGGAACAGGGGTGGGGTGGGAGGCATGGAAAGGGGAATGTGTCTAAACTGAACTGAGAAATGATGTACGAAATACACAAAACATCAATAAAAAAAAACTTATTTAAAACAAATGCACGAGAAGCCGGGTGTGGTGGTGCACACCTTTAATCCTAGCATGCGGAGGCAGAGGCAGGTGGATCTTTGTGAGTTCAAGGCCAGCCCGGTATACAGAGTAAGTTCCAGGACAGCTGGGGCTACAGGGAGACCCTGTCTCCAAAAGACCAAAAAAAAAAAAATGCACAAGAGTTCCAGGGACAGGGCCCTGTGGTCAGCGAGAGTTAGCAAGAATCAGCCACTTTGTCACCCTTTCTCCAAAAAAAGTTTCTACCCAAACACAATGGCTACAGAACCAGTATCTCCCATGAGCCACTAGAGGAAGATGCAGCTCTGGAGTCAGTGTGAGCTCCCTGCACAAACATGGAGGACAGGACCAGAGGAACTGTCCCAAAACTTCCCTCATATGAAACCTCTGTGTTAGCTCTGTTAATGGTCAGTTATACACAGCACCCCACTCGATCAGTCAAGCAGCCGTTGGTGCATACATGCATCGCTGTGCTCCTGGTCCACACCAGACACTAGGAAGTACTGCATTGAGGAGAATGAAATGAGTCACTATGCTATCCATACATATCCAATTCATTGTCCATGAGAGCTGGAATTCTGCTCTCAGTAATGATAAAGAAGCACGCAATACAAAGATGAGCCCATGGGGTACGGACTGGGGAAGGAAGGTGTCCAAGCTACGGAGAAAGAAACAGGAGAGTAAACCACAGAGGGCTACGTCAGTCAAGAACTGCAGAGTGTGAAAGGGAAAAGGACAGAAGTCTCAAATTAGAGGTGTAAGGAGCAGAAACTGGAGGGATTTGGGAAAACAGAAGAAGCCTGAAGAGATCCTGATAGGGGCTAATAGCAATGGATACCAAGATAATGAAGAGCCTGCAAAGGTGGCAAAAAGTTCAAGCAAGAAAAGAGGTTGGTTCCTCATACAGTAAATGCAAAGCAGAATCTAATAAGCAAATATAATGTCTGTGTAGTAGTGACAAATCTTAAATTACACCTGAAATACAATCAGTAAAACTCATGCAGAAGTTTGAAAACCACAAACATGAACTGGACCAATCTCTGTCGGGTCCCTAGAGCTACGACAGGTGAAAGGAACCATGAACAATTTAATGAGTCCATAAGTTGTGTTTAAAATTTTTTTTTAACAGAGTCTCACTTAGCCTTGGGTGGCTTTGAATTTGCTATGAACAGGGGATGACTCTGAACAATTTCCTGCCTCTAAATCCAGAATTTAGGATGACAGGTGTAGACCATAGAACAGGCCAAGTTTTCAATCATAGTTCTGTTTACTTAAAAATTTTTTTGAGAGATCTGCCTGCCTTGCCTCCCGAGTGTTGGGATTAAAGGTGTGTGCCATCACGCCCGGCCAGGATACTTAAATATTTTAAATTTGTATTTTACAGTTGGTTCTGTGGTCGATCTCCATGAGTTTAAGGTCAGCCTGGTCTCCACAGAGAGTTCCAAGCCAGCTGGGGCTACACTATCTTAAAAAGACAAAACAAACAAACAAAATTTGGATTTTTAAGTGTATGAGTATTTTGTCTGCATTCATGTCATGCAGTGCCCGTGGAGGCCAGAGGAGGGCATCGGATCCCCTGGAACTGGAGTTATGGACAGTTGTTAGTCACTGTGTGCAAGAGCAGCCAGTGCTCTTGACCGCTGAGCCATTTCTCCAAGTCCTGATACACGGATAATTTAAATCCCTTTCCTTCCCTCAGAGGAGATCCTGTAGATTTACTGCCAAACTCTGTGCACTCTGTGTTGGCATAGAGGATAGTGGGCCCTGTCATGTGAAGCCCAACGCTGTCCTTGAAAAAGTGTTCCTATCTATCACCAAGTATCCTGATGAGAAAAGGCTGAAGGGCCTGTCAAAACAACTAGACTGGGATGTCCGAAAAATCCAATGCTGGTTTCGTTATCAGAGGAATCAGGACAAGCCTCCAACACTCATTAAATTCAGTGAAAGCATGTGGAGATTTACTTTTTATTTATGCATATTCTGCTATGGAATTAGATTTCTCTGGTTGTCACCCTGGTTCTGGGACGCCCAACAGTGCTGGCAGAGCTATCCATATCAGCCTCTCTCAAGAGAGCTTTATTACTATTATATATCTATTGGTCTCTTATGTTTTCTCAATTTATAGACAGTAAAAGAAAGGACTTCCTGATCATGTTTGTGCATCACTTGGCCACCATTGGGCTTATCACCTTCTCCTACGTCAACAACATGGTTAGAGTGGGAACTCTGGTCATGTGCCTCCATGACTCCTCATACTTCTTGTTGGAGGCTGCCAAGCCAGCCAATTACGCCAAATATCAGCGGCTCTGTGACACCCTTTTTGTGATCTTCAGTGTAGTTTTTATGGTCACTCGTCTAGAAAGCTATCCATTTTGGATTCTGAACATGACCCTCTTTGAGAGCTGGGAAATTATTGGGCCTTATCCTTCCTGGTGGCTCTTCAATGGCCTTCTCCTGATCCTACAGGTTCTGCATGTCATCTGGTCTTACCTAATAGCACGAATTGCTTTTAAAGCTTTGATCCGGGGAAAGGTGGCCTACCAAGGAAGGATTAGACCCAGACTCTGTACCCTCCACTCTTTTCTCACCTCCTTCCTTTTTTCTATGCCTGGTGGGAGCTGGACAGTTTCATCTTTTACATGTGTCTAAGGATGATTGCAGTGATGTGGAAAGCAGCTCAGAGGAAGACGATGAGGCCACTTGCACAAAAACCCTCTCTGGCAGGAACTCCAAAATGGTGCCACCTGGGTGAATGGCCACACTGGGCAGCCAGTAGGCAGCCACTGGGCTGAAGAGTAAGGTGGTTGACTTGGGAACCTTAGTTCATATGGGACTTGTAGGGCCATTGGCAACCTACTCCTCTTGGGGTCACCCTACAGCTACACTCTTGTGACTAGAGAGACTGCAAGGCACTGAGGAGAATCAAAGAAACAAATACTTTCACTTTAAAAAACAAACAAAAAAAAACAACTCTGTCATTTTTGTATTTAATGCCCCTAGGTCCTTTCGGTAATGTTAGCTCTCTGTGTCTGTGTTTTGTGTGTGTGTGTGCATTGCATTGTGCATTCAACCCTACGGTTGGGGCACAATTCTGCACTACGAGGCATTGCCTAATCACGTTTAAATCCACCTTAATCCCAGATTTGGCTGCATCTTGAATTATGTTTGTCTCCAGACTGTCCCTACTCATATAGCCTGCGACTCTTGAGCCTCTGAATTCCTGGTCCATCTAACGGAGAAGCCAGGTTCAGCTCCAGGCTTTGGGACTGTTCTTTTTTAACAAGAAAGAATATTTTACCTAATGAAGTTGTGTAGAAACAGAAATTTAGATGGCTAGCTGGGATCATTGTGGCTCCTAGCTACATCTCCTTCCTGCTGCCTGATCGGGAGAGGGACAACTACTGATACCCTGCATTTTACTCAATGGTACGCAGGGAGGGGGGCTGGGAAAAGATGAGCTTGGATGTGGACAGCAGCAACCACTGGATGTGCTGTTAATGGTTTTATACTATTGTTTACTCTTCTATAATTAAAGTGCTTCAACCCTCAAAAAGAAAAAATTTTTTTCAATCATAGTTCTGTTTACTTTAAAAAAAATTCCAAGGTCTTTATAAATATGTTGCCATGATATTTACAATTAGAAAAACGTGTTTGTTTAGATGCACAAGATGGTGCATTTTTCCCACCTTAAATAATGTAAGATAGAATGCTATTATTTTTCTGCAGGTCAGTGACTTTAGCTAGGAAGTCCCTATTATTTTAATTTTTGTGAGTAGACTTTAAAGCCATAAACCAATCTCCAGGACACAAACACTCAGTTTGACTGAATGTGGCAAAATACGAAATCTCAGCACAGAAGACAGGGTGAGAAGCCTGTGTATACAAATCCCAGGACTCAAGTGAGTAAGAACTCCTCCACTTCATTTTTTAGCCCTTCTGACACAGTGTAAACCCTTCCTAAAGAGCACTGCAGGGAGCTTCGGGACACCTTGATGCCAGGATCAGTGACAGAGTCTGTTTAAGAGTCTAGAAACAGCAGGTCATGCAGGGAGATGGAAGAAGAGTGTGATGAGAGAGCAATGAAGACAGCCTGTCAGGGTGCCAGGGCTGTTTCTCCTCCACACAGACTTGCAACCCCCTCCCCCTACACCCTACACCCATGACTGTCCCTGCCAGACCAACCCATTTGTCCTTTCTGGAAATGAGTCCCAACTTCAACATCGCACAATCTCTGAGCTGGATGAGATACTGTTTTCTAGTACTTTTCGCTCTTTGGTGTGGGATCAATAATCCTTTGTGCCTTGCAAAGCTGGGACCTAGGATCCAGCCCTTTCTAGGGCTCTTCTTCTGGGGCTCTGCTTCTATAGGGGAGTTAGGGTGGGGGCTCAGGTCAGAGGGGTACACCTGGGTGTTCTTAGGCAAAGTGAGCGGTCCTTGACATTTCTAACAATTTATTCCATTGAAAATGGTGCTAACATCACATACACCAATCTCGCACAGAACTCTGTACCCGGAAACTACGCAGTTTATAAACTTCTATCACAAAAAAATCAAGAATACTAGATAGGCTCATTAAGTGCTTGCGGAGCGGGCAGAACTCCACGTGCACCAGGTAAAACGGGAATGCTCAGGACAGCCTCATAAGCGTGGGGAAGTTGGCAACAGCATCCGCCCACCACCTTTGGGCGCAGGCTGTCAGCCAACCCACCCCGCCTGGGGCAATCTCCAACTGAACACCGCCTCCCTTCCAGGGCCACTGGAGCCAGTTTCCTGTCCCAGAAGTGCACAGTGCACTCAGCAGCAGGGCGCATGCTAGCAGCGCCGTCACTCTGCACCATCCCACACTCCCTCTCCACAGCTCTGAAGTCATCCAGACAGTGGCCCAGCCTAGGCCTGCGCAGCACTCCACCTCAGCTTCCTCCCGCCTCCCATCCATGCGTGCCTCCCGCCAAGCTCTACTGCACCCGCCCGCCCTGCACAGTCCCGCAGACCCCGGGCTGCGCTTCCCCCTGGACCGACCTCCATGCTCACACGTGCAAACCCCAGAGCCGACCCGGACTCTCCACAGGCGGAACTTTGGGAAAGAAGCACGTGAACAGAAGGAACAGGGACGCTCAGTTCTGAAAGCTTTTGCTTGTGACGTCACAGAGGCCGAAACTACATTTCCCACAAGGCGAAGCGAGAGAGTTCCAGGAGGCTAAGGAAGGTGATTTGTACACTTCTTGGGTTTTTCCTGTGTGGAGCTGAGGATGGATAAAAACAAGCAGTATTTGCCCAGGGCACAGCCATCGGGAGTCAGGATGATTTTAAAATCCAGGATTCACAAGATGAGATGTTTGAATGTGAGTCCAGCCGGTGATAGTAAATGTTTCTTAGGTTTACTGGTTAGTCCGGGTCAATAGGCTGTGATTTAAAACCCCTAGTCCACTTTACAGTCTTATGACAGCATGGCATATGACACAAATTCACACTGACTCAATTTTAGTTTAAAGTAATGAATTAAACCGGGCGTGGTGGCGCATGTATTTAATCCCAGCACTAGGGAGGTAGAGGCATGCGGATCTCTGTGAGTTCAAGGCCAGTCTGGTCTACAGAGCGAGTTCCAGGACAGCTGGGACTAAAGGGCGACGAGAATCTAAAAAAAAAAAAAAAAAAAAAAAAAAAAAAAAAAAAAAAAAGACTTAATAGGAGAACTCAACGCTAACTCTATTTAAAGATGATTTTTAAAAGCAGGCTTGGTTTCTTTGCCTTGCAGTCCCAGGAACTGGAGAGAGCAAGATTGTCCTGAGTAATTTAGAGAGACCCTGTTCCCTATTTCAAAATACAAAGTATAAAAAACGTGTGGATAGGCAGCTTAGGGTTAAGGTACTTAACCAAGAACGAAGGAGGCCTTAATTTTAATGCCAAGTACTACAAATAAATAATCAAAGGGAATCATGGGCGCCCCTAGGAAAACAAGGTGTGAGCCATAAATGAATGGGTCAAATTCCTCAGCATGGAAATTGGATATGCCACAGAGAAGGTGGATTAGGGGCCTAAAATGTTTCAGAATCATTGTATCACAATAAAAGCCCTGCCTTCTTCTGTTTCCTTGCAAAGAAACTCACTCCATCTGAGGATTTCTGTCTCTAAGTCCTCCTCTCCATACTTTAATCCATTAATCTATTTAAGAAATGTGATTTTTGAGAGAGCTGACCCAGAACATCACCCAATTCTTCCTGCTGCTTCACAAATGAGGGCAAGAATTCTCCACAAGGTGTTCTCTGAGCTCGTGCTTCCTGCTCTGCCCCTCTTCCAGCTAGAGAGGGAGCTCCTGTGGTGGGCGGATTGTTCCCTGTCCTGGCCCACCATCCCACCATCGCTTGTGGGATTTCTGTCTGCCTTGTATCCTCTCTGACCCAGAACTTTCCCCTATGTGGTATAAATTTTAATGTCATTACTGTGTACCTTGAAATTCCCTTAGTTCCCCCAATTCAGGACACAGGGATGATTGTTTCATGAATACAATGGTGTCATAAATATGTTCCTGAGAATTTAAAAAATGCTCATTGGAATAAAAAATTGATAAACACGATGGAATAGAGGGTACCAGTATTTTCTGAGCTATTTTAAATTTTTTATTTGTGTGTGTGTGTGTGTGCCCCTGCTTGTCTGTGTGTGCACCACATGCCTGCAGGTGCCTTTGGAGGGCAGAGGAAGTTGTCAGATCCCTGAGTGCTTGAGTTGCAGTCAATTTGAGTCATATGATGTGAGTACTGGGAACTGAACCAGGGTCATCTGCAAGAATAGCAAGTTCTCTTAACCACTAAGCCATCCCTCCAGCCCTGCTGAGGAATTTTTATTTCCTGTACTGAACATATCCAATAGTAGGAATTCCTTTGGGACAACTTACTTTACCTACCCTTGTAACAAAATGTTAACCTTATATTTTGAGACCACTTAACACTGCTTCAGATTGTTTACAATGTGAACAAGCTTACTGTGCCTTAGAGGCTTCTTGTAATCTAAACATGTAGCTTGAATCTCTCATAACCCTTTCTTGCCCTTGACCCAGAATAATATGCGCATGTGCATGTCTATATTGTGAAAATAGCAATAGTAAGCATCATAGTTTCCTTTGAGGCAACAAGAATTATTCCTCCTGTGTTGTAAGCAACAGGTGGGATTAAATTGATAACATTTGATTCTGCTTGTGTGTGCTGTTCTTGGTCAGTAGAGGTCAGAAAGGGGAAATTCAATGATAATACAAATGGGTCAACTTTTCCTTCCCTGTTTCCTGAGGGAAATACAGTCCAATAAAGAGAGACAGCAAGGCCTTTGTTCAAGAGTACAATTTGGAGAGTGATCTGAAGGAACACTCTTGTTTGAGCCTAAGCATTCAGGCTGTCTTTATTCCTCACCATAATATGTCTTTGCATCACCACCCCTGAGACCAAAGTACATACCTCTACCAGAAGGAAAAGTTCATATTCACAGACTGGATGTGGATTCATTAGGAAGGAAGCTGCTTTATTTATTTATTTATTTATTTATTTATTTATTTATTTATTTTTATGCATCTGTACATCTCATATGATGGTTCCCAACCAAGCCCAGTCCCCTCCATGTCCCAATCCCCACATCAGAACTCATGCATCGCAACATCCAAACTAAGCCCTATGCAGTTAAGTTCCCAAATCCAGGCATCCTTCTGCACAAATAAATCTGCTGGAGTCTAGTCCATACACCTAGAGATCCTAGGCAAAGCATATTCTTCCTACCCAACAGTACTCAGTCTCCTATAGTTTTCAGTCCAGGGTCAGTCCCCCATCCATTTCTCTCGCCCACTTTGAGAACTTGTCCTCTTTGGTATGGGTTCCATGTCTGATGCCTACATTGCCACAGGTTTACATGTGAAAGCTTACCGTCACTGCCTCTCTATATTCATGCACCAGCCCTGGCTCTTGCAATCCTTCTGCCCCATCTTCCACAATGATCCCTGAGCTGTGGAGAGGTGAATTTCAACATAGGGGCCCAATCTAGGGATACACATTCTGGGGGCTCCAATTCTTTGGAGGTTGACTAGTTGTGGCTGTCTGTTTGCCTCACACTCTATTGTATGGAAGCATTACTGGTGAGAACTGAGGGGTGTGCTTGTTTTCTCTCTGCCCCTTGTTCTGTGTGTAGAGGTTCAGTTGTAGATGTGTCCCCTAGGAATGGGGATTTTTCAAATGTGTATGTTCTGTGTCTGACCAGTTGTGGGATTCTGCAGTGGCCTCCATTTTTTTGCATAGAGTAGCTTTTTTTATTTTTGATGAGTGGCACATGACATGCTTGTTTGTAAATACAAGATTCCATAGTTAGTGTATAGTAAGAAATTTCATTTGCCTAGAGACATGACCCCGATAGGCTTTTATCTAGGTTCTATGTCCTCTCCAGTCCTGTGCATTTAGCTGAGTTTATAGTATCTCTCATGGGTTCTCTCCCGTTGAGAGGGTTCCAAGTCCAATTAGATAGCTTCTGACCATCCCCCCAGACAACAGTGCCTCCACTGTATTTGAAAACCCAAATGAAATGGATAACTTTCTAGGGACATGGATACCACCAATGTTAAACCAAGAGAAGGTCCACAGCTTAAACAGACCTAAAGCAATGGAGTAAATTGAAATGGTAATACAAAACCTCCCAATTAAAAAAAGCCCAGACCCAGAAGGCTTTACACCAGAATTTTGCCAGACATTCAAAGAAGGTCTACAACCAATACTGCTCAAACTATTGAAAAAAAAAAAAAGAAACAGAGAGAGAACTTCCAAACTCCTTCTATGAAGCCAGCATCTAAAGATACAACAAGGAAAGAAAACTATAGGCCCATATCCTTAATGAACATATTTGCAAAGATACTCTACAAAATGCTTGCAAACTGTGGTGGTTTGAATGAGAATGTCCCCCATAGGCTTTAAGTATTCAGACATTTTTTTCTCTTGTTGGTGACACTGTTCATGGAGGTCTTAGAATGTGTGGCCATGCTGGAGGAAGTATGTCAAAGACTTAGGCAGCAACTGGGATAATTTGGCAAACAGTCTTGCCCCAGTTTTCCCACAGACCAAATGCTTCCCTGATGCTAAGTTGAAAAGCAATGGACTAATGTCTTGGTGGCAAATATTTCAAGACAGGCTAATGTAGAAATGGTCGCATGGCTATTAATGGTGAATATTGTGCAGATCTACAGTGAAAAAGAGCAGATGGGGCAGAAAGAAATGCAGAATGTACAGTTTGGATCTGAAAAGTGCACTAGGAAGATTAGAGGTGGTGCCAAGGCATGTGAAGGAGAGGCTCCCTTTCATAAGGAGATTAAAGTGATTAAGGAGAGGCCTAGATATTTACAAGTAAACAATGGAAAAAGTGTGATTAAGGGCCTCAAGATTTACAAGTAAACAATAGAAACAATAACTTCAGGGCAGGACCAGCTAATCCTCCAACTTCTGAAAGGAAAATACTGAAAGGGTTTTCTGCTCCAACAAGTCCAGGGCAGAGAAAAGTTGCAAATGTGGTTGAAATAGGCCAGGGTCCATCACAATATTGCAGCCAAACCCAGCAGTTTCATTCACATGGTGCTGGCTTTAGAGGCATGAAGTTTGCAAGAGTGAAGTGGTCATCAGTTCTTCCTCCACGGTTTCAGAGAGCTGCCAAGGTCAGGCAAAGTGCAGCAGGGGCATCCCTGAATAAAGAAGGCCCTGATAGGCCATTGCGTGAAGCTGTGAATGTGAAGCCTGGTTGTCAGTGGAGACCCTAAGAAGACATTCGAGATGCCAGAGCTGTGAGATATCTGCCAAGGAGACTTGCATACAGGGAGTGGTACCAGCCTAAGAAAGAGATGTATACTGCAAGCAAATCTGGAAGAGCTGAGCTATCTCAGCCCTTTGGAAGTAAAGTCCCAGAAGTTGCACATTGAGCTATTGGACTTGGTGTTTGCCCTGCTGGTTTTTGGTCTTGTTTTGGTCCAGTATTTCCTCACTATGCCTCTTTTCCTCCTTTTTGGAATGGGAATGTGTATTCAGTTCCACTGTATGTTGGGAGTATGTAATTTGTCTTTTGATTTTACGGGAGTTTACAGTTAAGAAATTGCCTGGGTCTCAGAAGAGACTTTGGACTGTAGACTTTTGAATAGAATTGAGACTGGTAAAGACTATGGGGACTTTTAAGTTTGGACTAAATGCTTTTGCATTTTATATGGTCATGAGCCTATGGGGGCCAGGGAATGGAAAGTGGTGGTTTGACTGAGAATGTCCCCCATAGGCTTTAAGTATTCAGACATTTTGTCTCCAGTTGATGGCACTGTTCTTGGAGGTCTTCGAAGGTGTGGCCATGCTGGAGGAAGTACGTCACTGGGGACGGGCTTAGTGAGTTTAACAAGACTTGTGGTCTCCAATCTCTCTCTCTCTCTCTCTCTCTCTCTCTCTCTCTTTGACAGTGCTTATTGCAAGATGTGAACCTGGCTTTTTCTGATCCAGCCTGGCCACCAGGCCTCCGCCACAATGGACTCTGATTCCCTGGAACTGTCAGTCAATCATGAGCTCAAATAAACCCTTCCTTTTATAAGTTCCCTTGGTCATGGTAGTTTATCACAGCAACAGAAAAGTGACTAATACACAAACCGCATACTAGATGCACATCCACCATGATCAGGTAGGCTTAATCCAGAGATGCAGGGATGTTCAACATACATAAGTCAATAAATGTCATAAAACATATTAAAAGGACTTGAAGACAAAATCATATGGTCACATCAATTAGATATAGAAAAGGCCTTGACAAAATCCAACACTTATTCATATTAAATGTCCTAGAAGGAATAGGTCTGGAGAGAACATATCTTCAATATCATTTAAAGCTATATATAACAAACCAAAGCCAATATCATTCTAAATGGAGAAAAAACTGGAAGCATTCCCATTAAAATCAGGAACCACACAGAGTTGCCCTCTATCTCCACCCCTTTTTAATACAGTGCTTGAAACCTTGCAAGAGCAATAAGATAGAGCAAGGACTTAAAGGAGTACCAATTAGGAAAAAGAAGAAGTCAAATTATCCATATTGCAGATAATATATTATACAAAACAAATCCAGAAAATTCCACCAGAAACTATAGAAATGATTAATACTTTCAGTAAACTGTAGGTTAAAATCAACTTACACAAATCAGTAACATTCTATATAGCCAAAACAGCATCAGAAAAAGCATACAAGGAAACCCTACCATTCATATTAACTTCAAAAAGACTAAAATACTTAGAAATAAACCTAACCAAAACCATTTAGGATCTCTACAATGAATATTTCAAAATTTAATAGAAAGAGATAGAGGAAGACAATATAGGAGATGGAAAAATCTACCAGGCTCGTTGCTTGGTAAAATCAATATTGTCAAAATGAAAAATTTACCCAAAACAATATATGTATGTATATATACATATATTGTTATGGTATATATGTAGTCAATGCAATGCCAATCAAATATCCACAGCATTCTTCACATAGCTAGAAAAAGTCATCCAAAAATTCACCGGAAGCACAAAAGACCCCAGATAGCCAAAACAATTTTTAGCCAAAAGAACAATGCAGGGGCATAACATACCAGATCTCAGTTTATACTACAGAGCTGTAATTACGAAAACAGCTTTGTTTTGGCACAAAAATAGACACATAGATCTCTTTTTTTTTTTTTTTGTCTTTTCGAGACAGGATCTCCCTGTAGCCCCAGCTGTCCTGGAACTCACTTTGTAGACCAGGCTGGCCTTGAACTCACAGAGATCCACCTGCCCCTGCCTCCCAAGTGCTAGGATTAAAGGTGTGCACCACTACACCTGGCAGACACATAGATCTTTATACCAGAATAGAAGACCCAAACGTGAGTACATACAATTTCAGCCACTTGGTATTTTACAAAGGTGCCAAGAATATACATGCTGTTCCTTTATTTTCATTTTATACATTTGTATGTTTTTCCTGCATGTAAGCGTACCTATGTTGTGCAATGCCCACAGAGCCCAGAAGAGAGCTCCTGGAACAAGAGTTAAGGATGGTTGTTAGATGCTGCCTTGTGTGTGCTGGGAACTGAACCTGGGTCCTCTGAAAGGGCAGCCAGTGCAATGTTCTGCTGAGCATCTCTCCAGCCCCCAGGAAACTATTTCTGAGAAGAAGAAAGATCACACTCAAATATTTTTGATCACCATAAGGAACTTGTGCCCTATTTCTTGGTGCTTTTTCTTCCTTGCAATGACTGAGCATGATTTTAGAAACTTTTTAGTGACTGTTTCATATTCATAATGCATTAGGCACAGGAGAATGAATTATTCAGTCTCTGGTAAATATGAAGACAGTCATGACAGGAGAGTAGTGTTTAGAGTCCCACATGCACTTTACTCCTGACTATAAAAGATGTAGTTAGCTAACTGTGTAGCTGGTCATCTTGTTTATTATAAGTTAACAAATTAGTATAGACTTTTAAAAATGACATACTGAGAAGCTTGGGTCTCTCTCCTCACCCGGAAAGCCCACTCCATTAGGTAACCATTACTAGTACAGCATGTATACAGCAGACATCATCACTTTGAACAATGTCATATTTAAATATAGAGGACATACCATACACTAGGAAAGTCACATTATATATAGATTAGAACAGGATATACTTAATTATAAAATATTACTTAAAGTTGAAATCATTCAAAATATGTAGCATTAAATGTCAAGAATGATAACTTTTTTTTCTATTTTGAGACAGAGTTTCAAAAACTCAAGCTGGCTTCAATATTCCCCTGTATCTGAGGATTCTTTGTTTCTATTCCTGATCTTCCTGCCTCTTTCTCCTGAGTACTTGACTAGAGTATAAGTCATCATCACCATACCTGGTTACTATGATCTTCTGCACTTGTTTCTTTTAAAAGTGTTTTTAAATTTACTTGTTTTTATTTTACATGTGTGACTGTTTTACCTGTCTGTAAGTGTACCATTTGTGTGCAATGCTCAAGGAGACCAAAATAAAGTATCAGATCCCACTGGAACTGGAATCATGGACAGTTGTTAGCCAGCATGTAGGTGCTGGGAACTGGACTTTGGGTCCTCTGTGAGAGTGCTCTTAACCACTAAGCACTCTCTCCAGCCCCTTGATAATATCAATATTGCTCTGATGGATATCTGACAGTCCTTACAGAAGGAAAGGCTTTTTCTTTTGGTCACAGTTTGAGGGTACAGTCCATCATGGCAAGAAATGCCTGGAAGGGTGGGCCCAAGATGACCCAGCTTCCCAAATCAGGACACAGATAGATATGTGTGCTAGAAATCACTCATATTGCTTTCTCATATTAATTCATTCTAGGATCCCAGGCCATGGAATGATGCTGCCCCCTTTCAGCATGGCTTGTCCCGCTTTATCCCAATCTAGAAAATCCTTCACAGACCTTTGGTTCCATGGTAATTTTCAATTATGTATAATATACAAATAAGGTTAATTATCTCAGCTTCACCCTTGGTCAGGTAGACATCTAGTTACATTGCTTTGAGTTATAACCTTCCAGCTTGGTCTCCTAAAATTTCCCTTTCATCTCCTAATAGAAAATATATTTGGGGCTGGAGAGATGGCCTAGTGGTTAAGAGCACCAACTGCTCTTGCAGAGGACCTGGGTTCGATCCCCAGCACCCACGTGGCAGCTGAAAATCGTCTTTGGCTCCAGTTCCAGGGGAATCCAAAGCCCTCTTCTGACCTCCAAGGCATTGCAAAACACGGGTGCACAGACCTACATGCAGACAGTACATTCATTCACATACAAAAATAAATTAAAAATTAAAAAAAGAAAATATATTTAAGCCATCTCTAAAAGGCCCCATTGTCTTTAATGGGCTCAATATTGACCCAAATCCAATTCTGACTTCCAATATACAGTGGGACACTGGAAAACTTTCCCACTGCAAAGCGGAAAACAGACACAGTAAGGTAAGATGGGAATCAAGACAGAACCCCATCAAGACAAACACCACGTTCCAGCAGTTCATATGCATTGCATCTGGAGCTTGTGATGGAGTTGTCCAGTCTCCGCTGCCCTCCCCCATCTCTGCTGCCCGAAGCACAGGTAGCCTCTGTCTTAGGTCATCTTCACTTTTTTAATGCAGATCTCCTCAGTGGACAGTCTATAGTTCTGGCATCTATAATAACCTTGTGTTTCAAGATAACATGGATATCACACTCATTACTTTCTTCTGGGGAAATTTTGAGGTGAGTCTTTTCAAACACCACAAATTGTCTAGCTTCAGAAGCTCTCTGGAATCATGGTGATGAACCTCAGTACCCTTGATGTTGTATCTAAAATGTATCAGTTCCATGTGAAAAACGCTGTCAAGCTCTGCTTCTATCTCAGAATGGATCTGCCTTATCTGCCTATAGCTAGGAAATACTTTCATACAGGGCATTTGGAGCAGGGAACACCTCTACTGGCACACTCAACTTGGCCTCTCTCCTTTCAGTTGAATTTGCACATCCACAAGGTAGATTCTGTCATGGGGGTGGTTTTTCCTGGTGGTAGCTTTCTACTGCCCCAGTACAGAGTGCCAGGTTAACCTTTATTGAAGCTAATGTTTTTAGTATTTACAGTTAATTTTAAATTTCTCTTGTTTGTAACTTGAAACTTACTCTGTTTTCCGACATTTCATTGGAAGTAGAGAACAAATGTACTATCCCAAGATAAGGCCATAATAACAAACTAAGAAAAATAGATTCTACCAAGCCCCAACTTTGTGAAGCAGTGAACATATTGCAATTCCTGACAGGAGTATGACTAAGAATACATACAGGAACATGGATGAGTCAAAGGCAGAAGCTATACCCAAAGGCCCACCAGGAAAGGAAGAACTCTGGAAAGCTGCATCCCAGTAGCTCACTGTGTGGCCAGTACATAGCTCCTCTAGTGAGAGAGAATACTCCCCAAGGGTTCTCATTACTTACATAATCTTGCAAAGGGCAAGGTCTTATGAATCCTGTATATTTCAAGGATTTCCAGAGTCCTATTTTCTGTTTACTTCCTGAGTCTAAATGGGCTTCCCTCCAGGATGGAATGCTTAGCTTCAGAAGAGATTCCTATGCAAGGCACTCATGAAATTGTCCTTGCTCATCTGCAAGGTTTCTGTTTTTCTACTCAATTTTTGTTCCTTCTCACTATAGATCTTTATGAGAGCACTCAATAAGAGCCCTGTGGCCTAAATGCTATTCTGTGTTGAAATTTCCTCTGCCAATACAACTAGTCTATTACTTTGGAATTCAGCCTCAATGTCTCCAAATGTAACACACATGAAAATTACCCCAGGTTCTTATATAGTCCTTGTGTTCCCCTGAATCCTTGTAGTGAGGTTGATAATGTTTGTATTTCATAAAGCAATCTTCTCTTCAATCTCACAGGATTGTGCCCCAAATGTCTTCTCACAGGATTCTAGAGATTGTCTAGCATAACGTTCCAAACTCTTCCACCTTAGTCCTATAAAGTAGTTTCAAAGGCCTATGAGTTAGGTTATCAATAACCTACCTTCTCAGTACCAGTTTGTGAGAATGAATTTATAAATGGATACAATCTGGATGATTTTTAATTAACTCTAGCAAGACCTTGTGTCTTGTGGTCATATTTCCTAGGAAGCACAATTTGGTACTCCAACCAAAAAGATACTGCATGAATGTGGGTATATTTGAGCATTAACACATGAACGTGCTGAAAGCGAGTGCCCCCATGGCTACTGCACACAGTGGAGACTGGAAAGGAGAACTGACCTTGGATGAAAGAGATGGTCTAGAACCAGGGATGTTAAGATCAGGGCAGAGCCAAGTTCATTCATTCCCAACTGGAGCTGGAGAAACCATTTTTAATAAAATCCTAGGTCAGGCCAGACTTGAGGAGACAGTTCCAGATAGAGTTGAATGGAGACAGTTCCATCAGCATAGTTCCAGGAAACAGACAGTTCTAAAGAGACATCTGTGGGAACAGGTGTCCTCTGAGTTCAGGCTCACTGTTTAAACCTAAATTTAACTGTCAGGATTCTTGTTCAAATGATCACCAGTTTTCACATCACCAGTTTTCCTCCACAGTAACTTTCCTTGTTTAGGTGATAAAATACCTGATCACAGTCAGCTAAGGAAGAGTTTATTTTGGTGTGCAACTTGAGAGTAAAAACAGTCAATGTGAGGAAGTCATGAGCAAGAGCCTGGGTGTGTTGGTCACATTGCATACACAGTCATAGTGGAGGGAACTACAAATGGTTATGCTCGGTGCCTTCTCCTTTTATTCAGTCAAGGACCTCCCACAAAGGATGGTGCCCTAGCATACAGGCACCCTAGCTCAACAGTTTACTCAAGAAACTTCCTCACAGACAGTCCTAGATAATTCTAGATCTCATCAAAAGGACAGTCAAGGTTAACCACCACATATTGGAACCTCAGGATGGATGTAGGTGTAAACCATCTTGCATTTTCAGTCATGCCCTTGGGGCTGCTCAGCTTGATAGTCACCCAAAAGCAAAGATGGCCACATTGGCTACTGGCGTCCTGGCAGGAAGTCCATGTAATACTACTTGTATTTATTACAGTGTATGACCACATAACATGCACTACACATGAATCTGATGGACAGGAACCTGAAAGATTCTTCAAAATTTTGTCTGAAGTGTGAGGTGGTGCATCCTTCATTCAAGTTGTAAAGTTTTTATTTTCCATCTCAAGCTGTCGATCTTTGTTGAACCCACTGGGGTGGGAGGAGGGACTCACTAATTCTTGCTAACTTTCGGGCATCCTGTTGGCTTTCATTTTTAAATTTATTATCATTCTGTGTCTATGTGTATGATTTCATGTGTGCATGAATGTGCCTGGTTGTGCATTTGGTCTCTCATTTATGTGAGTTCAGCTTTTCAAACCAATGTTATAAGGCTGCTGAGCCATCTCCTTCCTTTCCATGACATAAATCACTTCATAGGGAAACCTTTTAAGTTGGGATATTTTAAGATGGCATATCACTTTGTTAGATGATATTGTGATATACTCACCTTTGGAGACTGCGATTGGTTAAAGACAATATAGCCATCTCAATAGGCATGATTATCTCAATATAGAAAAGACACTATTACAAAATGTCTTCTACATTAAAAGTCTGAAGGAAGTTGCAAATTGGTTTTACATGAAGGATGCTTGTACTCACAAATTATCACCTATTGTTAAAAAAATGAAAACAAAACAAAACAAAAAAGCAGAGAACGATGCAGAAAACTTATGGCAGAATGCACGATCTGCGATGGGTAGGGGTGGGGTGGGAGGGAAGGGAAGGGGATATATGCCTGAACTGAATTGGAAAATGATGTATGAAATACACAAAGCATCAATAAAAATAAATTAAAAAAAAAGAGATGGACTGTCTTTTAACCTAACAAATATATGTGTGACACACCTACCAAGAAAACTTTACTAAACAGACTAAAACTAAAACATTTCCTTGAAAGTCTGGGAGGAGAAAAGGGTTCTCACTATTTCCACTCTAATCACTATTACAGGCAAATTCTTTTTAAATTTATATTATTTTTTTTAATTTGTTCATTTGGGAGTATAGTTTTTATTTTAAATTTTTAGGTTTTCAGTCTTTCTTCAGAATTTTTTCCCTTTTTGCATTTTTATTGAATTTTTGTAATTTTCATACAATGACATTTAGATCTGCTCCCCTCTCCACACCCCTCACTGCCCTTGCCCAATTGAATGAACTCTCTTATAAATATGGCCTATAGAATATTATTTGTGTCTCTCAATTCATTTTTATTTTATGTCTATCCATGCTTGACCCAAACATGTATCAGTGTACTGTGTCATACGCAATGCCCAGAGGCTGGGATGTTGTGCCAGATCCCCTAGAGCTGGAGTTACAGCCAGCTGTTAGCTGCCAGGAGAGCGCTGGGAACCAAACCTAGATCCTCTGCAATAGCAGCTGGTACTCAACTGTAGAGCCATCTCTCCTGTCCCTTAGCTTTATTATGTTTAACTATGTATATGCGTATCTCTGTGTGAGGTTACAAGCAGTTGTGAGCCACTAATCATGGCTTCTGAGAACTGAATTTGGGTCCTCTGTAAGAACATTATGTCCTCTTGACTTATGGAGCCATCTCTCCAGACCCTGATCGTGCTCAAATTCTGTTTTAAAAATTTTTTATTTATTATTTTGAAATGTATTAGTGTATTATCTGCATGTTGTGAGTGTACCTATGTTGTGCAGAGGTCAAAAGATGTTGTCAGATTCCCTTGGAACTGGAGTCATAGACACTAAAGCATAGCAATCCTTCCCTTGTCCCAGGCTAACATTCACTCATCCTATAAAATATAATATAACTTTAAAGGTCCCAATAGTATTTAACAATTTCAAAAATTTCAAAGGCTGAAATTTATGTCTCACCTGAGATTCAGGGCAAACTCTTAACTGTAAGTTCCTACAAAATAAGAACTAATTTATATACATCCAAAACTAAATGGCACAGAATAAATACTGCTATCCCCAAATAGAATTATCAGGTTACAGGGAAGAAAGATGAAAACCCACCAAGGCCAACACCCAACCCTACACTTCTTTGGCATCTGGGCCTGTAATGAAATGAGATCTGTCCAGTCCCCAAAGAGCTTAGGCAGCACCTCCCACCCCACCCTCAGCAGCTCTCCCTGGAGCACACATACACTCCTAGGTGAGCTGAAGCCTCCAGCTCTTCCATATTAGTTTTGTGTTGCTATGACATCATGACAAAGGCAACTTATACCAGGATGAGTTTATTTGAGCTCAAGTTTCCAGAGGGGGATGGTGGGAAACCATGGCAAGAGGCAGGAAGAGCAGAGAGCTGAGAGCTGTATCTTCAGGCAGGCACAGGAAGCAGAAAGCAAGAGAGGCTGGCAGTGCAACAACACAGTGGACCCTCAGCTCCAGCTCTCAGCAACCACACACTGACCCTGTGTTCAAAAATCTGAATCTATGGGGAACATTTCCCATGAAACCACCATATTCCCTATATTGCTGGCATCGCCAGTGTCCTCCAGCTATATAAGAATAATTTGACTTGATAATAAATCAATGCCCCCACAGACTGAATTTGTCTGAATGATTCTGATGTCTCTAATGATGTTTATCTTTCCATTATATCAAATACAGATGCCATGTACATTCTAAATACCTGTGTTTTTCACATTGTGTGTTAATAGGACTCATCTCCTATAATTCCCCTAGGTCCATTACAACCTAAGGGAAGACAAGAGACTTTTCTATACTCTGCATTTATGCAGCCCTTTCCAGTATAACTAATTTGCTTTTCTGAGGTTTGTATACTGGACAACATTCCATCTAGGGTCATTATATATACAAGGTTTCAATCCAATATTAATTCATGCATTGTTAATGAGGATCAGGCCTCAAATAAAATCCTTGCCATATTATTTTCTGTAGGGTTGATCAACAAAACAAATTATATGTTAAGCTGTAAAGAATAAACAATTTCTTGAGCTGGGTGTGGTGGCACACACCTTTAATCCTAGCACTTGGGAGGCAGAGGCAGGTGGATCTTTGTGAGTTCAAGGCCAGCCTGGTCTACAATGTGAGTTCCAGGACAGCTGGGGCTACAAGGAAACGCTGTCCGTTGAAAGACCAAAAAAAAAAAAAAAAAAAAAAAAGAAGAAAACATTTCTCATCATCAACATATGTAGTAGTCATTGTTCTGTCTGTGCGATCTACATGTTTTATGGTTCTTTCTCTCATCTCCACTTGCAATGAACATAAAAACAACTGTCCAACTCTGCAGCCATATTTGCCTTGACAAGTTTCCTCTCCAGTATGATTCTTTTCCTGTTTAATTAGGGCCAAAGAGTATTAAAAGCTTTTCTTATTCTTTGCATAGATGGGATTTTTCTACAGTCAGAATGCTCTGGTGCTAAGCAAAGGTTGAGCAGATGCTAAAGGCTTGCTATATTATCTTCAGTGGGAAGTCTCTAATGATAATTAAGGTATAAAGAGGAGTTAAAGGCCTTCCCACTTTTTTCTATTTGTGAAGTTTTTACCAGTTATAAATACTGATATTTATAGAGGCAAGAAGAGCTAAATGCCTGGCCATATCCTTATTGTAGGGTTTCCATCAGGAATGAATTCTTTGATGTTGAGGAAGTGATAAATGATAAAACACTTGCAACATTTTTCATATTTGTAGGGTTGCTCCTCAGTATATTATTCTTTTTCTAAATAAAGGACCAATTTGATTTTTAATTATGTTTCTGAGTTGTGTCTCTATGTGGATATGTACATGTAAGTGCAGTTCCCCTGGAGGACAGAAGAGGGTGTCAGATGCCCTGGAGCTGGAGTTCTAAGAAGTTTTGAGCCTCCTGATGTGGATGCTGAGAACTGGACCCGGGTCCTCTGCAAGAGGAGAAGCGCTCTTAACCACTGAGCCACCTCCCCAGCCTTTGGTTTGAATGTGTTTGTGTTCTCTAAGTTGTAAAGAACTTTTCTGAATCTTGCCACATTTCCCCTCATTTGTAAACATACTCTTTAGTATGAATTTTGCAGAGGTTATAAAGTATTTGGGTGAACAGTAAAGACTTGCCACACTCTTGGGTGTGCTTTCTCTCCGTTCTTCTGGTTGGGGTAAGGATTGAATCATGAAAAAGGTTTGCCATGCTCTGCACAATTCTATAGTTTCTCTCCAGAATGAATTCGCCTATGTTTTCTAAGGTTTGAAGTATAGTAATACATTTTGTCACACTCTTCACATTTGTAGGGTTTCTTGCCAGTATGAACTACCTTGTGTCGAGTAAGGACTGAAGTTGTAGTAAAAGTTTTGTCACACTCTTCACATGTGTAGGGTTTCTCTCCAGTGTGAACTAGCCTGTGTCGTGCAAGGTCTGAAAGCTTAGTAAACGTTTTCTCACATTGTTCACAGGTGTGAGGTTTCTCTCCAGTATGAATTCTTTGATGTTGTTTAAGGTATGAACTATAGTAAAACATTTTGCCACACTCTTCACATACATATGGTTTCTCTCCAGAATGGATTCTTTTATGTTGAGAAAGGCCTGAATAATTAGGAAAGGATTTGCCACATTTTTCACAATTATAAGGTCTCTCTCCGCTATGAATTCTTTGGTGTTGATAAAGGTGTGAAGACCTGATAAACGTTTTCCCGCATTCTTCACACTGGTAAGGCTTCTCTCCAGAGTGAATTCTCTGGTGTATAATAAGTGCTGAGGAAGCAGTAAAGGCTTTCCCACATTCTTCACAAACATAGGGTTTCTTCCCTACATGGATTTTTTGGTGTGTACAAAGGGCTGAGCGAGCACGGAAAGCCTTGCCACATTCTTCACACTGGTAGGGTTTCTCTCCAGAGTGAATTCTCTGGTGTATCGAAAGCGATGCACGAGCGCTGAAGGCCTTGCCACATTCTTCACACTTGTAGGGTGTGTCTCCGGAGTGTATTCGTTGATGTTTTACAAGGTATGAAGTAGACGAAAACGTTTTGCCACACTCTTCACATTTGTAGGATTTCTCTCCCGTATGAATGACCTTGTGCTGAACACGGGCTAAGTGATTAGAAAAGGCCTCTCCACATTCTTCACACTTGTAGAGTTTCTCTCCAGTATGAATCATCTGGTGCTGGTAGAGGTCTGTAGACCTCTTAAAACCTCTGCCACATTCTTCACACTTGTAGGGTTTCTCTAACGTATGAATTCTCTGATGATTAGAATGTGCTGAACGTGTATTGAAGGGCTTGCCACATTCTTCACATATGTAGGGTTTCTCTCCAGTATGAATTCTCTGGTGTATAGAAAGCATTGATTGTGCAGTAAAGGCCTTGCCACATTCCTCACACTGGTAGGGTTTGTCTGTAATCAGAATTGTTTGGTGGTTAAAAAGTGTTTATGGTGACTGTTACATAGTGTGGATAGGGACATATGCAGGTTTTTACCTAAGTACAGACTTTTAGATTTAGAAGATACAAAAGATATACTATACAACAATTAGAATCTCCAGACACTGTCAATATAGTAGTAAGCTTTATGTTATTTTTTCACTACAATAAAATAAATTATGAATGTTAAAATTAAAATAATAAATTATGAAAAAAACTTCAAGTTTTCCTTTAAATGACAGAATTTTTGGTAAGGCAACCTATTTATTAATGGATAATAAAATAACGTAAGAATATTCATTTACAAGAGAAAAAAACACTGGAGTAACAGGTGAAGTGGTAAAATATACAAAGCATGAAAATATTTACACATGGAAGTGAAAACATACAGTTCTATTGGTAATAGGCCTAAAACTCATAGATTATTTTAGTATTTTACATTGTCCTAAAGAGTTTATCACTGGATATTACCATCAACAAAAATGTATACATTACATCTAAACATATGATGTTAGATAACCTAGACTAGAAAACAACAATGTAGAAAATGGAATTACAAAACAAGAAAAGTGAATCTTGAAAACACAAAATTCTGAAAGCTACTGATAAGCTATTTAAGAAGTGTCTCTAGATATGGACAGTTTCCATCTATATATACCTACAAAGGGCATGCATTTTAAAGGTTGACACTATATATGAGGTAGAAACAATTTATGAGATTGCATTATAATCATTTACAAAGAGATCCCATGAGATGATTTTATTAATAAGCATGTGATATAAAAGAAATGTGTGACATTACCATACTTCAATGGCTTCATACCTAGGTCTTTAGAAATATGTACAAAATTTCAGCGGTATAGAAAACAGTGAAAAATCAGTTACAATATAGACTCTAGTCAAAATGAAGAAGTTTGGCTGTCAATGTGAATACATGCAGAGATCACTAGAGGGGAAGGACAAATCTCAGTAGACTTGAAGTGTCATAAACATCTGACATATGACCTTTGATAGCAAAAAACATAAGTGAAATTACCTAAAAGATGATTTCTATCAAAACATAAGATTTCCATGCACATGTGAAAGCTTGGCTTGTGGCTAGGCCTTTGGACCATTGCAATGCTTTGATCCACCCACTCCTGCATACCTGGGTGGATGGCTGGTGTCACTTGTCTCTTCACATTCCAAGGCTCTTTTGTTTGCTCCAGAAATGTAACCAGGTACGGCTTAGAGAAGGCAAGACCTGTTGATAGGAAATGAGAACATGACTGTGTGGTGTTCTCCTGGAAGTTAACATTCCTATTCCAATATTGTCCTTTTAAGGAGAGAGAAGATACAATAAACGATGGTACAAATTATTTCTTTAGTCTATACCAAAGTAACCTACCATAACAATTAGTACTGTTTAAATACCTATATATCTAATTGCTTGTGCTTCATTAGTAGGATCAAAAAGTTATTCCTGGACAAACTGCCAGCCCATGAAAGGAAACAGCCAGAATTGACCAGAGTCCAAGACAACAGCTCCAGAGAAAGTAGACTATTTTGCTTCTCATCCACCTGTGCCCTTTTCTAAGCCTAGGGAACAATCTGTGGAAGAGGGGGCGTGGTAGAATGTAAGGGCTGCAATTGGGGTGAATGGTGAAACTATAGCAATATAGTCTGGACACTCAACTGATTAACTTGATTGAACATAAAAGCCCCCCTACTGGATGGTGGGACCCATGAGCTGTGTGGGTTTGGGCACAGCTGCTTGCAAGTTGGTTTTACATGAAGGATGCTTGTACTCATAAATTATCACTTATTGTTAAAAAATGAAAAAAAACTGAGAGAAAGATGCAGGACAGTTATGGCAGAATGCATGATCTGGGGTGGGGTGGGGTGGGGTGGGGGGAAGGGAAAGGGGAATATGCCTGAACCGAATTGAAAAATGACGTATGAAATACACAAAACATCAATTAAAAAAAGAGAAAAAAAGCATTTAGGCATTTGAAACTCACTGATGATGTACAATATCCCATGAGTTATGTTACAAACAGAGGAGGTTAAATGTTGACTGAATTAATAATTCACTGAGGAAGTGATCCTCACCGAGGAAAACAAGGTTGCTGTAATTCTCCAGCATCACATCCTTGTACAGATTCCAGTGAGCAGGGTCTAGGCATTCACTTTCCTCTGGAGAGAAATCAATGGCTATATCCCTGAATGACAACATTTCCTAAAATAAAAATAAATTAATTAATAGCACAAACTAAACATAAATAATAACACAAATAACAACAGTCATCATGTGTTTATGGACACAATTCTAAATTTTGCCCAAGATGAAAGGAAAGCTAGAAGGACTTATGATATAGATGAGTAACACTATTAAGATCCTTTTGATGTAGTAATATCTCTTATATACCCATCTTTCAGGAAAAATTATGGCATGAGATCATATACACTCATAGAGAGTTAACATTTCTAAAGAAGATAAAATGTAAAATGACTATGTCCACATACTCTGTGTGAAGGAGAAAGCCAAGGTGAGTGAGGATACTTGTTAACACTGTATTCAATCATGAACACCAAATGCAGCTAAAAGGCAGATTTTTTATATATATATGAAAAAATCTTATTTTATTTTTTATGGAGAAAAATCACACAAAAAATCCTTTAAAATGATTCCCACCGGAATGACTTGGATTATTTATTATGAGGAGATATTCATGGGCTTCTCTCCACTCATGGAGAACCTGATGCAGTGATATGATGTGGACCATGACTCAGTTAGGGTTTGGGGGAGGGGCACTGCTTTATTTAGGAAGCACTAGCCTAAACGACACAAAACTAGCCCTTCCTACAAGGCAGATTCTAAGGTAGCAGTTTGGGGTTGAGGCCAGGGTTTCTGAACATGTGCAGACCTCAGTATTGATGGAAACAGCAGTGTATGAAGAGAGAGTACTTTGAGCAGCCAAAGGGTAAAGCAATAGAGGTGGAATTCATGGATAAATCTGTTCCCTTTCTGATGTCTCCAGACCTTGAAAAACACTACTGTAGTTCTAACTTCTAGGAGCTAATAGTCTTTAGAGTCTACCTATAACTGAGATCACATGTCTTGTCTATCTGTCTCTGAAATAACATTTCAAGAGTCATACATGTTACACAAATTGTAGGATTTCATCTTTTTGTGGCTGAAGAATATCCCATTGTAAAGATGCATACTATAATTTCTTGTACTTTTCTTATGACATGGTAAAAACTATCAAGTAAAATTTAACAAAATTACTCATGTAAAAAAAGCAAAAACAATAATTGCCCTTTCTGAATAATTAAGATATGCTAGATATCATTGTAAGATCTTTATTTCCCCCTTTCTCTCTGTTTTTTTTTTTTTTCCTGAGAAAGGAATTCATGCATTAGCTATATTTCTAAAGCAGCTTTTGAGTTCATGCCCTGTGTCCCTTGGTCTGCTAAGTTCAAGAATTATGAATGTTTGATGCTATATATTATTTTCTCTTATTTTAAATTTATTGCATTTTAGTATTTGTTTTCAACTGGCTGCATAAAATCCCCAGAAGATCTAGGGAAGCAGTAATAATATTTTTTTTCTTTTTGTGAACAACTAATAAACAAAAAATTAGAGATTTTCACATTAATAGGTATTTTGTAATTATCTTTTGTATTGTCTATACCAGTTAGTCCACTCTTCTCATACTTATTTTTTTATATTAAAAATGTACAAAATTGGGCCGGGCGTGGTGGTGCACGCCTTTAATCCTAGCACTTGGGAGGCATAGACAGGCGGATCTTTGTGAGTTCAAGGCCAGCCTGGTCTACAGAGTGAGTTCCAGGACAGCTGGGGCTACAGAGAGACCCTGTCTCAAAAAAGACCAAAAAAAAAATGTACAAAATTGGGCCTGGAGAGTGGCTCAGAGGTTAAAAGCACCAACTGCTCTTGCAGAAGACCCAGGTTGGATTCCCAGCACCCAAATGGTGTTGTAATAATTGTCCCTAGCTCCAGTTCCAGGGGATCTGATGCTCTTTTCTGACCTCCACAGGCATTGCATAACATGAGTGCATGCAGGCAATACACTCGAACACAAAAAAATAAAAATAATAAAATATCTTTTAAAATATTCAAAATCTGTGTTCTAGGTTTCTAAATACACACTACATAATCATGACCTAGAGACACATTCTGTGCAATAGCACCCTAAGCTCCTCCCCCCACCTGTATCCGGCAGATGTTAATCACTGTTTCCTTGCCCTCCTCCCTTTATGATGTCCCCAGACCCTGAAAAACACTACTGTAGTTCTAACTTCTAGGAACTAATAGTTTTTAGAGTCTACCTATGACTGAGATCACATGCTACTTGTCTATCTGTATCTGAAATAACATTTCCAGAGTCATATACGTTAGACAAATTGTAGGATTTCATCTTTTTGTGGCTGAAGAAATCCCTTTGTAAACATGCATACTATAGTTTCTTGTATTTTTCTTATGACATGGTAAAAACTATCAAGTAAAATATAAAAGTTGGAATTCAGCTAAATCTAGGTGAATTAAAAAAAAAGAACCTAAATAAAAAATAAAGTATTTGTGTTAAAATAATATTAAGATAAGCTCTAGAAACTAAAATGAGCACAGAAAATATATCCTTAAGCCAACCAAACAAAAGAAGCGAAATAATATTTATATTTGCTGCAATGCAAATAAAATGCAGGAAGTACGGGCAGGATGGTGGTGCATGCCTTTAGTCCCAGCACTTGGAAGTCAGAGGCAGAAGGATCTATGTAAGATCAAGGGCATTCAGCGTGCTGGGCCAGCTCGGGATAATGGAGACCCTGTCTCAAAAAGACCAAAAAAGGGGCTAGAGAGATGGCTCAGCAGTTAAGAGCACTGACTGCTCTTGCAGAGGACCCAGGTTCAAATCCCAGCATCCACATAGCAGCTAACAACTATCAGTAACTCCAGTTCCAGGTGATTTACTGCCTTCTGATCTCCACAGGCATTGCATAATACATGGGTAGGCATATACATAAAATAAAAATAAAGAGAAAAATTTTAAAGGCTGAAAAACAGGGGTGTACACACTAGAAAACACATCAGGAAGTTTGCACGCCTCTGAGAGCAGGAAGGACAGCAGCTGTACAAAACACACATTTGCTTAATGACGAGACATTTGCTGTTTTGAATGACAACACTGAGCCCATACTTAAAAACAACAGTAAGCAGCCAACAGTTTCTGATTCTTGTAGTATTAATTATTTCATTTCTTATTTCTCTTGAGCAATATTTTTTAATTTTCTACTCTTTGGTCAATTACAGTTAATAGTTTTCCTTTAAAATATAAATTGCATTAATAGCTCACATTAGCTAAATGAAGTCAAATTATACTCACTTGTTCACAACCTCAAACCTTGCTCCCAGTACATATTGCAACATATTCTGTAAAGCAATGTGTTCACAACAAACTAATGGTACTGGCAAAACTGGATCTTCACCTGCAGAAGAATGAAATTGGACCCTTGTCTTGCACCCTGAACAAAGGTATGCTTTAAATGGATTGAACACCTCGATGTGAAACCTGAAACTCTGAAACTGTTAGAAGAAAACATAGTGCCCTGCAAGATATAGGTGGAGGAAAGGACTTTCTAATTTAGATATCAGTTGCTCAAGAATTAATGTCAATAACTGACAAGTGAGTCCTCATTAACTAAAAAGCTTCTGTACAACAAAAGAAACAACCAAGGAAGTGAAGGGGAAATCCACAGAGTGGGAGAAGATCTTCACCAGCTACACATCTGACAGGGGTATCCAGAATATACAAAGAACTCAAAAAGCAAAGCAATCAGAAAACGAATGACCCAATAAAAATATGGGGTAAGGACCTGAACAGAGAGTTCTCAAATGAACAAATAAAAATGGCCAAGAACACTTAAAATGTGTTCAACTTCTTTAGTAATTAGGGAAATGCAAACCAAAACCACTTTAAGATTTCATCTTACCCCAGTCAGACTGGGTAAGATCAAGAGAACAAATTACACAAAATGCTGGTAAAGAGGTGGAGGAAATGGTTTGCTCACTCACTACTGGTAGGAATGCAAACTCGTCTAACCACTCAGAAAGCAGCATGGAGAACTCTTCAAAAACTAAAAATTAATCAGCTATATGATCCAGATATATTACTCCTTGGTATATACCCAAAGGACTCATCCTCCTGTAGAGATACATATTTATTCATGTATTTTGCTGATCTTTTCACAATAGCTAAGAAATGGAAACAACCTAAGTGTCCGTCAACTGACAAGTGGATAATGAAAATTTACACAGTGGAGTTCTACTCAGAGAAAAAGAAAGACAAAATCATGAAATTTTCAGGTAAATGGACAGAACTAGCAACTGTTACATTAAGTGAAGTAACACAGGTTCAGAAAAGCAACGTATGTCCTCTCTTATTTGTGGATTTTAGCACCAACTCTTTATATGTGAGTATATATCCTGATGTAAACACAGGAGCCAAGAATATGGAAAAGAATCATGGAAGTAAAGGGGAAGAAAGAGCCCGAGAGAGGAGGTTGTAGGAAACACGATGGAAATAGAGAAAATTGGAGTATTCAAGTGGAAAGGGAGGAGGGAAGAATATACAAGGAACCAAGAAGGCAAAAGGAAGAAGGAGCTGACCAGAGGGGGATGACAGGAGAAGGACAATACCAAGAGAAAATGTGGGTACTTTAACTGAGAAGGGAAGAGGGAGAGTGAGAGAGAGACAGACAGAGACAGAGAGAGACAGAGAGATAAAGCTTGGGTGGTGTGAAAAACCAGCAGGAAATTTATTAGCTCAAAAACCTACTAAAAAATACACATACAATACCTGAAATTGAGCGCATGTGTAAACCCAAAGGCTATATAACAAGAAACACACTGCTGGACAGGAGAAACCTCCCTTCAAGTTGTTGGTCTGGATAGTCCCAATAGACTCCAAAAATAACACATGCTATTGCTGCAGCCCTTGATTTCCTCCCAGAACTTTAAAGTAAGACCCCATTCCTGAAGACAGGACATACTTAAGATGTAGGACATGGAGCAATGGAGTTGAAATTGATGTGCAAGCCTCCTCCCTGAAGACTAGCTCTCATACTATGCATGCTTCTAAGGGAGAAAATAATCATGATCAGACCCTAGCTTCAAAGCCTAATAACCACAACAATGACCAGAACAGCAAACTGTGGAGGTGCAGTAGTGGCATGTTTACCTTAGGGGTAATCAACACCTGTCTAATTGTACTTAAAGCCCTTTCGATAGGAAGGAACTCTTGTGTGGTACTGTAAACATACCCAACTACACATGGCTGGAGTGGTTAAAGATCTTAAAGAAAACCCTACCTCTGTTACATCCCTAGACAAAGGTAATTTATTATTTTATGATAAATCTGGATCCTTATATTTACAGACAAGTGTACCATTTGCCACTCACTGAAGAAGATTCTTTTGCAACAGATGGAGACTATTACAGTATTCCACAACTGGTTGCACAGAGAGATGCCTAGCCCTAAGTGGCATATCCACAATGATTAAATGAGACCATCACTATCAAGCTACATTTGGGGGAATGTATTTCCTCAGGGTCAGCACACACAATCTTTGGTCTAGAAGGGGCCAAGGCTGCATTTCACACAGGAAGCTGAACTTTGTAAAATGTAAGAATTTCCCATATGATCTTGGTTTGGGGGAAATTAAAGCTGCAGGAATGAAAGGGTCATGGAGCGTGGAGGCCTGGAACAGTCAGAGGCCAGAAAAAGCCCCCCAGTGAAGGTGCAGACTCAGTTGAAGTGCAGACTGTAAGATGTTACAGATGCCAGGACCACAGATGAGCAATGAAGAGAGCAGCAGGTGTGGAGTGGGATTAGCTTGAGCCTACAAGATAAGCTGTGTGCTGCAGATGGTGAGCCAGAGAAGCAGAGCTGCCCTACTCATTCAGAAACCACGATCAAGAGTGAGTCCCAGATCCGGGACACTAATCTGTTTACACTGGTGGATTTGGATTTGCTTTGATCTGATTAGAACTGTGACCTAGTTAGCCTCTGATGGAATAAGAAGGATGTTAGTTGGCTATGATTTTCCAAGTGACTACAGTTAAGAGACTTTGGATTTTTAAAGAGAACTTAGATTTTTAAGTTGCTGGAATGTTTTAAAATTACTATTAGTCTTTTAAAATACTGGGGTATGCTGGGCATGGTGGCACATACCTTCAATCCCAGCCCTTGGTTAACAGAGACAGGCAGATCTTTGTGAGACTGAGGCCAGCCTGGTCCACATAGTCTATGTAGGCTGGGACTAGGGAGACACTGTCAAAAAAAAGTTAGGCTATGTTCATATTATGGCATTAACATTATTAGATCATGGGGATAAAGAAGAAAGGAAAATCTATGGTTGAACAGTGATGTGGTTGTGTGTCAAGTTGACAAAGGATCAACTGTGCTGGATTAGTGTTTTGTCAAAGTAACACAAACTAGAGTCGTTGTGGGGGTCCCTAGACCATGTCAGGTATCTGGCTTCTACTACTCAGCCAAAGTAGTAATTTTCCATTGAACCCCCTCTCAAGGTTAGTCGGCCAGCTGTAGGGAAGTCAGTTTAACTTTAACCATGAAATGTTCCATAAACAGGATGTTCCTTGAACCCTAGTGTTGACTAATCCCAATGATCTGTATCAGCATGTTTGTTCCTTTATGCAACATTGTGGCTTAACAGTTGCAAACACTTCCTCTTACACCTACCCTTTATATTCTGTGTATGAACATGCAGTAAGCGAGACTTGATCAGAACCTGTCTTGTCTCCATTCCTTGTGTCTCCTGTCCCTTCCCCTCACTCCTTCTCTTCCAGACCCCCATGGACTGACCCACTGGATGGGTCAAGTGGTGCCCAAAGTGGGGCACGAGGCACGGAGGACCTCGTGAAGGGGATGCAGCAAAAGACCAGCGTGAGAGGATTCTTTAGTTTCAGTTTGCATCGCGGGAGCCTGCCGCTGCATAAACTGAGGTAAGTGCTGTGCTAAGATGGAACAAGAATTAAGTCAGCATCAGATGTATGTTGAACAATTAAAATAGACCCTCAAGGCGCGAGGAGTAAAGGTTAAGATCCAGCATCTCTTTAATTTTTTTGACTTTGTTAAGGAAATCTGTCCTTGGTTCCCTCAAGAAGGAACTATAGATGTTAAAATATGGAAGCAAGTGGGAAATGCTTTTCAAGATTATTATCAAACCTTTGGGCCCAGTAAGATACCTGTAACTGCCTTTTCTTATTGGAACTTAATTAATGATGTCTTGGGTTCCCATTCCACCGCAGTTGTAGCTGCTGTGGAGGAAGGACATAAGCTCTTAAAATAAATTGAACAGCCTAACGATCCTGACTCTATGGAACAATCACCTGAGACCAGGGATCTAGCTAAAATCAATTATGAAAA
The DNA here is from genome assembly GCA_009823505.1 of Rhizomys pruinosus. NCBI lineage: Eukaryota > Metazoa > Chordata > Mammalia > Rodentia > Spalacidae > Rhizomys > Rhizomys pruinosus. The sequence goes on along the minus strand of VZQC01015712.1, from coordinate 125,559 downwards.
TGAATCTATTTCCTCACTGCAGCTGAGCCCTGCTCTTTCAGAGAGAGGCCAAAATTGTTCCCCACATATCAAAACAAACAAACAAACAAACAAACAAACAAAAACAAAACCCCAAGATATATTCCAGTCTAAAATTATTTTCCAAAAGATCATCCAGAGGTAAAAGAGAATGATATCACTCCATCAGATTGGGAAGACTTGGAGGAAGAGGCCGCCAAGTACAAAAAGAAAGATTGGCTGCCATTCAACCCCCCCTTATGTCCCTAGTGAAGACCCCTTTACCATGCTGGTGGCTGATCCTCAAAGGAACCTCCCACAACAAATTGCCGCCTTGGAGAAGCAAATTCAGTTGGAATGTGAACATCAGGATTTAATTGCCCAACTGAATAAACTCAGAACTGGACATGGAGATCCCTAGATTTCTAGTTCATGCCCCAGTAATTCTGTTCCTCTGGGACCACCCATAAAACCACTTAAGAGAGGGGCCATTCCTGCCTCAGCTTTCCCTGTCATGGAAGGAGTGGTAGAGGTCAACCTAATGAATGAATACATCAGACTCTAAAATTTAAAACCCTAAAAGAACTCAAGACAGCTGTCTCACAGTATGGCCCCTTAGCCCCTTTCACCATGACCATTATAGAAAACATTAGTGAACTATGGCTAACACCTGAGGACTGGTATAAAACTATAAAAGCTGTCCTCAGCAGTGGAGATTATCTGCTTTGGAAGTCTGAATTCCATGAATCCTACAGAGAGACAACACACCACAATCTGCAAGCTAATAATAACTGGACTTATGACATGCTCATAGGAGAAAGAGCTTTTGCCGCCCATGATGCTCAAATTCAGTATGACCCAGGATTCTTAACCCAAATCCTAACTGCCGCCCTTAAGGCATGGTGAAATCTCCCCAGCAAAGGGGAGAAACAAAGGGGAGATGGGCACTTCCCTCACCATGATCAGACAGGGGGCTGATGAACCCTTCCAGGAATTTGTCAATAGATCACTAACCACCGCCTCTTGCATATTTGGTAATACAGAGGCTGGTACTGATTATGTCCAACAACTAGCTTATGAGAATGCAAACGCTGCTTCGCTGTTTGTCAAGCAGCTATTCGGCCATATTGAAAAAAGACTGATTTGTCTGGATCTATTAGATTCTGTGCTGACATCGGCCCTTCATAAAACCAAGCTAGCCATGGCTGTGGCTTTAAAGGGCCTTACAGTCCAGGAATTCTTTGCCACCAAGAGTAAGGACAGCTGTTTTAAATGTGGTAAACTCGGTCATTTTGCGTGCAGTTTGCTTTCGTAAAAGTGAAAGCAAAGAGCACACTCCTAACGTCCATGCAGTGCCTGATTATGCCCCCTCTGTAAAAGAGGAAAACATTGGCAAAATGAATGTAGGTTCAAAAAGGATAATCAAGGAAGCCCCCCACCATCGCTGTTGGGAAACAGGCGCAGGGGTCTGCTCCAGGCCCCATTCAATCAGCAGCCCAGGCAGGCATATGGGGCAGTCAGTGTGCCTCCCAATTCAATAGGGAACAACAATCCGTTCACTCCCTCTGCAGAGCTACACCAGGAAGTGCCGGACTGGACCTCAGTTCTGCCGCCTACACAGTATTAACCCCCAAAATGGGGCCCCAAAGCCTAGCTACAGGCATTTTTGGCCCCCTCCCCAAGGGGACTTTTGGGCAGAAATAGCAGCACTATAGAAGGATTACAAGTGTTCCCAGGGGTCATAGACAATGATTTTACAGGAGAAATTAAAATCATGGTGACATAAAAGTCGCCATCCCAGTCCAGAAACGTGTTGCCGAATTAATTCTGCTACCCATGCTTAATACTAATAATCAGGCTAAATGTGCCAACAAAGGCAACAATGGCTTCGGGTTCTCTGATGCCTATTGGGTCCAAGCGCTAGGTAAAGGGAAGCCCCTTCTCACCCTGTGGATAGAAGAAATAGTCTTCCAAGGATTAATAGATACTGGTGCTGATGTTACTATCATAAAAGAGAAAGATTGGCCAAAAAATTGGGAACTAACTCCTACAATCACCCACCTACAAGGAATCAGACAAAGCCAAAACCCTAAACAAAGTGCCAAATTATTAAATTGGAGAGACAAGGAAGGAAATACAGGTCAAATCCAACCCTATGTTTTACCTGGCCTCCCCATCAACCTCTGGGGAAGATACCTATTATCACAAATGAGTCTTTTTATGCTAAGTCCTAATGATACTGTTACTGCCCAAATGTTAAATCTCAGGTACTCCCTGGGTCAGAGACTAGGAAAACATTCCCAAGGAATAGCGCAGCCAATTCAGCCTACTCAATAACCCTATAGGTGAGGCTTAGGACACCCCTAATAGGGGCCATTGCATCCTCTGCACACCCAATAGTTACCGCTGATCCCATCACCTGGAAAGACGGTTTACCTGTCTGGGTAGATCGATGGCCCCTTACCCAAGAGAAGTTACAGGTAGCCCAATTGTTAGTGCAGGAACAACTTGTGGCAGGACATTTAGAGTCTAGTAACTCCCCATGGAATATGCCCACTTTTGTCATAAAGAAAAAATCAGGAAAATGGAGGCTGTTACAGGACCTGAGAGCAGTTAACCAAACCATGGTACTTATGGGAGCTCTTCAGCCTGGCCTCCCCATCACTGGTAGCTGTTCCTTTAGATTATTACAAAATTGTCATTGACTTAAAAGATTGCTTTTTCACTATCCCCTTACACAAAAATGATAGGGAAAGATTTGCCTTTTCAGTACCATCTATTAATTTTAAAGAACCCATGAAAAGATATCAATGGCGAGTACTGCCACAAGGCATGGCCAATAGTCCCACCCTATGCCAAAAATTTGTGGCCACTGCCATCCAACAGGTCAGAGATGCCTGGCCAGACATATACCTAATACATTACATGGATGATATATTATTGGCAGGATACAAAAATCAACAGGTTCTTAACTGCTTTAAAGATATGCAAGAGGCCCTAACCCAAGCAGACCTACAAATTGCTCCAGATAAGATCCAGCTCCAAGATTCTTATACATATCTTGGCTTCCATATTCATGGCAGAAAAGTGACTAGTGCTAAAACCTCATTTAGAACAGACCACCTTAAAACGCTCAATGATTTCCAAAAGCTATTGGGAGACATTAATTGGTTAAGACCTTATTTAAAACTTACCACTGGAAAATTAAAACCATTATTTGACATTCTCAGAGGTGACTCTGATCCTTGGTCCACTAGAGCCCTAACTAGTGAAGGTCAACTAGCCTTGCAAAAGGTAGCTACTGCCATACATTCACAATTTGTCACTAGCGTTGATTATTCTAAACCCTTGTCTTATCTAATTTTCAACACCCTGTACTCTCCCACTGTGGTATCATGTGGGTGCATTTGCCCTCCTCCCCCAAAAGGTCATTTATTCTTATTATATTTCAGTCACTAACCTTATCCAGCTTGGCCAAGAAACTAGTAGAAAATATTGGCAAGGATCCAGAAAATATTATACAACCATACACTAAAACTCAACTAGATTGACTATTACAAACCATTGAAGAATGGCCTATAGCTTGTGCCTCATTCTCAGGAATTCTGGATAACCATTATCCCCCTGATAAGTTTATACAATTTTGCAACAGGCATGAATTTGTGTTCCCAAAAATTACCTCCCCTGAGCATCTCCCAAATGCTCTATTAATATTTACAGATGGGTCCTCAACAGGATGTGCTGCTTACTTTTATCAGGTCAAGACTGTCTCCTTTAATACTCCTTCAAAATCCGCCCAAATAGTAGAACTCTATGCACTCCTGGCTGTCTTTCAGGCCTTCCCTCATCTATCCCTGAATATCTACACTGACAGTGCTTACCTGGCTCTATCCATCCTTTATTTAGAAACAGTCAGTTGACTAAAGCCTACCTCCACTGCTGCTCAACTATTTGAACAGTATAGAGATCTTATCATCCATAGACAACACAAATTCTACTTGGGACACTTGAAGGCTCATTCAGGGTTACCTGGTCCACTGCCCATAGGTAATAATAAAGCAGATCTTACCACTCGACTAGTCATGATCTCTCAATCCATGTCCCCTATTGACCTTGCTGTTCAAGTTCATTCTCTATATCATCTTAATGCTCACACTCTTCTCCTATTATTCAAAATAACCAAAGAACAAGCTAGAGACATTGCTAAAAATTTGACTTGTGTTCGACTTGTGTCACCCATTCGACTGTTTTTCACCTAGGTGTGAACCCCAGAGGTCTTGTACCCAATGCCTTATGGCAGACGGATGTCACTCATTATCCTGAATTTGGCAAATTAAAATATGTTCATGTCTGTATTGATACATTTAGTGGCTTCATCTTTGCTACTCTCCAACCAGGAGAAGCTATAAAAAATGTCAATACACATCTCTTACAGACCTTCATTGCCCTGGGCATTCCTACCACCATTAAAACTGACAATGGCCCAGGATATACTAATGCCTCTTTTAAAAAATTCTGTAAAACATTAGCCATTAATTTAAAAACAGGCATTCCCTACAATCCCCAAGGACAAGGTATAGTTGAGAGAGCTCATCAAACACTCAAATATTACCTTGATAAAGTAAAAAAAGGGGAATGGTACCCCACCAAAGGGTCCCCACCTAACATTCTTTTTTTTTTTTTTTGTCTTTTTGAGACAGGGTCTCCCTGTAGCCCCAGCTGTCCGGGAACTCACTCTGTAGACCAGGCTGGCCTTGAACTCACAAAGATCTGCCTGCCTCTGCCTCCCAAGTGCTAGGATTAAAGGTGTGCGCCACCACGCCCAGCCTCCACCTAACATTCTTAATCGCTCACTTTTAATTTTAAATTTTTTAACCTTGGACTGTGATGGACACACGGCTGCAGAAAGATTTTGGAAGTCCACAACAAAAGAACATTATGCCTCAGTTATGTGGAAAGATCATTTTACTAATAAATGGAATGGACCTGATCCAGTCCTTATTTGGGGATGAGGATCAGTATGTATTTACTCAAAAGAAGCTGATTCAGCTAGATGGCTGCCAAATAAGACAGACTAACCAATTATCCAGGAATGACTCCCATTCTTGAGATAAATCTAACCCTTTTCATTCACAGGTAATACAAGATGTTGCATTTCCTGATCGTGAACCTCCTGTTCAGCATTTACACACCTTGGGTATTCTTACCTCCAACATTCATGAACCTTGGAATGTAACCTGGCAAATCATCACACCCAGCTCTCAATCTGTGGTGGCCAAAGTCAGTGGAACTCACCCTCGAGTTACCTGGTGGCCTTCACTGAAAGTAGATATATGTTACCTGCTCTCCCAGGATCCTGAATCAAGCAAGTTTACTAAGGACAAGCCCCCCCAATGCAGCCATCCCGGATGCCATACAAATTCGGCAATAGAAGTGTTTAAAAAGACTGGTTTTTATGTCTGCCTGGTAGTTAACAGCTGGGGGAGGGAATGTGGGGGACACAGTGATTATTATTGTTCTTACTGGGGATGCGAGACCTCTGCTGAGGGGTGGGTACCTTCATCTAACTATCCTGACCTAATCCGCCTCACCCGAATATCCAATTCCAACACTCTCGACATCAGTTTCACTGAGCATGGGGAAAAAAATCACATGCTTGGTCCACAGGACCCATTTGGGGATTTAGGCTTTATAAAAATGGATATGATATTGGAGTTCATTTTATGATAAAGCACTTAGAATTATCCATCAAACATAAGACAGGGATAGGCCCTAATAGAGTCTTAGCTCCTTCTAGACCCACTCCAAAAGTACCACCTATTACTGCTATTGCCCCCTCCATTTCTGCTAACCACTCTAATACCTTCTCCCTGCCGCTCATTGCCCCATTCACCCCTACCTCTAGTGAGGAAAGTTTACTAAATTTGCTTTCCTATACCTATCAGGCCCTAAATAGCTCCCAGCCCAGTCTCACTCAGGACTGCTGGCTTTTCATGTCTGCTTGCCCCTCACATTCATTAGAAATAAACAGGAGCCAATAACTGCTGTCACAGTAGCAGTCTTGCTGGGGCTTGGCCTGGTGGATATGGGCACTGGAATCTTGTCTCTATTGCTACAAGAAAAAGGGTATAACGCACTCAGGGTGTCTATAGATGCTGACATAGAACAGTTTGAAGAAGCTATAAGGCATATGCAAGAGTCCCTATCTTCATTAGCTGAGGTTGTCCTGTAAAACCGTAGGGGCCTAGATTTGTTGCTACTACAACAAGGAGGTTTGTGTACTGCCCTAAAAGAAGAATGTTGCTTCTATGCTGATCATTCTGGTGTGGTTAAAGATTCTCTACAAAAAGTAAGAGAAGGTTTGGAGCATAGAAGGTTGCAAAGGGAAAAGAAACAGAGCTGGCTCAACAACTGGTTTAGTACTTCCCCTTGGCTGATGACTCTTTTACCTTCTATCTTGGGTCCTCTACTTGGGCTGATTTTATTAATCTCTCTAGGTCCAATACTTCTTACTAAACTAATGGCTTTTGTGCAATCTCAAATCGAAGCCATCCAAATGAAGCCTTTGCAGATCCATTATCAACAACTGGCTATGGAGGATTCTTCCTCTGAGTGCTCTGGGCCATCAGTTTCCTCGCCATGAGCAGAGTTGGATAGGAGAGATGGGTAATAGGACCACCGCTCCTGAGCTTTGCCTGCCCTACCAGCTAAGACAGGGGGTTGATGCTTAGAGCTCTTCTACCAAATGACTGCTAAGGAGCGCGCTTGAGCGGGTCCGAACCTAAGACAGGCACAACTCCCATGGGTCATTTTTTTGAAAAAATAAAAAAGGGGGACCTGTGGGGGTTCCTAGATCGTCAGGTATCTGGCTTCTACTACCCAGCCAAAGTAGTAATTTTCCATTGGGCCCCCTCTCAAGGTCAGTCAGTCGGCTGTAGGGAAGTCAGTTTAACTTTAACCGTGAAATGTTCCGTAAACAGGATGTACCTTGAACCCTAGTGTTGACTAATCCCAATGATCTGTATCAGCATGTTTGTTCCTTTATGCAACATTGTGGCTTAACAGTTGCAAACACTTCCTCTTACACCTACCCTTTATATTCTGTGTATGAACCTGCAGTAAATGAGACTTGATCAGAACCTGTCTTGTCTCCATTCCTTACGTCTCTTGTCCCTTCCCCTCACTCCTTCTCTTCCAGACCCCAGTTGACTGACCCGCTGGACAGGTCAAGTCATCTGGTATATCTGTTGCTGTGATAAAACACCATGACCAAAGGAATTTATAGAAGGAAGAATTTATTTGGTTTATGATTCCAGAGATTAGAGTCTGTAATGACAGGAAAGCATGACAGCAGACGTGGCTGGAGCAGGAAGTACAGGTTCATACCTTCAAGCAGCCACAGGAAGTAGAGAGAGACAGGAGATCTGGCAAGGGTGAAGAAACCTAAAAGCCCACCCCAGTGATCTGCTTCCTCCAGCAAGGCTCCATCCCCTAAAGCCTCCCAAAACAGCACCACCAACTGATGATGAATTGTCCAAATACCCAAATACATCAGGCCTATGGAGGAGCATTCTCTTCAAACCACCACACCTGCGAAAAGGGAAATTCAGCCAGATATGGTGGTGCACGCCTTTAATCCTAGGACTTGGGAGGCAGAGGCAGGCAGATCTTTGTAAGTTCAAGGCCAGCCTGGTCTACAGAGTGAGTTCCAGACAGCTATGGCTGCAGGGAAACCCTGTCTCGAAAAGACCAAAAAAAAAAGAAAAGGGAAACTCAATTGAAATTCCTCCCCTGATTTCCCTCAAGAGTGACTGACACTTAGAAGTAGAAGCCAAATAAACCATCCCTCTCAAAAGCTGGTTTTAGCTAATGTTCTATCATAGTGACAGAGGAACATACCAGAACAGCACTCTTAAACATTACAATGGTGTTGAAAGACTGTCCACTTTATTCCCAGGAAGACAAGATGTTAAGGAGCAATACATATGATCTTAAACCTTCTAGAGAAAAACCAACTGTTTATGAGTTACAGCAATGAAGAAGATAATTCAAAGACAAATACACAAAAGAAAAACGAAAGGGTGGGAAATTACCTCTGGGGAGAAGCCCTGTCTCAGCATGTATGAGACCCTAGCCTCAGTTCCAGCATGCAGTGGTGCAAAACAGACCAAGTATGAGACTTGGCTTGCCCACACCCCTGTCATGTGGTACCAACAAGGCAGGATTGCATGGTGTATTAGTCACTTTTCTGTTGCTGTGATAAAACCACCATGACCAAGGGAACTTATAAAAGGAAGAGTTTATTTGAGCTTACGATTGACAGTTCCAGAGAATGAGAGTCCATTGTGGTGGGAGGCGTGGTGGTTGGAGCTGGAGCAGAAAGCTGAGGTTCACATCCCAAAATGAACACAGAAAGTCAAGAGAAAGAGACTGGAGATCGCAAGGCTTGTTAAACTCACTAAGCCCACCCCCAATGATGTACTTCCTCCAGCATAGCCACACCTTCTAAGACCTTCCAGAACAGTGCCACCAACTGGGGATGAAATATCTGAATACCTAAAGCCTATGGGGGACACTCTCATTCAAACCACCACACACAGTATCCTCCAGATTTCTGGCTCCTTCATCAGGATTTTAATTGAAAGAGGCATCAAATTTCTGCTTGATTAGAGACTGCTTACAGGACTGGATTTTGTACTGCCTCACTCACAGAGCCAAAAGGGCAAATGTAATAACTGAAATGGTCGGTTCAAGGCCAATGAACCTGGGCTACAACCAAGTAGATATGTTCCCAGAAGTTTGAGAAATCCTAGAAATTCTAGCCCAGGAAAGGTCACTGTCATTCCGAAATCTCAAATTTCAGTAAAAAACATAAAGTATATCTACAAGCAAGTATGGACGAGAAAGGGAAAAAATCTCCAGAGATGCTCTGAACAAACTAACTGCTAATGCCTACTGTTCAGAAGGTAAAGTAGATTGACAACTAAACAAAAAGTCAGAGCCAGGACTGTAGAAGAAAACTACAACATCAGAAACAACGCACTAAAATACAAAAAGCAGGAACAATGGAGCTTAAAACACCATATTACATGTCCCGAAATAAAGGCATCCAACATTAGACATGATAACTCAGATGGAAGCACCAACAGACATGAAGGCCACCATCATAAAAGGAGAGCTAAGGAAGAAAGACACCGAAGGGACGTGCAGCTCACACTGATGATCTGAGGTCCATGCCTCAAACCCACAGGGTGGAAGGGAGGAATCGACTCTCAAAAACTGTCCTCTCACCTGCATGGGCTCACCATGAAACCTGCATGCACATGAACTCACACACTCACACACACACACACACACACACGTGACAAAGAAGACTGGGCAGAGTAAGGATCTATGAGAAACAAGTGAAATAAAAAGGAAGTGGAGATGACAACATCGCTGTAATCCACACTCTTGTGAGGTAGAGGCAGGAAGATTAGGAGTTCAAGGCCAGCCTCATCTACATATTGAGTTCAGGGTAGCCTGTACTATATGATCCCCTCTCTCAGAATAAGAGAAAAGAAGAAAATATTTTAAGAAATAACGTCTTAAAACTTACATTCTTTGAAGAGAGTGACTGACAAAATTGAAGAGTTTCAACAAAATCCAGCCTAGATAACCCTAAAAATTCACATAAGGCTGATCAAGATGATCTTGGTCAATTCTGAAAGGATCAGAATGATGGCTCCTCACACAGAAGGGAGCTTCTATAAAATCCTCACCGTACTTACTGTCTCAGCAGAAACAGCAGCGAGGAGTGCAGAACCAATAGAAGAATGAACTACCTATAGAGCGCACCAAGAGGCCACCACTGCTTTGTATAGGCAAATGACTACTATGTTCATGACCATCTTCTCACTGTGGGCTGCCCCTGTTTGGTGGGCACAAGGCAAACCACGTTTAGTGAAGGTTTAGCCAATACAAAGAAAGGCAAACATTTCAGGGGACTTGCGACTGGCAATGTCTATTTTGTATGCAAATTAAATGCAAATAATTTCTGGCAGTGGTGCACAGGGGAAGTGTGGAAAATGGATCATGAAAAATTGCTACAATTTCCTACCATTGTCTTTGAGAGGTGGAGTCTATTTCCTCCCCTTGAATTGAGCCTGGACTTATGGATGTGCCTAGACTAAGTGACTGGGTCGGAGCACAGGTCATAAGAAGCTTACATGATTTGTCTGTGTCCCTTAGAAATATGTAATGGGAGAAGCTAGACAAACCTGACTTATGAGGAAGGCAAAGCTAGGTGCAAAAAGAGGACTGGATTCCTCATCAGCCTCCAGGCACCAGTCACCCTCTGGTTCAGACCAAGGAAATCAATTCCAGAATGCACGGTCCCTAAAAGAGAACAGAGGCCTCATGAAGTTGCCAACTTACCATCTCTGTCCTGGCTCTTGGCCCACTCTAGTGTGTCATGCAGCAATTATCAATTTTTGGTTTACATCAACACATTTTGTAAAACTTCGACTCAGAGCACATAACTGAAACACTGAAAAGACAAGGGTGACCACAGGTGGCATCTTGAATTGAAAGATGGACTGGAGGTTTTGATTAAATATTGTTGTTGTTTTTTTTTTAGTTTTTAAAATTTAGTGTTTTATTTTATATGTATAAATGTTCCCCCTACAAGCATGTTAGTTCATCCATTCATGCAATGCCAGTGAAGGCCAGAAGATGGTGCCAGATTCCCTAGAACTGGAGTTACAGACAGTTGTTAGATGCATTGTGGGTGCTGGGAACCAAAGCCAGGTTCTCTGAAAGGGCAGCCATGGAACCATCTCTCCAGTCTGAATATTATTTCTCTTTTTTTAAATTTTTTTATGTCTATGAGTGTACTGTTTGCATGTAGGTCTGTGCACCCATGTTGTGCAATGCCACGAAGGACAGAAGAGGGTGTCAGATTCCCCTGGAACTCAAGATGGTTCTTAGTTGCCATGTGGGTGCTGGGACTCAAACCCAGGTCCTCTGCAAGAGCAGTAGGTGCTCTTAACCTCTCCAGCCCCGCAGTCTGAATTTTATTTCAAAATAAGTAATGTGAACTTTATTTTTATATGTCTGAATACAGCCCTGAATTTTAAATATTTAGTAATTGTTACTGCTGTCCTTCTGAGCTATAAAGTACTATCTGATACAGAGTAGTGACTAATACTCTCATCTATCTCTCCTAATGCATTTTATGTAACTATCTCAAAAAAAGGAATATAGCCTTTTAAAAGGTCTGTCAAATATAGGGTTTTTTAATTTATCTATTATTTTATTGTATGTCTATGAGTGTATTGCCTGGATGTATGTAAGTGTACTCATGTAGTACAATGCTCCTGGAGGTCAGAAGAGGTTGTTGGATTCACTGGAACTGGAGTTGCAGATGGTTGGTAGCCACTATGTGGGTGCTGGGAACTAAACCCAGGACCTCTGCAAGAGCAGCCAGTGCTCTTAACTGCTGAGCCAACTCTCCAGCCCCAACAAATATAGTTTTTTTAAGAGTCTGATAATAGTTTAAAAGTACATCTAACACATACTTTTCAACTTAATTGTGAGCTGCCTGATGTGAATGCAAGGAACTGAAGGCAGCATGCTCTGTTTCCTGCAGAGCCATCTCTCCACCCCACAAAAGGGCATTTCTAATATAAATAAAAATGTCACTCCATGGCTTGGTTAAAACCAGTGGCTCAGTGTCTCATACAACCACTCTCACAAACCTTAGAATAAAATGCAATGAGACTGGCAGGAAACATGGCGGGGCTGGACACCACGTGATACTGGACTCCTCCTGAGGAAGAGGAAGAATTTCCACTCTAGCAGTTTGCTCTCCTTGCTGAATGCTGTCTACACATGTAATGTACTGTGGAGGATGTGTTTTTCATTTTCATTACAGAGCTAAAATTCTGGGTAAAGACAAAGAAGTTTCCAACAAAGGGGAACCTATGGTGTAAGGCCTGGGGCAGGCATCCAAGCTGCTAAAAGAAACAGGAAGGTACTGCATGGTGGGATGATTCTGACAAGGAGAACTTCAGAGTGGGAAATAGGGAAACAATGGAAATTTCAGATTAGGTGTTCGAGGAGCAGAAACTAGAGGAATTCAGGGAAAACTAGAAGAAATCACTGAGGAGATGGGACAAGCTAATACAGATGGACATCAAGATAATGAAGAGCCCCTGCAAATGTGGCAGAAAATTCAAGAAAAAAAAAGAGGTTGGTCAGTAAACAAACCAGTATCTATTCACTAAAATGCAATGTCTTTAACATAAATATTGTAACATAAGAGAGTCACATACCATACAGTCAATACAAGTTCTCATGCATGCTTAGATGCTTTGAAACTCTCAATGAATATCATTTGGATGGACTTCCACCATTTGCTGGTGCTAAGACGGATGACACAAACCATAAAAAGTACCTAGTGCATCCATAACCTGGGTTTTCCCTCTCTCTCTCTCTCTCTCTCTCTCTCTCTCTCTCTCTCTCCCTCCCTCCCTCCCTCCCTCTCTCCTTTTACTCTTTCCCTTGACATAGTCTTCGATGAAGCTGCAGATAAAGCTAACTCCTCCTCCTGCCCCAACTCCCTGGTGCTGGGGTGATAGCCATGCGCATGCACCACACGCTAGGGTAAGTTTTCTTTCCTAATGATTTATAGAGGGTCTGTCTAGCTAGAAGAGATAACAGAGATTCTGTAACATAATCAAATATATTTGTTTCTTTCCTAATGATTTTATAGAGGGTCTATCTTGCTAAAAGAGGTAACAGAGATTGTTACATAAACAAGTATATTTCTATATTGTACTTACATTTTAAAGCCTGTTTTATGCTTGAGGTAGTGTACATTTCCCACTTTAAATAATATATAAAGGCTATTAATTTCCTGCAGATAAGCCAAACTACCTGGGGAACAGCGATTTCATTTTACTTAAGTTTCACAATCCATAGTAAATGTTGATATTTAAGGTAAGGCTGCTCAGTCTATGCTTGTTCCAAGTGGACTTCAATGCAATAAAGTAGTATCAAGGAAGGAAACACTGGTTTGCCTTATGTGTGCAAACGTTTAACACAGCACAATACAAAGGAACCTAATATCTACAGGTGCTAGGATCCTAGGCAAGTCAGGGCTCTTATATCTTCCATCTTTCAGACACAGTATAAACATCTTGGCAAAGTCTTCCAGGAAGAACTGTCAGGTACATGAAGCATCAGGTACCTGGAGGCCACATTCAGTGGCACACTCAAGAGTTAGCCACTATGCAAGCTTGGGGGACAGTTGTAGTTGCAGGAGCATGTTATAGAGACTTCTCCAACCTTTCAGATTACCCCTGCCTTCTCCCTAATCACATATGTAAGCCCTCTCTCGCCAATAAGCAAGTCCCTAGGCCCATGCCCATCCTCCTCAGCCTGACACCTCTGCCCTTTCCGAACTGGTCCAAAACCTCCGACATCACAGTCTCTGACAGGAAGTGGAAGAGGTATCCTCATTCTCTTATTGTTCACTATTAAGTGCCAATATTAATAAATGCTTGAACTATACAAAGCTGGGATCGTCTCCTTTATGGGACTGTTAATCCTCTACGAAGAATTGTTGCTGTGAGGGTTCAGACCAGACGGTGTCCATGTGGGATTCAATAGGGACTTTCTTCTAACTGAATTCCACAGAATATGGGGTTGTCATTCCATACGCTGATCTTTCTCACAGAAAAAAAATTCCATCTCTGGAAACCACATAATTTATAAATTTCTGTCAAGGCAAACGGTAAGTATTTAGCTGGCTATCAAGTCAGGACGGTCCCAGGTAATCTCTTTTAAAGGGCAACTCGCAACAGCATCCTCCCACCGCCAAGCTGGACGGCCCCACCTCCACCTCCAGGCGCAGGCAGGTGTCAGCGAACCCACCCTGCCTGGGGCAATCTAGGACCAAACATCCCTTCCCTTCCTGGGCCACTGGAGCCAGCTTCCTGTCCCAGAAGCGCACAGTGCACTCAGCAGCAGGGCTCGTCCTAGCAGCGCGGTCACTCTGCACCATCCCACACTCCCTCTCCGCAGTGCTGACGTCACCCTGACAGTGGCCCAGCCTAGGCCAGCGTAGCACTCCAGGTCAGCTTCCTCTCGCCTCCCATCCACGCGTGGCTCCTGCCAAGCTCTAAGGCACCCGCCCGCCCTACACAGTCCCGCAGACCCTGGGCTGCGCTTCCCCCTGGACCGACCTCCATGCTCAGACGTGCAAACCCCAGCGTGGGGCTCCCACATGCCGAACTTTGCCAGTGTCCAGAAGAAACCCGGAAGCGCAATTTCCAGAACCTAGCTTGTGACGTCACAGTACCAGAGACTACATTTCCCACAAGTCTGCGCAGGGCGCTCCAGAAACTGTAGAGGGTGATTAGTATAATTCCTCTGTTTTCAGCCCTGCTGTCTTTAGATGAGGATGGGCAAAAACTGTGTCTGCACAGGGGACCACCCTGGGGAGTCAGGAAGATTTTAAAATCCCAGATTCACAAAATGAGGTGCTGGAATGTGAGTCGAGCCTTTAGCAGTAATGTTTATTAGGTTTATTTGTTATTTCTGAGTTATTTTAAACTCGGGTCTACGTAAAGAAACTTACTACAGAATGAACACTCATATTGACTCACTTAAAAAAAATAAGCAATCATTAATATGGGAAGTCACGGTTAACACTTTGTATTAATCAGACTTCACAAAAGGAACAAAGCTGATAGAATGTGTGTGTGTGTGTGTGTGTGTGTGTGTGTGTGTGATGTTTATTAGATTGTTTTACATGATAAGGTCTGGATAGGCCACGATGGCCATGTCATACTAGAGAGACTAAGAATGAAGTAGTTTCTCAGCCCACAAAGCTTGATGTATCAGCAGTCCCAATCTGGCCCTGAAGGCCCAGGAGCCCCTGGGGAGTGTTGGTCTGTAGTCTACACTGGAATCCTGAAGAAGTGGATTCTAATGTCAGCAAAGGAATCCTGCACAACGCGATAGGGGGAATTTCCAAGGATCTAGGGCAGCCAGGTGTGAAGCAATGATCAACAAAGTTAACCCCAGGGGTGCCCAGAGGCTTGCATTTTATTTGATTCCAGATGCAGTCAAGTTCACAACCAGCATCATCCAAGACTTTTGAAGCCAGGCCTGGGGTCTGTTGCCTGTAACTCCAACTTCTTTGGGCATGAGGTATGAGGATCACAAGTCCAAGACATACCTGGGTCACAAAATGAGATCGAGGATGTCCTGTGCAATCTAGGAGTAATTACCTGAAGATACAAAGCACAAATAGGGATGGGGAAATAATTCCATGGTGGGGCGCATCTCATGTTAGTTTCAAACAATTGCTTAACTATGAAATTAATAAACGGGTTCTGTACCTCCACCCTCCACTGGAACAGAGGGATAATTCCCATCCCAAAAGGGAAGACTAGGCACAGAACAAGGAAAGCTCCACTCAGAAAGGGAGTCCGGCAGAACAGACACTTCATGCAGAGTATCTGGAGGAACCAATGGCATCATCTGCTCTTCACAGGGTTTGGGCATCCCGAATCCTCTTGGTCTGCTACTTTTAGCAACTGTAATTTCTCTGTCAGGTCAGCAGCTCCACTCCTGAGATGCAACATTCTCCTGTGGACAGCCTATGCTTCCAACACCTGCAATATCCTGCATCTCCAATGCAACTTTGACTTCGCCCTCACTGCTTCATCCAGCTTCCTCTCAGGGTTTCATGGTAGTGTTAGGTTGGGCCAGGGAGAAAAGCCAAGATGGCATAGACTGGAAAGACCCTCCTTTCTTTTCCAGTCAGGCCAGATTCCCATGAGACCTCTGGACCTGAGACCCACCTCCAGATCTGAGCCCCTGACCTGGCTTAATTGGCCAAATTCCAACATGTCACCATCTTCCCTCCCCCCATAAAAGGCTTTCCCCACCTCTCAGATATGCACTTTCTCATGGTCCTGGAGGCCATGGATTCGCCCAAGAGAGAGTGCATTTCCTGGAATAAAAGCTTGCCTTGCTTTACTTTTAATTTGGACTGATTTGGCCTTTATCTCTGCGTTGGATACTTAAGTAGGAGCTCCAAACATGTAACATAGAGTCAAGCTTCATCAGTTCTGTGGAACATGATGTAAAGCTCACAGATGCCTCTCAATCTCTTTTCTTTCATGCCTGATAAACATAAACCAATACCAAGTGGATGATATTCGCGTGTTCTACTGCTAGCTTTTGATGGAACCTGACCCCCATGATCACAGTTCCATCTGCTTTTTGTAGTAAGCCTGTGGAAACACACACCTAGGCTGCTGTTCTGTGCATGGAACCCCTCACTGGATTTCATAGGCTAGGCTTTCTCCTTCCCAGTGAAATTGTGTTTCTATAGACAGAGCTTGCAAAGGGTGGGTTAATGCCCTGGGGGCACTTTCTTAGTATACCAGTGCATTGTGACCAGTTTTCCTTTGGTGATCATCTCTTTTACAGTTATAGTTGCTTTCAAGATATGACTTGTCTATGACTTTGACCGACACTTGTTTCCTCATCCAACTTCCTATTTTTTCATACCCTTGGTTTGATTTCTTTTGCTCCGTCTCACATGTAGACATGCCATGCTCTAAACACTTTTCTGTCTTGAAATTTCTTCTGCCAAACCAACTAGTCCATTACTTTTTAATTCAGCCTCACTCAGGTTCTCAGCACATGCATATAATAATGTTAGACTCCTTACCTGGATACAGCACACATGGTCCCTAGGCAAGTTCCTGATAGAATCCTTTTTCCTCCAGGAGACATCATTGCCAGCTGCTGATGTCAGTGTTTCTCAGAGCTTTCTATCTTCTAAACTCCCACAAAAGTACCCCACTAAGATGTGCTTACAGCACTGTAAGGCTTTTTCTACACCAAATATCCTACTCTTCCATATCCCTATTGCAAACCAGATCCAGTGGCCTGTGGATTAGAGTTATGAAGGAACATTGCATATGATAAATTGCTTGAGAAAATACATTTAAGGAAGGATTGATTTAGGCTCACACCTTGAGAGTATAATCCACCACAGCAAGGCCATGCAGGCAGGATCTTGAGGTGAGCCCATGGGTCTAGACAAGAAGCAGGGAGCGATGAACAGTTCTATTTGGCTCCTGTTCCTTTTCATTCAGTGAGACCTACAGCCCAGGAAACTGTGCCACACATCTACCCTTGAATACATTGTTTTTATTTTTGGACATACAGTGGGAGATCATACCTCGCTAATCTAATCTAGAAACCCTTTTCAGATCTACCCAGAAGTCTGTCTCTGAGGTGATTCTTGATCTCATCAATCTGATAGTCAAGGTTAACCATCACAGATGCAAACTTCAGGAGAGGTGTAAAAATAAATCCATTCCATAGTAATGCATGATGGACTATTTAGTTTGAGTGTCATTCAACAGCAATGGGATTGGCCCATACCGGTGGATGTATGGGCAACACAAGTTGGACCCAACAGTCTATAAAAAAATTAAAGAGGATATGAAGTTTGGAATGAAGTTGGGAGGTGAGGTAGGGGTTGATAATGGGGGGGGTTAGAGGGAAAAGTGGGAGGTGAATATGATCAAAATACATTGCAAGTGGGGCTGGAGAGATGGCCTAGCGGTTAAGAGTGCCAACCACTCTTACAGAGGACCCGGGTTCGATCCCCAGCACCCACATGGCGGCCGAGAACCATCTGAAACTCCAATTCCAGGAGAACTCCAGTTCCAGGGGAATCCGACACCCTCTTCTGACCTTCGCGGCATTGCACGACACGGGTGCACAGACTTGCATGCAGGCAGTACATTCAAACACATACAGAAATAAATAAAAATTAACAATAAAAAAATTAAAAAAAATACATTGCAAGTATATAGGAAATTCTCAAAGAATAAATTAAATTATATTAATAAAAAAGAAAATTTGAAGAATCATATTTATTTTAGCAACAATAATCTGTCTAGAAATAAATAAAAATAATCTAATGTGACACAATCAAAAAGAATAAAGTATTGTAAGTTAAAACAAGAGAGAAATTTACACAAAGAAAACTTTTTTTTGGTCTTTTTGAGACAGGGTCTCCCTTTAGTCCCAGTGGGCCTGGAGCTCACTATGTAGACCAGGCTGGCCTCATACTCAGAGATCTGCCTGTCTCTGCCTCCTGAGTGCTGGGATTAAAGGCATGCCACAAAGAACACTTTTAAATGCTGATACAAGGAATTAAATACAATGTATTCATTGTAATACATCTGGTGTTCATACTGGATGAATTAACAGTGTTGAAATCTCCATGCTACAAATAGCAATTTACAGTCATGGTACAACACCTCTCAAAATTCCAGTGGGATTTTTTATGACTTGAAATTTTCTCATGGTAAACTGAGAAATGGGGCCCCTAATCTTAGGATTCAATGATCTTGGGAGGATAGTTTCAGTGATATGGCTGAAGCAGAGACAGAGAAGAGTGAGCTAAGGAAGACAGAAGAGACATGCCTTGACAGAGGCTTGTAGGAGACTGGTCTGTGAGGCTTTGCAGAGACATGAAGTTGAATGGAGGAGGATGAAGTGCTATCAAGGGAACTTAACCTGTCAATCATCAACAGATGTATTTACACCTGCCACAGGGGAATGCATTCCTAAATATTTAACTTATCCTGAGTTAAGCCTCTCATGTCTGAACACCATCCCATCCCATACAGGCTTTAGAGCAGTGACTTTCTATTACTACTACTCTTGGTAATCTAAGAAGACCCAGAGCCCAGACAGAAAGACATGAGAGAAGGAGACAAAGGAGAGAGAAGGGAGAGGATGTGAAGACGAGTTGGTGTGAAGAGACAGTGTGCTTATTTGGTAGAGTTTGGGGAGCATCACACGAGAAAAACTAACCACAGAGAAGGGAAAAGGCAATGATCTCCCCAGGACAATTTTCCCAGCAGTTTCTCAGGACAAAAACAGTTTTATAATGCTTATTGACTTTGAAAAATTGTGAGGTAAAGATAAAATTCCATCTTTAAGGACTTTTAAGAAGGCAACTTTAGAAACTTCAGCAGATAAGAGTCCATAAATTTGCCTGTCATAAAGTTTATAACTGCATTGGACATTATCTTTTTTTTGACAGTTTCATCCATGAGAACTGTACTTACATCACCCCACCCATCCTCTCCCCATTCCCAACTCCTCCCACATCACCACCCCCCATTTCTCACATTCATGCTCCTTTGATTATTCTTTTTTTTTAATTTTATTTATTTTCCTCTGTGTGTGAATGTACTGTCTGCATGCAGGTCTGTGCACCCATGTCGTGCAATGCCGCAGAGGTCAGAAGAGGGTAGCGGATTCCCCTGGAACTGGAGTTCTCCTGGAATTGGAGTTTCAGATGGCTCTCGGCCGCCATGTGGGTGCTGGGGATCGAACCCAGGTCCTCTGTAAGAGTGGTTGGCGCTCTTAACCGCTAGGCCATCTCTCCAGCCCCGCTCCTTTGATTATTCTTATTCAGACTCTCTCTCTCTCTCGGTCTCTCCACCCCCGCTCTCCTCCTCCATCTCTCATCTCTCTCTCTCTCTCTCTCTCTCACACACACACACACACACACACACACACACACACACACACACGCAATCTGACCACTTGGGATTCCAGAAGCCATTGGGGAGCTTGTCCCTGACTGGTTCTCCTCCCCACAGCAGCTATTCATTGTATGAAGCTCTTCATCTAGATATAGGATCTTGTGAAATTTCCCAGTCTACCCTGGCCTGTGAATGGCTATTGTCATTATGCAGGTCTTGTTCAGGTTACCACATTGTTGAGATTTCACCGGTGCCACTTCCTGTCATGGCTAGAATTCACTATCTAGTCATTAGTGTCCTGGTGTTCTGGAAATCTTCCTGCTTCCTCCTCCGTGATGTTTCCTGACTCTTAGGTTTAGGGGTTTAGATGTTTCAGTTGTGGCTAGGTACCCCAGGGTTGTTTACTCTGTGCTTTGATCAGCTCTGGAACTTTGTAATAATCACCCTCTATTGCAAAAAGAAGCTTCTTTGATGTGTGGTAAGAGCTATGTTTATCTGGAAATAGAAGAATAGTAATATAAACTACAAAAATAAATTACATTGCTTTAGGAAAGTGGCAGTAGTGGGATCTCCTCTAGGCTCTATCATGCTCCAGCCATGGGTATTTGGTTGTATTTACAGTAGCAGACTTCTACTGAATGGGCCAATTAGACAGCTGTTCACTATGCCTTAGATAAAAGCGACACCACTGTACCAATAGAGGTATTTTTCTGGGCCAGTTTTTCTTATGCTTTGTAGGCCTTAGAGCTGGGTAGGATCATTGATGAATTTATGAATTTAGAGCTGGGAAGCATCATTGATGAATTTAGAGCTGGGTAGGATCATTGATGAATTTTCTCACAACAGCTTGCCTGTCAACTTCTGACACCATGAAAGGCAGTCTTCAGGGAGGGAGTTTCCAGGTCAGTTTCTCCAAGTCCTATGCAGACGTGTTTATTTTCACAATAGAGTCTTAGCTTCAAGTTCTTGGAGGCAGTCAAGGCTTATGGAAACAACCAATATTGTTTAGGGAGTCTCTTGAACTTCACTGACTAACAAATCAAAGAGAGGTTTCCCTTGCCTGCCACCGAGATTTTATTTTATTTTAGATAGCTTATAATTATATAGATGCATGTATGCACATATTATGCAGTAGTAACATTTTCCTGTCTTTTTCATACATCCTTAGTATTATTTCCTTCCTCCCTCTCTCCCTGTATTAATCTCCCTTCTCTCCCAGTTAAAGTCCCCCCTCCTTATTTTTCCCATTCCCCACTTAAGAGCACCTGTGTCCTACCACCCCTTTCCCCCTCTCAAGCTCCTTCTCCCTTCCCATCATGGTCCCTTTCACCTTTCCTGGCTACTGCAGTTATTTCAGGTAAATAATTCAATGATTCACAAATAAGAGAGCATGCAGTATTTGTATTTCTAGCTCTCGGTTACTTCACTCAGTATGTTCTCCAGTTCCATCCCTTTAGCTGCAAATTTTGTGATTTCATTTTCTTTACCACTGAATAGGACTCCATTGCATAAAGGTACAACATTTTCACTATCCATTTATCAGTTGAGGGGTGTTTAGGTTGTTTTATTCCTTAGCTATTGTAAATAGAATGGCAATGGACATGGCTGAACAACTATCTGTGGTAGGAGACTAAGTCCTTTGTGTATACACCAAGGAGTAGTATACCGGGGTCATATGGTACATTTACTTCTAGCTTTTTGTAGAACCTACCACACTGATTTCCATAGTGAATATTGTCTTAATGAGGGCACAAATGAGGAATCCAGGGAAATGGGTCCCTGACTCAGTGAGGTGCTGAGTCAAAGGGTCATGCATCAATCTAATCTCAGGAAAAAAAGCAGGAATTGCTCCATGTAGAAAGGGCCTTGATGCACCTTACATTCTCCAGATGGATTCCTTCCACTGGTTTGATTCAGTAAATAGTTTTCCTTTTTGTCTTCTAAAGAAAATGGTTGTTTGGGGCTCTAAGAATTTAGAGTGCAAGAAGGTGCACCCTAAAAATAGATTTTGTTTTGGAAGACATAAAGCAAATATTTATTGATTTAAAATTTTTTTTAAATCCAAATTTTATTGAATGAGATAATTATTTTATGGAGATACTTTAAAAATCCTGAACATTTTTAAACACAGGTAATTGGTTTAAGTATGGTAGAGTTCTGAGTCAGCAGTCACAAGAAAACCATGATTAATGTAGGGACCTAATGGCATCCTCAACCTAGAAATACTGTTACTTTTGTCATTTAGAAATGTATCACACAAAATTCCAAATATCTTAGACTTTTCAAATATTTTAATATAAAAGATTTATGGGCTATCATAAATGAGAGCTCAAAATGTTTAAAGTGGTTTTAATTATTTATTGGAATACTAAACTACTGTTGTAAGTAAAGACTACTATCTCCCAGGGCCTCTGGCTAGGGTTCCAAGACCATCGGAGCTCTGTTGCTTCCAACACAGGGTCCCAGAACCACCCGAGCCCAGTCCCTTGCAGTGCAGGGTGAGTTGCAGGACCTTTCCCATCTGGAACCACCAGTGCAGGGTTCTAAGACCATAGGAGCCCAGTTGCTTCCAGCCCAGGGTTCCAGGACTACATCAGCCCAGTTGATTCCAGTACTGGGTGAGTGACAGGCCAGGCTTCAAGGCAGGTAGGTTCCAGGACCATCCCAGCTCCATCGCTTCCAGCCCAGGGTTCCAAGAGCATCTGACCCTGGTCACTTTCAGTGCAGGGTTCTAAGACCATCCTAGCACCTTCACTTCCAGCACAGGGAAAGTGACCAGGGGGGGCCTCTCAGCAGGCAGGTTCCAGAACCTTCCTTGCCCACTTGCTTCCAGCTCAAGGCAGGTTCCAGGAACATCCCAGCCCAGTAGCTGCCAGCTCGGGGCAGGTTCCAGGACCATCCATGTCCAGTCACTTCTGGTGCAGGGTGCCAAGACCATCTGAGCCTCGTTGCTTCAGGGTCTCTGGAGCTGCTTAAAAACTTCCAGATGGGATCGGGTAAGGCCCTAAGGTCACCTTGGTGGCGACAGGACTGTGGGGGGGGGCAGTGCTGCTCACCCCCCTTGCAGCCATCCTGGTGGGAACAGAGAAGGTGACTTGGAGTACAAAGTATCAGAAGAGACAGCAAACCTTCCACCCTAGAGGAACAGGCCTTCAACCAAACCAAGAAGCACTTGAATTTCACATCAGATTATAAACAACAAATCAAATGCACATGCCAAGAGCACAAAGGAAAATCAACATGGGAAAAGCAAATAATAAATTGCCAACAAAATCTAGCAGCCCTATAGAAGACTCCAACAATGAGTTCTCCCTGGACATAACCGAGGACACAGATTTCAAAAGAACAATAATAGACATACTCAAAGAAATGAAGGGAGAGAATGACAAACTCAGGAATGAAGTGAAAACACTGAAATGAAACAGGAAACCAACCAGCAAATCAAGGATCTAGAAGGAGAGAATGACAAACTTCAAAGGGAGCTGGGAATACTAAAGAAATCATAGGATGAAGTGAAAAAGGAAATTGCACACTCATCCAATCAGTAGGAAGAGATGGGAAAAAGCCTCAGTAACAGATTGGATGAAGCAAAAAGTAGAATATCAACACTGGGAGACAAGGTGGAAGAACTGTGATCCTCAAACAAGGAGGATGAAAAATTTTAAACATTGCAAGAGTGGAACAATCAGGAAATATGGGACACTATGAAAAGATCAAACCTTGGGGCTGGAGAGATGGCTCATGGGTTAAGAGCACCAACTGCTCTTGCAGAGGACCCAAGTTCTATTCCCAGTACCCACATGGCAGCTAAGAACCGTCTTTAACTCCAGTTCCAGGGGAATCCAATGCCCTCTTCTGACCTCCACAGCATTGCATGGCACGGGTGCACCAACCAACATGCAGACAGTACACTCATACACATAAAAAATTTAAAAGAATTAAAAAAAAGAAAAGATCAAACCTCCTCATCATAGGGATAGAGGAAGGACAAGAATACCAGACAAAGGTATTGATCAGATCTTCAACAGAATAATAGAAGAAAATTTCCCCAAACTGAAAAATGACAAACCCATACAAATACAAGAAGCACATAGAACTCCAAATGGACAAGATAAGAAAAGGAATACCCCACGGCATATCATAGTTAAAACATTAAATGCCCAAAACAAAGACAAATTATTAAAGGCTGCAAGAGAAAAACAAGTTACATATAAAGGAAAACCCATCAGAATTACAGCTGTCTTCTCAGTGCAAAAGATGAAAGCCAGAAGAACTTGAACCAAAGTATTCCCAGTACTAAATGACTATAGATGCCAACCCAGATTACTACACCCAGCAAAAATGTCAATTATAGTTGAAGGAGAAAGAAAAATCTTTAATGACATAAACAAAATAAAAGAATTCATGTCCAGGAAAGCAACCCTTCAGAAAATACTTGAAGCAATTCAAAGGTCAGAGGAAAGGAGCAACTATCCCCAAGCACCTAGAAAAGTAATGAATGAAAGTATGACTACAGAAATACAAACCTAGAGCAAGAATGCAAACAGAAAATAAGGCAAAAGGAATCAGCACACATCTCTCAATAATAACTTTAAATATTAATGGGCTGAACTCCCCAATCAAAAGACATAGACTTGGACAGAAACCATATATATGCTGTCTAAGAAACCCATCTTACCCTCAAATATAGGCATCAACTTAAAGTGAAAGGAAGGAAAAAATAT
Organism: Rhizomys pruinosus; assembly: GCA_009823505.1. NCBI lineage: Eukaryota > Metazoa > Chordata > Mammalia > Rodentia > Spalacidae > Rhizomys > Rhizomys pruinosus. Next base: position 101,258 of record VZQC01015712.1, on the reverse strand, counting down.
TCTAAGCAAATGGTACCAAAAAATCAAGCAGGAGTTGCTATTGTAATAACAGACAAAATAGACTTAAAAGTAAAACTAATCAGAAGAGACAGAGAGGGCCACTGCATCCCTTATCAAAGGATCAATTAACCATGAGGATCTCACAATCATGAATATATACACACCAAACTCCAGTGCACTGAACTTTATAAACACAATTCTACAGGACCTCAAAGCACAGACTGATCCCAGCACATTAATAGTGGGGGATTTTACATAGGTCATTAGATAGGTAAACTGGACAAATAACAAAGAGAGAGACATCTGAACTGAACAATACACAAAATATACACCAAATGGACCTCATGGATATCTATAGAATATTCCACCCAAACTCCAGAGAATATACTTTCTACTCAGCACCCCATGGAACAGTCTCCAGAATCCACCACATACTCGGACACAGAAAAAAGCCTCTACAAATACAAAAACATTGAAATAATTTCATGCATTTTATCAGACCACAGTGAAATAAAGCTCAATATCAACAGCAGAATAAGCCCAACTACCTACAAGAACACATGGAGACTAAACAACACACTCCTAAATAATTAATGGGTCAAGGAAGAAATAAAGAAATAAAAAACATTCCTGGAACTAAATGAAAAAAAAAATACAACATAGCAAAACCTATGGGATACTTTAAAAACAGTCCTAAGAGGGAGGTTTATAGTTTTCAGTGCCTACATTTAAAAAGCAGGACAAATAAATGAACTAACACTGCAGCTAAAAACACTTGAGAGAAAACAACAAATGAACCCTAAATCCTACAGACAGGAGGAAATAACAAAAATCAGAGCAAAAATTAATGAAATAGAAACAAAGAAAACAATACAAAAAATCAATGAATCCAAAAGCTGGTTCTTTGAAAGGATAAACAAGATAAATAGACCCCTACCCCAGTTAACCAAAAGAAAGAAAGAGCAACTCCAAATCAATAGTATTTATGATGAAAAAGGAAACATCACAACAGAGAAAAGATCCAGACAATCATACGAGAATACTTCAAAAACCTATACTCTACTAAATTTGAAAACCTAAGAAATGGATGAATATCTGAAATCCTGGAATTCACCAAAGCTTAACTAAGAAGAGATTGATACCTTAAACAGATCCATAATATATGAGGAAGTTGAAAATGTAATAGTAAACCTCCCAACTAAAAAAACCCCAGGCCCAGATGTGTTCAAAGCAGAATTCTATATAACATTTAAAGAGGACTTACAACCATTATTACTAATACTGTTCAGAAGGATACAAGCAGAGGAAAACCACCCAAACTCCTTCTATGAAGCCAGTATCACTCTAATACCAAAACCAGGCAAAGATACAACCAAAGAAGAAAACTATAGACCCATCTCATGAATGAACATAGATGCAAAAATTCTCAACAAAATACTTGCAAACCGCATACAGACCCACATCAAAAAGATCATCCCTCATGACCAAGTTGGATTCATACCAAAGATGCAGGGATGGTTCAACATATGCAAATCAATAAATATCATAAAATACATAAATGGACTGAAAGATAAAAACCACACAGTCACCTCAATTGATTTCAAAAAAAGCTTCGACAAAATTCAGCATCCCTTCATGCTTAAAGTCTTAGAGGGAATTGTACTGGAGGGAACATAACTCAACGTAATCAAAGTCATATACAACAAAACCACAGACAACATCATCCTAAATGAAGAAAAGTTAGAAGCATTCCCCTTAAAGGCAGGAACACAACTAGGCTGCCACCTATCACCACTCCTCTTTCAAATATAGTGCTTGAAACACTTCCCAGGGCAATAAGACAAGAAAGGAAAATAAAAGGAGTACTATTTGGAAAACAGGAAGTCAAACTATCCTTCTCTGCAGATGATATGATAGTTTACCTAAGGGATGCAAAATTCTACCAGAAACCTCCTAGAAATCATTAAGAGTTTCAGTAAAGTGGCAGGATATGAAATTAACCTAGAAAAATCTGTAGCCTTTCTTTACACCAACAACAAGCACCTGGAGAAGGAATACAAGAAGGCCTTCCCACTCATAATAGCCACAAAAACAACAAAATACCTAGTAAGAAACTTAACCAGAGACACCAAAGATCTCTACAACAAAAAAATTTAAACTCCTGAAGAAGGAAATTGAAGAAGACATCATAAGGTGGAAATATCTTCTCCCATACCCATAGATTGGAAAAATTAATATAGTACAAATGTCCATTCTACCCAAATTAATATACAGATGCAATGAATCCCAAATAAAATTCCCGAGTATCTTCACAGACTTGGGAAAAAATCATTAAATTCATATGGAAAAACAAAAGACCCTGAACAGCCAAAGAGCCCTGAGCAAAAATACAACACAAGGGGGATCACTATACCAGACTTAAAACTATATAACAGAGCCGTAGTCATAAAAACAGCCTGGTACTGGCACAAAAATAGGCCCATAGACCAATGGAACAAAATTAAAGATCTAAACTTGAGCACATACAATTTCAGCCACCTCATATTTGACAAAGGGGCCAAAAAGACACAATGGAGGAAAGACAGCATCTTCAGCAATTGGTGCTGGCAAAACTGGATCACCACTTGTAGAAGAATAAAATTAAACCCTACCTCTCACCCTGTACAATTATCAACTCCAAATTAATCAAAGACCTCAATGTGAAACCTGAAACTCCAAAGGTGATACAATAAAACGTTGGCTGCAACCTATAAGACATAGACATAGGAAAAGACTTTCTAAATTAAACAGCAGCTGCCCAGGAAATAAGGTCAACAATTGACAAGTGGGATCTCATTAAACTCGATCTTCTGTACAGTGAAAAAAACAATCAGGGAAGAGATGAGGAAACCCACAGAGTGGGAGAAAACCTCACCAGTGATACATCTGACAGAGCATTAACATGCAGAGTATTTAAATTACTCAAAAAACAAAGATGTAAGAAAACAGTGGCCCACTCAAGAGATGGAGTAAAGAGCTGAACAGAGACTTCACAAGTGAGGAAATAAAGATGGCTGAGAAACATCTTTAAAAAGTGTTTCACATCATTAATAATTAGGGAAATGCAAATTAAAACCACTTTATGATATCATCTCACTCAGGTAAGACTTGCTAAATTAATGAAAACCAAAGACACCAAATGCTGGAGTTGATGTGGGGAAAGGGGAACACTCATCCACTGCTGGTGGGAATGTAAACTTGTACAACCACTATGGAAAACAGTGTGGAGAACACTGAGAAGACTCAAAATGAGTATACCACCTGAGCCAGTCTTACTTCTCCTGGGTATATACCCACAAGACATCCTACTGCAAAGATATATACACATCTATGGTTATTGCAGCTCTCTTCACAATAGTGAAGAGCTGAAACCAACCCAAATGCCTCTCAACCAATGAGTGGATAGAGAAAATGTGGTACATCTACACAATGGAGTTCTATGCAGCAGTGAAGAAAGATGACATCATGAACCTTGCAGGTAAATGGATGGAACTAGAAGACATTATGCTAAATGAAGGAACACAATCCCAGAAAAACAAACAACAAATGGTATCCCTCATCTGTGGATTCCAGCATCAAATACCTAGTAGCAAGGCAAACTGAGCAGTGTTTTCCTTTTATATGAAAGCAATTGTACCATTATAATTTGAATACCTTAATAGGATGTAGAATTAACCTACCACTTATTTTCAGACTTTGTAATTGTGGCATATGGGGGGAGGGGATGTATGCATACTTACAGTAATATAAAATTAAAGGGGAAAACGTAAATTCCAAAGATGGTTACCCTCATTTGTGGATGCTAACACTAAATCCCCAGTTGAAAGGAAACCTAAACAACCTTATCGTTATATTTCTTTTTATCTGAAAGCACCTGTGCTGTTATAATATGAATCTCTTAACAGGCTCCAGAATTGACCTACCACTTATTTTCAAACTCTGTAATTACTATATATGGGTGGAAGGTACGTCTTCATATCTTAGATTAATATAAAATCAAAGGGGAAAATATGATTGCTTAAACATATTCTGGAATTAACATGGCTTATTTTCAGAGGACATAATTTTGATACATATGTGATGATTATATAGGCATATGTTGGAACAATACAAAGGGGAGGGAAAAACAACAATATAAAGACTGGGTCAAATAACTGACTGATACAGTTAAATTCGGCCCCAAACAACAAACCTCTGCAGTGAAAAACTTTGGAAAGCCAGAGAAAGATGCAAGACATGTATGGCAGAAGGTATGAACTGGGGTGAGGTGGGGGGCAGGGAGAAGGGAATGTGTCTAAATTGGACTGAAAGATAATGTATGAAATACACAAATCATCAATTAAAGTATTTTTAAAAAGACTACTATCCACGAGATTTTTACATTTCTATTTTATTGCAGTTTTGTGCATTTCATATAATACATGTTGATTATATTTAGACCCTCCCCCTTATCTGCACCCCCAAAACCCCCCATTGGATTTCACACATTCCACTATATATGTTAAGGCCTATGAAGTCAAGATTCTATCCTCAAATGTGCCTTGTGAGTCAAACCACTCGAGCTTGGTCAACCTTACCATCCTCCCTCACACAGAAATGATCAGTTGCCAATAGTTCCTCAATTGAAGTTAGGGCATCTTACCCATTTCTCCACTTCTATGGTGAGTTTGTGTTTGTCCGGTTTGAATTTGCATGGGTCTTGTGCATGCTGTCATGGTTGCTGTAAGTTCATATGAGCGAGTTCCCAGAAGCCTGGAAAACTCTGTTTCCTTGTGGTCATCCCCCACCCTTTGCTCTTAACAGTCTTTCTGCCCCCTTGTCTGCATTGGTCCCTGAGCTCTGGTGGCAGACATTTAATATAGAAGTCCTGTCCAGGGACATGTACTCTGCAGTCTCTTATTCTCCGCATTTTGGCCAGTTGTGACTTTCTGTGTTACTCACCATCTGTTCCATGAAGATCCTTTGTTGTTGAGAGTTGAGACAAGCCTTAATATTCTGTGTCCCCCATTCTCCTCTGTCTCAGGAGTCTCAGGCGGAGAGGCTGCATTGTAGATGTGTCACTTAGGGCTGCTCTGCTGGCTTTTGTGAAGTCCACATAGACTTTTTTTCTTGGAAGAAGTTAGCAGGAAGTTAAGGTGAGAAATAAGATTCTAAGAATTTATCTCCTGAAATTTTGTGCCTCAAGAGCTGCAGAGGAACCCAATAGAGCACTTTCACTTCAGGCTGAAGGAACAGATAAAATCACCTGGGTTTCAGAGACATTTCTTCTGTTTTTATCATCTTTAGGGCATGCACTGTGGGAGGATTATAGAAGCAATTTAAAATTCTTAATCGTTATGCTTAAAACTATCTTATAATATTGCATCTCTCCATTTGATAACCAATCGTAGAGCAATACTTTTGCAGATAAATAAGCATACATTTTATTTCACTCTATTGAAGTTTGACCTTAGAAAATTTAATAATATTTAATTAGAGCCAACTTATTCATACACAAAGGCCATTTTTTAAAGTTTCAATTTTTTTAATTAAAAATTTTTTATTTATTTTTATATGTGTATGAATGTACTGTCTGCATGTACGTTTGTGCACCTGTGTCGTGCAGTGCCGCGGAGGTCAGAAGAGGGTGTTGGATTCCCCTGGAACTGGAGTTAAAGACAGTTTTCATCCACCATGTGGGTGCTGGGGATTGAACTCGGGTCCTCTGCAAGAGCGGTCAGTGCTCTTAACTGCTAGGCCATCTCTCTAGTCCCTAAAGTTTCAATTTTTATAAATATTATATGATATAATTTAACCTTTTAGCTTTGTCCTCATGTACCGATTCCCATTTTTTAAATTATTTTTATTTTATGTGTATGAGTGTATTGCCTGCATGTACGTAAGTGCACCCATGTCAGAAGAGGGCATTGGATAACCTGGAACTAGAGTTAAGGATGGTCCTTAGCTGCCACATGGGTGTTGGGAATGGAACCAGGTCCTCGGCTGAGCCATCTCTCCAGCCCCCAATTTCTATTTTAGAAGAATCTTTTTATCTTTGGAGAAAATCTTCATAAAAAATATATTGAAAAATATTGATTTTTCTTTTAAAATTTTAATAAAAAGAAATGTTTTTAGTAATAGTGCATATATATCTTTCTTACTTGATTTTTACTTCATGTCTTAATTTTCTTTAAAATTAGAAATAAAAATTGATGAAATACCTTTTCTTCAAAAATAACTACCTTTCAAATGAAACAATATCTGAACAACAGAAAATATCCACATTGTATCTCAAATGTCTTACAGTTATAAATAGAGAAAAAGCACATTAATTCTTCTGTAGACATTTTTATTTCTCAAAACTTAAAATTTAGGATTTTTTTTTGGTCTTTTTGAGTCAAGGTCTCTCTGTAGCCCCAGCTGGCCTAGAACTCACTATATACCAGACTGACCTTGAACTCACAGAGATCTTCCTGCCTCTGCCTCCTGAGTGCTGGGATTAAAGGTCTGAACCACCATGCCCTTAAATCTCACTGTTCTTCTCAGTGTATGCTAAGTGAAGTAACACAGTTCCAGAAAAACCAGTGATGAATGGTATCCCTCAATTGTGGGTGTGAGCACTACATCACTAGTTGAAAGGCAAGCTAAGCAAAGTTAATGTTATATTTCTTTTTATCTGAAGGCAACTGTGCTCTTATAATGTGAATCCCTTAACAGGCTCTAGACCTAACTGACCACTCATTTTCAGACTTTGTAATTATGGTATATACGTGGAGGGTAGGCATTCATTTTTTTTTAAAGAACAGGCAGTGCTCTTTTTTTTAAATTTTTATTTATTTCTATATGTGTATCAATGTACTGTCTACATGCAGGTCTGTGCACCCATGTCATGCAATGCCGTGGAGGTCAGAAGAGGATCTCAGATTCCCCTGGAGCTGGAGTTCTCCTGGAATTGGAGTTTCAGACGGCTCTCGGCTGCCATGTGGGTGCTGGGGATCGAACCCGAGTCCTCCGTAAGAGCGGTCGGTGCTCTTAACCACTAGGCCATCTCTCCAGCCCCGGAATTCATATTTTAGAGTAATATAAAATTAAAGGGAAAAATGTGAACTTCTAAAACTATTTTGGAATTAGCATAGTTTATTTTCAGAGGTCATAATTTTGGTGTATATATAGGTACATTTTGGAGCAATACAAATGGGAGGTAACAATAACAACAAAAGGACTGGGTCAAAGAACTGACTGAAACAGTTAACTTCTGCCCAAACAATAAACCTCTGCAGAGAAAAACTTTAAATAAAGACTGAGAAAAGGCTACAAGACATGTATGACAGAATGCATGGACTGGGGTGGGGTGAGGGACATGGAAAAGGGAATGTGTCTAAACTGGACTGAGAAATGACATATGAAATACATAAAATACCAACAAAAATATTTCATAATTTTTAAAGCCAATTTTTATTGACGCTTTGTGCATTTCACACAAAATTTAAAATACACGATTCTTAAAGATTTCAGTTTCATTTCCTTAAAAAACATTGCCTATAATTTGGTTCCCCAAAGCAACCAAAAGCCAAGAAGAAACTCAGTCATTTGTAGATCTACACTGCTGGGTTTTCTTAATGCCCTTAATGTCTGAGGTCACCTATTTACCACAAGGTAACAATATACTAATGATAGTAATAATTTCACAAATATTTTGCCTAAATTAGAACATTCTTAACCCCAAATGCATAAAAATGCCATAGTCCCAAATATATTATAAAGGAGAAATTGTATTTATAGTGTGTTCTAGTTTCTCTTCAATTGCTGTGACAAAACACTCTGACCAACATCAACTTGGGGAGGAAAGGGTTTATTCAGCTCACATCTCCTGGGTCACAGTTCATCACTCAAGGAGCCCAAGGTAGGAACTCAGGACAGGAACCTGGAGGCAGGAGCTGAGGCACAGGCCATGGAGGAATGCTGTTCACTGGCTGCCCTTCTGGTCCATGCCCAGACTGCTTTCTTATACCATACCAACAACCTGCCCAGGGGTGGCACCACCCGCAGTGGGCTGGGCCCTCTAATATTGCTCAACAATCAAGATAATACTCCAAATATATGGCCACAGGCCAGTACAATGGAGCCAATTCCCCAATTGAGGCTCCCTCAACCCAGGTGTGTCAAGTTGACACTAAAGCTATCCAGCACATAGTGTAAATGCATCAGGATTATTTCTAGACCTCAAGATGTCTTTGTATGTCTTTAAGCAAGCTTTAATAAGTTCCATATTTTTAGACTTGTGTCTTAGGCTTTTTTAATATAGGATCTTGAAAAATAGATTGTCAGATGAGGCATAAGCTAACAACAACAACAACAACAACAACAAAGTCACCCTAAAAAGTGTCTATTTACACAAACATACACACGGACAGAGCCATACATTGTAAAACTAGCTAATCAAAGAAATTATATTAGTGTCAAATTATATTAGTGTCAAAATATTCAAAGAAGTGGCCACCTGCTTTGTTGTCTATTTTTAGGAGTTTTAGGAATAGACCGAGTTTTTCTTCTATAATATAGCTTCTTGAAAACAACTGCATGAAAACAATTAGGATCATAATTAACAACCAGAGTGTATTTCTTATAAACAAACTAGAAAGTTCATATATCTGTATCTTTGAGACATACAAAAGGCTTTATAAAAAGAAAATAATCAAAGGTGAAGCTTATAAAATTAGATTAATATCTTTCTCAGTTTCAGAAGTAACCATCAGAGCCTGCCACATGGACAAGCGGGAATTTTTAACAATATCTTTTAATATAGATATTTCTGCATTTAAATTTCAATTGAAACTGGCCACCTATTTGTGATTTTTAAATTTTTATTGCTAAGGACTTCAAGTTTATGACATGTCATATACACTCACACAGAAAACACACACACAAATACAACATAACTCCTTAAAAAAAAACCAGTAATCTTACCCTAATGGCACCTAGCAAGAATAAGTTAGTTGAAACCCCAGATAGAAACTCAAAATCCTGATTAGGCACAAATGGCAGAACAAAATAAGGAAGGTGATGGCTGATGTGAGAGAGAAATCCAATAAAGAAGTAGAAATATTTGCTTAGCCATGTTCGTTGCTGCTCTTTTCTCCCCAGCTAGGAAACTTCCAGAAGCAAAGGTCCCTCATTGGTTAAGTGGATAATGAAAATGTAGTACATATGTGGTGGTTTGCATGAGTGTCCCCCATAGGCTGTAAGTATTCAGACATTTGTCTCCAGTTGGTGGCACTGTTTTTGGAGGTCTTAGAAGGTGTGGCCATGCTGGGGGAAGTGTGTCACTGGGGACAGGCTTAGTGAGTTTTAACAAGCCTCTGTGGTCTACAGTTGCCCTCTTTGTTTCCTGTGCTCTTTGTGAAATGTGACCCTCGGTTTGCTGCTCCAGATCCAGCCACCACGCCTCCCACCACAATGGACTCTAATTCCCTGGAACCGCCAATCGTAAGCTCAAATAAACTCTTCCTTTTATAAGTTCCTTAGTCATGGTGCTTTATCACAGCAACAGAAAAGTGACTAATACAGTTATTGGTACCAGAGAGTGGGCTGTTGGCTGTGAAGAATCTGACCATGTGTATGTTTGGAGAAGTGTGGAAGACTTTGGAACTTTGGGCTGGAAAGGCTGTTGACTATTGTAAGCAGAGCTTAAAAGGCCATTCTAGTGGAGGCCTGGAAGAAAGCATGGCTGCAAAGAATGTAGTTCCAGAGGAAAATAAAGACAGGCAGCAACCGAGATATTTTGATAAAGAGTCTGGCAGCAGTTTGCCCATAGCCCAGATGCTTGCCTGATGCTAAGTTGAAAAGTGGTGGACTGATGTCTTTGGTGGAGGATATTTTTTTTAAGTCATATTCCTTTTTTTTTTTTTAAAGGGGCTTCATTTTTTAAATTTTATTTATTTCCATATGTGTATGAATGTATTGTCTGCATGCAAGTCTGTGCACCCATGACGTGCAATGCCGCGGAGGTCAGAAGAGGGTGTCAGACTCCCCTGGAACTGGAGTTCTCCTGGAATTGGAGTTTCAGATGGCTCTTGGCTGCCATGTGGGTGCTGGAGATCTAACCTGGGTCCTCTGCAATAGTGGTCAGTGCTCTTAACCGCTAGGTCATCTCTCCAGCCCTGGTGGAGGATATTTCAAGACAGCCTAATGTAGAAATGGTGGCGTGGCTTTTAGTGGTGAATATTATACAGATCTACAGTGAAAAAGAGCAGATGGGGCAGAAAGAAATGCAGAATGTACAGTTTGGATCTGAAAAACTGCACTAGGAAGATTAAAGGTGGGGCCAAGGCATGTGAAGGAGAGGCTCCCTTTCATAAGGAGATTAAAGCCATAAGGAGAGGCCTGGAGATTTACAAGTAAACAAAAGAATCAGTACCTTCTGGGCAAGACCACAACCAGCTAATCCTTCAGCAAGTCCAGGGCAGAGAAAAATTACAAATGTGGTTAAAGTAGGAGAGAGTCTATCCCGAACTTGCAGCCAAACTCAGCAGTTTCATTCACATGGTGCTGGCTTTAGAGGCATGAAGTCTGCAAGAGTGAAGGGGTCATCAGTTCTTCCTCCACGGTTTCAGAGAGCTGCCAAGGTCAGGCAGAGCACAGCAGGGGTGTCCCTGCATAAAGTAGGCCCTGATGGGCAATTGTGTGAAGCTGTGAATGTGAAGCCTGGTTGGCAGCAGAGACCCCAAGAAGACTTTCAAGATGCCAGACCTGTGAGATATTTGCTAAGGAGAGCCGCATACAGGGAGTGGTATCGGCCTAAGAAAGTGATGTATGTTGCAAGCAAAGCTGGAAGAGCTGAGCCATCTAAGCCCTTTGGAAGTCAGATCCCAGAAGTTGCATGTGGAGCTACAGGACTTGGCGTTTGCCCTGCTGGTTTTCGGTCTTGTTTTGGTCCAGTATTTCCTCACTATGCCTCTATTCCTCCCTTTTGGAATGGGAATGTGTATTCGGTTCCACTGTACATCGGGCATATGTAATTTGTCTTTTGATTTTACAGGAGCTTACAGTTTGGGAGATTGGCCTGAGTCTCAGAGGGGACTTTGGACTGTGGACTTTTGAATGGCATTGAGACTGGTACAGACTGTGGGGACTTTTAAGGTTGGACTAAATGCATTTAGCATTTTATATGGTCAGGAGCCTATGGGGGCCAGGGAGTGGAATGTGTTGGTTTGCATGAGTGTCCCCCATAGGCTGTAAGTATTCAGACATTTGTCTCCAGTTGGTGGCACTGTTTTTGGAGGTCTTAGAAGGTGTGGCCATGCTGGGGGAAGTGTGTCACTGGGGGCAGGCTTAGTGAGTTTTAACAAGCCTCTGTGGTCTACAGTTGCCCTCTTTGTTTCCTGTGCTCTTTGTGAAATGTGACCCTCGGTTTGCTGCTCCAGATCCAGCCGCCACGCCTCCCACCACAATGAACTCTAATTCCCTGGAACTGCCAATCGTAAGCTCAAATAAACTCTTCCTTTTATAAGTTCCTTGGTCATGGTGCTTTATCACAGCAACAGAAAAGTGACTAATACAACATATAAACAATGAAATCCTATTCAGCAGTAAAGAAAAATGAGATAATGAAATTTTCAAGTAACTGAATGGAACTGGAAAACATTCTATTGAGTGTGTTAACTCAGATCCACAAACACAAATCCCACACATTTTCTCTGATTTGTGGATCTAACTCCAAATTTTTAGATAAAAACGTAAGCTCTCACGACTCATCAAAGAAATTTCTTTCTGCATCAGATGGAGAATATTACAGAGTTACACAACTGATCAAATGAATAGAATAATTGATTATGGGTGCCTAGTTCAAACTGGCATATCTCCAATGTATGGGTTATACTCGTGGCTCAGGGAACACTGTCCAAGAGGGAGGCAGGCAAACTTTAAGAGCCAGAGGACTAGGATGCCTGCTGCTAGGCAGTTTCTTGTAGACACTACAGGGAAGTTGCACCCACAAAAATCTCAATAATATGGTAGCCCAAATAAGACCTGTGAATTTCTAACTGGCATTGGAATGCCAGTGTGGGTGGGAGATATTTCACAGGCCCCCACTTCTAGGTGAAAGCCACATGAAGTCCATGTGGGCGGAAAATCAGTTTTCTACAGAAGACAACACTGCTGAATTATCCATTCCCAAGTGAGCATCTCTAAGTACATGTACACATAAGCACCTTTAAATGGACTCAATACATTATAAAATACACACACACACAGTGGAGATGTGGGAGGAGTTGGAGGGGGGAGGAAGGAGCTGAACTGTTGAAAATATAGTATTTACATATGAAATTCTCAAAGTAAAAAAAATTAAAAAGGAAAATCTGAAATTGTGTGTCAGGGAATAGTAATAGACAAAACAAAACAAAAAACTCAGTGAAAGGCCTCACCAATATGTTGGGTCAAAGAGAGAGTAGAATATCTGACTGAAGACAAGGGGAAGGACTTGAAAAAAAATCCAATTAGAACACATAATTAGAGGGCAGCTGTAGGCAGCAAAGACCAAATTTACCAGTTATAGGCCTAGAAGAATCCTATTCTAAATGCATAGAAAACATTTCTGGGGCTGGAGAAATGGTTCGGCAGTTACAAATACTTGCTGTTGGTCCTCTGGACTGGAATTAGGTTCCCAGAACCCACATGAGGCTGCTTGTAGCCACTCTATCTCCAGAGAGCCTAATGCCTTCTTTTGGTCTCAGCAGCCACTCACACCCATATATGCATCCTTCTCTCACAGATAAATATAAATAATGGAGTCTAGAAAATACAAAATAAGGGCATAGGAAACATTTTTTATTTTTAAATTTTTATTTTTATGTTTATATGTGTAGTGCCTGTGTGTAAGTGCACCTGTGTAATGCAATGCCTGAGGAGGACAGAAGAGGGCAACAGATCCCTTGTGTGGTGGTTTGAATGAGAATGTCCCCCATAGACTTCAAGTATTCAGATATTTTGTCCCCAGTTGGTGGCGCTGTTTTGGGAGGTGCTGGAGAAAGTACATCACTGCGGGCAGGCTTAGTGAGTTCAACAAGCCTTGCAGGCTCCAGTTGCTCTCCCTCTACTTCCTGTGTTCATTGGAAGATGTGAACCTTGGCTTTCTGCTTCAGCTCCTGCTACCATGCCTCCCCACCACAATGGACTCTAATTCCCTGGAACCATCAATCATAAGCTCAAATAAACTCTTCGTTTTATAAGTTCCCTTGGTCATGGTGGTTTTATCAAAGTAATAGAGAAGTGACTAATACACCTTGGAACTGGCATTATGGATAGTTGTTCCCTGCCATATGAATGTTGGGACTCAAACTCGGGTGGTTCTGCAAGAACCACCAGTGTTCTTAACTGCTGATTCATCTCTCCAACCCCATATTTTTATTTTTATTCATATGAGGGTTTTGCCAGCATGTATATAAGTACATATTTGCAATGCCCTTAGAAGGCAGAAGGTGTTAGAACCCTCTGGAAATGGAGTTATGGATGGTTGTTAGTAGCCATGTGGATGATGGGAACAGAATCTGGGTCCTCTGCAAGAGCAGGCAGGGTTCATCTTACCAGCCACATAGAAAACATTTGGGGGCGTCCTTTTGAGACAGGGTCTCCCTGCAGCCCCAGATATCCTGGAATTCCCTATGTAGACCAGGCTGGACTTGAACTCACAGAGATCCACCTGTCTCTGCCTCCTGAGTGCTGGGATTAAAGGGGTTAACCACCACACCTGGCATTTTTTAAAGAATAATGCTCACCATCACTGAGGCAACCTGGTCTTGCCTGTGTGCCAGGACCCAGGATTGGGGTCATACATGAAGCCCCAAGGCAATCAGACAAAATTATTTCCTGGACGCTGCAAACTTGCTAGAGGCAGGACACCAATTGCCAGATCCTTCAAAGTCAAAGTACTAATCTGGGATTCTAATTCACCCAAAAGCCCTAGAACAAACTCAGGAACCATAGCAGTAAAGGCTGCCAGTCCTTCATTGAGCACCACAACTCCAGAAGCCCAAACCCTGCACACACACAGACACACACACACACACACACACACACACAGACACACACATACACACACACACACACTGCCTCGAGGAGACCACTAGAGCCAACTCCTAGTCTCTCAGGGGACCCTGGGCACACAGGAGTCACAGTTCTGGCCCCTCTCTGACCTGTGAGCCAGCCAGTGGTGAAGGGCTGGTCCCACAGTGGATCCAGATCCCTTCAAATATAAGAGTCTAGTCCCTGATACTCCCATGGAGCAGGAACCTTGCTCTGCAGTGCTGTGCAGTCCTCCAAGAACCAGGGGTCTAGTTGCAAGGTGCTATCTAGACCCTAAATCAACACCAACTTCCAATAGTCCTCCAGGCTAAGCTTCATGCAGATATCCCTATAGGAAGAATCACAGAAAACAAAACATCCAAATCTTCATGGAGTGGGATGTCAAAACTTACAAAGCCACAAAGATACACAGAACATGAGACAAATATCACCTATGACCCAAGCCCAAATGACCACTATCCCTATAAGGGAATTCAAAACTACAAAACTAACTGAAATACTTTTTAAACAAATTAATGATCATATAGAAGAATCAAACAAACAGCTCCCTGAATTAAGGAAATGTGTCCAAGACCTTGACAAGACAGTCTTCAAAGTAAATGAAACAGTCATGAAACTGAAAGGAAAAAACTAAAACATGGTGGAAAAATTCAAGGAGATTGAAACACTGAAAAAGCAAACAGAAATACTTGAAATGACGATGTTCAATCAAATAAAAATGACCACAAATAGGACCATTAGCAGACAAGACGAGCAGCAGAACATACAGACTAACAGCATAAAGTCAAGACAATACTGCAGATAGACACAGGTAAGGGAATAGTTTAACGGGCATGAAGAAAATGTCCCAGAAGTTTGGGATACATTCAAGAGTTCAGAACTGAGAATTCATGGTGTATGTTCTAGTTTCTCTTCAACTGCTGGGACAAAACACTCTGACCGACACCAACTTGGGGAGGAAAGGGTTTATTCAGCTTACATCTCCTGGGTCACAGTTCATCACTCAGAGAGCCCAAGGCAGGAACTCAGGGCAGGAACCTGGAGGCAGGAGCTGAGGCACAGGCCATGGAGGAATGCTGTTTACTGGCTTGCTCCCCTGGCTCATGCCCAGATTGCCTTCTTATACGGTACACAACAACCTGCCCAGGGTGGCACACCTCATTGTGGGCTGGGACCTCCCACATTGCCTGACAATCAAGACAGTACACCACAGATGTGGCCACAGGCCAATCCAATGGAGCCAATCCTCCAATTGAGGCTCCCTCAACCCAGGTGTGTCAAGTTGACACTAAAGCTATCCAGCACAATTGACCCTTTGTCAACTTGACACACAAAACACATCACTATTAAACCACCACCTTTCCACTTCTTATCCCCAAAGTATGATGTTAACATTAATCACAACCTAAGACAGTACAACCTTAAAAGCCCCACAGTCCTTAAAATCTCCAAACACTTAAAAAGTTCATAGTCTGTTAAAAGTCTCTTAACTGTGGGTCGTGGTGTAAATCCAAAAACAATTACTGTCTTATTTCAAGGGAAGAATCATGGCACACTCAAACAAAACCTAAGTCCAGCAAGTGCTCAAGGCTGGACACCTGGGACTCACTCACAAAAGCTCATGAGATCCCTCATCTTCAGTGTGACTCTGCCATCCGTGGCACACACAGTCATCTCAGCGCCCAGGCTAACTCCATTCCACACCTGCCGCTGATCTTGTGGTCTCCCATGGTCCCGGCATCTCCAAAAGCTGGGGTCACCACTGAAACTGAGGCAGCACCTTCACCAATGGTCTCTTCTGACCTCTCCTGGTGCAAAGCCTCAGCTCTCTCCATGACCCCTGCAACTGGGGTCTTCACTGCAACCAAGGTGCACTTCCCCCAGGTCTTTCCTGACTCTCACAGTGCCAAGCCTCGGCTGCCTCTCTGTACCCTCATAAATTTCAACACTGGAACCATTAGGAGACTCTTACATGTTCCAAGTCCTGCTTCTGGCTCGAGGATGGAGGCTCAGGCCCTTCTGGAATCACAGCTTCTGTGTGCTAACCCCAGACAGAAATTCTTCCCAGAAGATTTCACCACAATGATGCTGGTCCTTGTTACAGCTGATTCTTCAGCCCCATCTACCAGCATCATTGTCCCAGTACAACAAAATTTCACTTCAGGTTCTGGTCTCTTGTTACAGCTGATTCTTCAGCCACCAGCTGACAGAACCCACAGGTTAAACAGTCCTGATGATCTCTGCTTCCCTTTGAAACTAGAAATGTCACAAGCCAGGCCTCCATCTCTACAATCCTTTACAAACACGCTCCAAGCTCCACAGCAAAATCTTTAGGCATTCAATGATCTTCCCAGCCCAAAGTTCCAAACACCTCCACAATCCTTCCCCAACACCAAGGTCAGGTCTGTCACAGCAATACCCCACTCCTGGGTACCCAATTTCTGTTCTAGTTTGTCTTTCATTGCTGTGACAAAACACTCTGACGACCCACAACTTGGGGAGGAAAGGGTTTATTCAGTTACATCTCTGTGGTCAACATTCATCATTCAGGAGCCCAAGGCAGGAAACTCAGGGCAGGAACCTGGAGGCAGGAGCTGAGGAACAGGCAATGGAGGAATGATGCTTACTGGCTTGCTCTCTGGCTCATGCCCAGCCTGCCTTCTTATACGGTACACAACAACCTGCCCAGGGTGGCACCACTCGATTGTGGGCTGGTCCTCCCACACTGCTCGACCATCAAGACAATACTCCACAGATATGGCCACAGAACATCCAATGAGAACATTCCAACAATTGAGGCTCTCTCAACCCAGGTGTGTCAAGTTGACACTAAAGCTATCCAGCACAGTGTTGAAGAAAAGATAAACTTGAATGGAATAGAAATATTATTTAAAGAATTACAGCAGAAAATTTCACAAACTTCAGAAAAGTAGTAGACATCCAAATATAGTGCTTTATAGAAATCCAAGTAGACCTATGGAAAAAGTTTAATTATAATAATAATATCCAAGTAGACATGATCAGAGAAGGAAATCACAATGCATCATGGTCACAACATCAAGAAGACATAGTAAAGAAATAATCCTGCTGGGCGTGGTGGCACATGTCTTTAATCCTAGCACTTGGGAGGCAGAGGCAGGCAGATCTCTGAGAGCTCAAGGCCAGCCTGGTCTACAGAGTGAGCTCCAGGCCAGCTGGGACTAAAGGAAGACCCTGTCTCAAAAGAACCAAAAAAAAAAAAAAAAAAAAAAAACCACAACAACAAACAACAAAAACAATCCTAAAAGCAGCACAAGGAAAACGTTAACTTACAAAGGCAAAAATACCAGAATTACCATAGATTTCATCACTGCCATAAAACCCAAATGAGCTAGGATGTATAACAAACCCTTATGGAAACCCATTGCCATATAATCAATCTGTGGTCAATACTTCCTTCAGAATACATGGCTTATTAAAAAAAATCTGATTGCCAGATATGGGATACCTCCATATGAATTAGTGAAGGTGCAGAGGCCACCCAAAGAGCACTGGCTCTTGCCATTGCTCTCAGTTGCCAACAGACCTAGCTGATGAGACCTAATTCTAAAGATGTAATTTAGGTGAAAAGAGAGAAGTCAAATTGGAACTGACCTGAAAACGTCCTCCTACTGGCTAGTTTTCACAGCACTTAAAGGTTTATGTAGGCCACTGGGGAAAAAGTTCCATCAATATTACCCAGTACAGAACCCTGCATGGTTCACAGGCCTTTAATCCCAGTGTTTGTCTATTCAGTGTGAAGAAGATCAGGCATACCAGGCCATTCTCAGTCACAGCAATTTGGAATCCTTGCCATAAGAACAAGCAAACAAAAAAGAAAACCAAATTGATTCCTTACACAATCTTAGTTGGGGAAATAAAGTACTAAGGAGTTAGAGTACAATATGGAATTTCCTCAGCAAATTAAAAATAGAACTACCATGTAACCAAACAATACAATACCCTAGGTAATATATGCAATGGAAATGTCATAAATCATATTGAAATCACAGAAATTTGTCATTTGTAGAAATGTGGAGGGAATTATACACATTCGTATTAAATGAAATTAATACAAAGAATTCTGTTTATTCACAAACAAAATAATTACACGTTGATGTCCATAGAGCGATGGTAACATTTGTTTAGGTGAGAAGAGAGGTTGTAGGATGAAGAGAGGAGATGGAGAAGGCTGATGGTACAGCTCTATGACACAACAGGGTCATCACACTTACTGACAATTCAAATCCATTAGAAAACAACCTTAAAAAAAAAAAAGAAAAAGAAAACAGCCCAATATTAACTATTATAACCTTTAAAAAATATATTTTAACTATAGGCCTTTAGGAAAGTCATATGGAAACTTAACCAATTGCTCACCATCACTGAGGCAACCTGGTCTTGCCTGTGTGCCAGGACCCAGGATTGGGGTCATACATGAAGCCCCAAGGCAATCAGACAAAATTATTTCCTGGACGCTGCAAACTTGCTAGAGGCAGGACACCAATTGCCAGATCCTTCAAAGTCAAAGTACTAATCTGGGATTCTAATTCACCCAAAAGCCCTAGAACAAACTCAGGAACCATAGCAGTAAAGGCTGCCAGTCCTTCATTGAGCACCACAACTCCAGAAGCTCCAAACCCTGCACACACCACAGCACACACACACACACACACACACACAGACAACACACACATACACACACAACACACTGCTCAGAGGAGACCACTAGAGCCAACTCCTAGTCTCTCAGGGGACCCTGGGCACACAGGAGTCACATTCTGGCCCTCTCTTGACCTGTGAGCCAGCCAGTGGTGAAGGGCTGGTCCCACAGTGGATCCAGATCCCTTCAAATATAAGAGTCTAGTCCTGATACTCCATGGAGCAGGAACTTGCTCTGCAGTGCTGTGCAGTCCTCTACGAACCAGGGGTCTAGTTGCAAGGTGCTATCTAGACCCTAAATCAACACCAACTTCCAATAGTCCTCCAGGCTAAGCTTCATGCAGATATCCCTATAGGAAGAATCACAGAAAACAAAACATCCAAATCTTCATGGAGTGGGATGTCAAAACTTACAAAGCCACAAAGATACACAGAACATGAGACAAATATCACCTATGACCCACGCCCAAATGACCACTATCCCTATAAGGGAATTCAAAACTACAAAACTACCTGAAATACTTTTTAAACAAATTAATGATCATATAGAAGAATCAAACAAACAGCTCCCTGAATTAAGGAAATGTGTCCAAGACCTTGACAAGACAGTCTTCAAAGTAAATGAAACAGTCATGAAACTGAAAGGAAAAAACTAAAACATGGTGGAAAAATTCAAGGAGATTGAAACACTGAAAAAAGCAAACAGACAATACTTCAAATGACGATGTCAATAAATAAAAATGACCACAAATAGGACCATTAGCAGACAAGACGAGCAGCAGAACATACAGACTAACAGCATAAAGTCAAGACAATACTGCAGATAGACACAGGTAAGGGAATAGTTTAACGGGCATGAAGAAAATGTCCCAGAAGTTTGGGATACATTCAAGAGTTCAGAACTGAGAATTCATGGTGTATGTTCTAGTTTCTCTTCAAACTGCTTGACAAAACAGCTCTGACCGACACCAACTTGGGAGGAAAGGGTTTATTCAGCTTACATCTCCTGGGTCACAGTTCATCACTCAGAGAGCCCAAGGCAGGAACTCAGGGCAGGAACACTGGAGGCAGGAGCTGAGGCACAGGCCATGGAGGAATGCTGTTTACTGGCTTGCTCCCCTGGCTCCGTGCCCAGATCTGCCTTCTTATACGGTACACAACAACCTGCCCAGGGTGGCCACCTCATTGTGGCTGGGCCCTCCCACATTGCCTGACAATCAAGACAGTACAGCCACAGATGTGGCCACAGGCAATCCATGAGAATCCCCAATTGGAGGCTCCCTCACCCAGGTGTGTCAAGTTGACACTAAGCTATCCAGCACAATTGACCCTTGTCAACTTGACACACAAAAACACATCACTATAAACCACCACCTTTCCACTTCTTATCCCAAAGTATGATGTTAAATTAATCACAACCTAAGAAGTACAAACCTTAAAAGCCCCACAGTCCTTAAAATCTCCAAACACTTAAAAGTTCATAGTCTGTTAAAAGTCTCTTAACTGTGGGCGTGCTGTAAATCCAAAAACATTTACTGTCTTATTTAAAGGGAAGAATCATGCACACTCAAACAAAACCTAAGTCCAGCAAGTAGCTCAAGGCTGGACACCTGGGACTCACTCACGATCTTCTAGACTCCAAAGGGTTTTGGCAGTTCCCTTTCTCTGACTCTGCCATCCGTGGCACACACAGTCATCTCGCAGGCCCAGGCTAACTCCATTCCACACCTGCCGCTGCTATTGGTGGTGTCCCATGGTCCCGGCATCTCCAAAAAAGCTGGGGTCACCACTGAAACTGAGGCAGCACCTTCACCAATGGTCTCTTCTGACCTCTCCTGGTGCAAAGCCTCAGTTTCTCTCCATGACCCCTGCAATACTGGGGTCTTCACTGCAACCAAGGTGCACTTCCCCCATGGTCTTTCCTGACCTTCACAGTGCCAAGCCTCGGCTGCTCTCCGTGACCCCCTCAAAATTTCAACACTGGAACCATTAGGAGACTCTTACATGTTCCAAGTCCTGCTTCTGGTCGGATGGAGGCTCAGGCCCTTCTCGGATCACAGCTTCTGTGTGCTAACCCTGCGAGAAATTCTTCCCAGAAGATTTCACCACAATGATGCTGGTCTCTTGTTACAGCTGATTCTTCAGCCCCATCTAACCAGCATCAATTGTCCCAGTACAACAAGATTTCACTTCAGGTTCTGGTCTCTTGTTACAGCTGATCTTCAGCCCCAGCTGACCAGAACCCAGGCCCATTAAACAGTCCTGATGATCTCTGCTTCCCTTTGAAACTAGAAATGTCACAAGCCAGGCCTCCATCTTCTACAATCCTTAGCAAAACTGCTCCAAAGCTCCAGCAACAATCTTAGGCATTCAATGCATCTTCCAGCCCAAAGTTCCAAACACCTCCACAATCCTTCCCCAAAAACACCAAGGTCAGGTCTGTCAGCAATACCCCACTCCTGGGTACCAATTTCTGTTCTAGTTTGTCTTTCATTGCTGTGACAAAACACTCTGACCGACACCAACTTGGGGAGGAAAGGTTTTTATTCAGCTTACATCTCCTGGGTCACAGTTCATCACTCAGGGAGCCCAAGGCAGGAAACTCAGGGCAGGAACCTGGAGGCAGGAGCTGAGGAAACAGGCCATGGAGGAATGCTGTTACTGGCTTGCTCTCCTGGCTCATCCCGCCTGCCTTCTTATACGGTACACAACAACCTGCCCAGGGTGGCACCACTCGTTGTGGGCTGGCTCCCCACACTGCTCGACCATCAAGACAATACTCCACAGATATGGCCACAGAACATCCAATGGAGCCAATTCCACAATTGAGGCTCTCTCAACCCAGGTGTGTCAAGTTGACACTAAAGCTATCCAGCACAGTGTTGAAGAAAAGATAAACTTGAATGGAATAGAAATATTATTTAAAGAATTACAGCAGAAAATTTCACAAACTTCAGAAAAGTAGTAGACATCCAAATATAGTGCTTTATAGAAATCCAAGTAGACCTATGGAAAAAAGTTTAATTATATAATATATCCAAGTAGACATGATTCAGAGAAGGAAATCACAATGCATCATGGTCACAACATCAAGAAGACATAGTAAAAGAATAATCCTGCTGGGCGTGGTGGCACATGTCTTAATCCTAGCACTTGGGAGGGCAGAGGCAGGCAGATCTCTGAGAGCTCAAGGCCAGCCTGGTCTACAGAGTAGCTCCAGGCCAGCTGGGACTAAAGGAAGAACCCTGTCTCAAAAAGACACAAAAAAAAAAAAAAAAAAACAACAACAACAACAACAAAAAAAACTAATCCTAAAAGCAGCACAAGGAAAACGTTAACTTACAAAGGCAAAAATACCAGAATTACCATAGATTTCATCACTGCCATAAAACCCAAATGAGCTAGGATGTATAACAAACCCTTATGGAAACCCATTGCCATATAATCAATCTGTGGTCAATACTTCCTTCAGAATACATGGCTTATTAAAAAAAATCTGATTGCCAGATATGGGATACCTCCATATGAATTAGTGAAGGTGCAGAGGCCACCCAAAGAGCACTGGCTCTTGCCATTGCTCTCAGTTGCCAACAGACCTAGCTGATGAGACCCTAATTCTAAAGATGTAATTTAGGTGAAAAAGAGAGAAGTCAAATTGGAACTGACCTGAAAACGTCCTCCCTACTGGCTAGTTTTCACAGCACTTAAAGGTTTATGTAGGCCACTGGGGGAAAAGTTCCATCAATATTACCCAGTACAGAACCCTGCATGGTTCACAGGCCTTTAATCCCAGTGTTTGTCTATTCAGTGTAGAAGGATCAGGCATACCAGGCCATTCTCAGTCACAGCAATTTGGAATCCTTGCCATAAAACAAGCAAACAAAAAAGAAAACCAAAATGATTCCTTACACAATCTTAGTTGGGGAAATAAAGTACCTAAGGAGTTAGAGTACAATATGGAATTTCCTCAGCAAATTAAAAATAGAACTACCATGTAACCCAACAATTACAATACCCTAGGTAATATATGCAATGGAAATGTCATAATCATATTGAAATCACAGAAATTCTGTCATTTGTAGAAATGTGGAGGGAATTATACACATTCGTATTAAATGAAATTAATACAAAGAATTCTGTTTATTCACAAACAAAATAATTACACGTTGATGTCCATAGAGCGATGGTAACATTTGTTTAGGTGAGAAGAGAGGTTGTAGGATGAAGGAGGAAGATGGAGAAGGGCTGATGGTACAGCTCTATGACACAACAGGGTCATCACACTTACTGACAAGTTCAAATCCATTAGAAAACAACCTTAAAAAAAAAAAAAAGAAAAAGAAAACAGCCCAAATATTAACTATTATAACCTTTAAAAAATATATTTTAACTATAGGCCTTTAGGAAAGTCATATGGAAACTTACCACTGTAAATGCTTCTTAAAATATATACATAAGCAATGTAAAGAGATTAAAAGAAATTACCCTATACCCATTGAAGATTGCCCAACTAAACACCATAGGCTAGTAAAGAAAATGCCCAAGGTTGGGAATTGACTCCCTCTTCTGAAGCCACTGACCCAGGGTCTCACTAACTATCTAACAATATTGGCCATTACTGCAGCTCTTGGTTAGCCACCAGAACTTGACAGTAAGACCCTACTGATGAAGATTCCAAATAATGTTATAAAACAAATAAGGAGAAATAAAACTGGTGCTGACTCCAAAACTTTATGTCTACTGGTAAGCTTTCTTAGTGTTGGAACTAAATTCACAGGAACTCACAGCACTGGGGATACCATGCACAAGATCCACATGAGTTCAGACCAGACACAAATCCAGGTCAGAAGTGGGGAAGTAGAAAGGAAATCCCAAGCCTAGATGAGGAAATACTGGCAACCAATAACTGCTGAAAGACGGAGAATCAGTTTTCTTTAGGGTTTTGCCTCTGGATGAGTTCATAAACAGGGTCAATTGGATGTACCCACGACAAACACAGTAAAGGGCACTTGGGGACACAAATTTGAATTGATGGGCCTTTATATACATTAACATGTATATTATATAAATTAATATATATTATAAATATATTAACATGTAAAATTAATATATTATATCTTATATATAAACTGTACATTAAATCAGGTAAGAGGTACTAACAGGAGTGCAGATAATGGAGTAGTAGCAATATATATTTTAAGACACAAAAAATGACTAAAAATGAAATAAAAACATCAGAAATATATACCTTTGTACATAAATCTTTTTTAATTTTTAAAATATTTCATTTATTATTTTATGTGTATGAGTGTATTGCCTGCATATATGTAGTCTACCCATTTAGTGCAATGCCCACAGAAGTCAGAAGGCATCAGATCCCCTGGAACTGGAGTTACAGATAGTTGTTAGCCACCATGTGGGTGCTGGGAATCACACTCATGTTCTCTGGAAGACCCCTTGACCACCAAGCCATCTCTCCAGGCTAGACATAAATCTCTTAATTTTATTGATTTCAATATTCAATATACAGATATACTGAAAACATTCCCTATGGCACGGACAATTACAACTATTATGGACAAATTATTAATTTTAAATGAAGAATGCCAAGCCAGGCATGATTTAATCCCAGCACTCAGGAGGCAAAGGCAATTGGATCTCTGTTGTGAGTTCAAGGTCAGCCTGGTCTACACAGCAAGTTCCAGGCAAGTCTCAAAAAGACAAAAAAAAAATTAAGAATGCCATGACTAAACAAAATATTTTCCTTGTATTGAAGAAATGCAAATCATATATTAGAACAAAAAATTCCCAGGAGATGAAGTGGGAGTGGGGAGGCAAATGAGAAAATGAGGGCCATAAAACAGATTGTGCAAATTAGGTACTTTGTTCATAAAACTAATGATAAAACAGAACATCCAAGGAATAATGGGGGATAACTAGTGTGAATAACCATGTTACATTTGATAAGATTAATGATCACATGCAAGGGGGCATGACTGTGTATTTCTTAACAGGACGTTAAGTGAGGTGGGAAAACCTGCCCACTGTGGGTGGCACAATGGCCTGGACTGAGATCCAGCACTGTATAAAATGAGAAAGTGTACTGAGCACAGGAACACATCTCTATTTATTACAGATGTAATGTGACCAACTACCTAAAACACCTGCAGGCTTGGCTCAGCCATAGTCATTGTAATCAAGAACTGTGAGTCCAAACAATGCCCTCCCTTCAGTTTCTTTTCTGTTTAGTATTTTTATCACAGAGCCAAGTTAGAGTCACTAAGCAGTAAGGAGAATGTGATTATTCCTGTGATAAATCCATATGGTCTAAAGGACTTTTGAACTAGAATGTCAACAAGTTTAGGATTTCATGCCAGAAAGGCCATACTGGTTTAATAGGTGGGCCATTCTGATGGAAGCTCAGAAGACAGAAGGATGGAAGATAAATGGGCTGAGTCCCAGATCCTCAGGTTTCAGAGGGATACAAGGACTCTATCAGGAACTGGGATTTACAATTTATGTTATCAAAAAAATTAGCTGTATTCTACCCATGACCTGATAACATGAATGACACTAATCTCAAAGGTAAGTTGGTAATTTAAGTTAAAAAAAAGGAAAAAAGAAAAACAGGATGCCATTCAAGCTCATGGTAGGAAATCACTATAATTTTTAGAGAGATCAGCTCCACTGAAGAGAAATCTTAAACTGTGTTTGGACAACAGGAACAGCGCTTTAAGTGAAAAATACATGCTGTGCTCAAATGTTCCATTTTGGAATGGGAATGTGTGAATGTACTTGGGTAATTGCCTTGATTAGATTAACTGAGGTAGTACTAAGACTTCAACATTGTGAATGGAAATATTTTCTGAACCCAGAGGGGTGGTGTGTTGAAAATTTTATTATGGTCAAATTTGAGAAAAGTTAAACCAATATTCAGAAATCTATGTCCTAGTTATACTGATAAATCATACTCCTTTAATTTTGACATAATTTGCCAAAGGCAATGGATATATGGAAAATATATGACATGTGTACATATGTATTATTTGAAGTATACTGACTTTGGGGAAAACCTGACTGCTCATCCCACTAACCTCCAGTGACATATGATTAAAATCCGTTACCTATATTCTTTACTAAAATAGACCAATTTAATGTGAAATAGAATGTCATTCCATAGGAAATATTGAGACTGCATTAAGAACAACTCACTGTGTATAAAAACAAACAATTGTCTCAATCTGTATCGCAAGTTTACTATTTTCTCCTCCCTATAGCTTCAGCTACCCTATAATTCACTTTGTAGACCAAGCTGGCCTTGATATCACAGAGACCTGATTGCCTCTGCCTCCTGAGGGCTGGAATTAAAGAGGTGTACCCCACTGCCAGGTATATGGTCTTGTCTTATAAAATGGATTAAAATACACAAAAAAGGAGTCTTATTCTGATACAAACCACTGGTAGTTGTGCTAAATTCAGCTTACAAAATTTAGACTTGTAAAAATCTGATGTTCAGACTTGAGTCATCTGCATGATTCTGATGTCCGTAATGACTTTCTTTTCCTATTGTGTCAAAGAATGATGTCCTCCAAATTCTGAACACTTTTTTTTCCACATTCCATATTACACATAGCTTTGTCTATATAATAATTATTTCCCTTGTGTCCATAAAGATCCAAGTCACAAAGGCCTCACTACACTATTTCAGGTGTTTTTATTTATTTATTTATTTATTTATTTATTTATTTATTTATTTATTTATAGGTGTTTTTATTTTTTTAATTTTTATTTATGTATCTGTACGTGTCTGAATGAGTGTATGCCACCTGTTTGGAGGTTGCACACAGAGGTGAGAATCGAGTATTGGTTTCTCTAAAACTGAGGATACAGGTGGTTGAGAGCTTTCCAAGGTGGGTGCTGGGATCTGTACCCCAGTAGACACAAGATCAATCAATATTCTTAACTTCTAAGCTATCTCTCTAACCCTAATGCTATTTTTTTATTAATTTTTATTTATTTCTGTATGTGTATGAATGTACTGTCTGCATGTAAGTTTGTGCACCCGTGTCGTGCAATGCCACAGAGGTCAGAAGAGGGTGTCGGATTCCCCTGGAACTGGAGTTCTCCTGGAATTGGAGTTTCGGACGGTTCTTGGCCATCATGTGGGTGCTGGGGATCGAACCCGGGTCCTCTGCAAGAGCAGTCAGTGCTCTTAACTGCTAGGCCATCTCTCCAACCCCCACTATTTCCATTTATAGAATGCTTTCAAGTATAACTAATTTGCTTCTTGGGTATTATATATTGGACATTCCTTACAATGTCATCATATGTAGAAATTTTCTTACTCATGATTAATGAGGATAAAGATTCAATTAAAGGCTATGACAAATTTGTTTATTTGTGGGACTTCTCAAAAATTATTTGACTTTAATGTGTGAAGAATAAAGAATTTCCCACATTATTTGATATTGTATAGTTTACTTTTTGTACAGACATCTGATACTCAATAATTGCAGAATATTTTTCAACACTTTGCAACCTCAACTGCCATTATGATGGCTGAAAAATTACTAAAGACTATACTGCATTCTTTGAATTAGCAGAGATTTTCCAGTATGACTACTCTGGGATAGTAACGATTGAAGAAAGCTAATAGCCTTGCTGCATTCTGCACACCTGTAGAGGTTCTCTCCACTGTGAAGACACTGATGATCATTAACCTGTGAACAACAGGTCAAGGCCTTGCCACATTCTTTGCCTTTGTCTGGGATCTTGTCAATGTGATTTCTTTCATGGTGACAAAGATATGAAAAATTATTAAATACTTTACCACATTCTTTCTTTTTTTTTTTTTAAGTTTGTCACAAAACCAATTATTTAATGAAGCTATAAAAAAAGAGGCAGTATTAATTAATAATTAGGAAGAATATTTAGAGTATTTCAAAAGATTTAAAATAGGAGGACATTTTACAAAAAGCTGTGTGGGAAATGAAATTCCTAAATAATAAGTAGAAATGTAACATTACAGAATATCTTATAAAATACAAAGACAGAAATATAAAAAGACTGTGTATTCTAAATCCAAACACTTAATAACCAAATATTTAGGTTTAAAATGTACAGTTCCTGGGTATGAAGACCATATTATACACATTTTTCAAAACATTAGGCAGCACTTTTCATTTAGCCATGTGTAGTATCGTCTTCTACAAAATCTTTGGCCATCTCTGCTGTGATCACATCAATATGACTAACCTTATTTCTGAACTTTACGCCATAGAATTTATCAGCTGATTCAAGCAGTTCAGGCCTAAAAGTAGTAGTAATAAACTGGGCATGTACAGCAAGTTCCATAATCATATCTGACACAGCCTTTCTGTGCTGAGCATCCAAAGCTTGGTCAATCTCATCAAATAAGTAAAAAGGAGCTGGGTCACATTTCTGAATGGCTATGTCTATGATTTCTCTTTAGCATGCAGTTGCTGATGCTTATACAGGGATGAATGATGGACAAATGCCAGGCCACATACTTTACATTTGTAGTGTCTCTCTCCGGTGTGACTTCTATGATGCAGAGTAAGGCCTGAATTACAAGTAAAACTTTTCCCACATTCTTTACATTTGTAAGGTTTCTCTCCAGTATGAATTCTTTGGTGTAAAGTACAGGCTGAATATTGATTAAACGCTTTGCCACATTCTTCACATTTGTAGGGTTTCTCTCCACTATGAATTCTCTGGTGTCGGGAAAGGTGGCTTGTCCTGCTGAATGCTTTTCCACATTCTTCACACTTGTAGGGTTTCTCTCCAGTATGAGTTCTCTGGTGTCGGTAAAGGTGATTTGACCTGCCGAAAGCCTTGCCACATTCTTCACACTTGTAGGGTTTTGCTCCAGTGTGAATTCCCTGGTGGTTATAAAGTGCCGAGGAAGAAGTAAACCCCTTGCCGCATTCTTCACATGTGTAGGGCTTCTCTCCGGTGTGAACTCTTTGGTGTTGTTTAAGGTGGAAATACCAATGAAAAGATTTACCACATTCTTCACAGGCATACTGTTTCTCCCTATGAAGTCTCTCATGAACAGAAAGTTTTGAGAGATCACTAAAGGTCTTGCCACATTGTACGCATTTGTAAATTTTCTCTCCAGTATGAACTGTTTGGTGTTTGTAAAAGCATTTAGACCTCTTAAAAATTCTGCCACATTCTTCACATTTGTAGGGTTTCTTTCCAGTATGAATTATCTGGTGATTACAAAGTACTGAACGAGTACTAAATGTCTTACCACATTCTTCACACATGTAAAGTCTCTCTCTTGTATGAAATCGTTGGTGCTGTTTAAGGCTTGAGGAAGATTTGAAAGCTCTGCAACACTTTTCACATTTATAATGTTTTTTGCCAAGCACATCCCAAGACTCTTGTCTTTCCTCCAGATATCTGACCAGGTACGGCTTAGAGAAAGCAAGACCTGTTTGTAGGAAAAGAGTAACATTTGTTAGCATATTCTTCTTCCAGAAGTTAACATTCTTATTCCAATATTGTTTAAAAATATTGGAGGAAACAGAATAAGTTTTTCCTTAGTCATATCAACAATTCCCCTAATATTTCACCAAAAGCATTTAGCCACATGAATTCAATGATCAAAACCATAAGCTGCCATGAGATACACTATAAGGAGAAGAAGCTAAATGTTGACAGTGAATTAAGACTATACTACGGGAGTATATTAAGAATATATTAAGAGAGAGCTCAGTGGTCAAGAGCACTGGCTGCTCTTGCAGAGTTCAGTTCCCAGCTCCCATACATGGGGAGTAACTCTCCAGTCTATATAACTGTGGCCTCTGTGGGCATTGCATAACATAGGTACACTTACACACATGCGTGCAAAGTACCCATAAACACAAAATAACATATTAAATAAAATATCTAAGAAAATGGACTATAGAAGTGATCTTCACCCAGGAAAACAAGGTTGCTGTAATTCTCCAACATCACATCCTTGTACAACTTCCACTGAGCAGGGTCAAGGTATTTGAGCTCCTCTGAAGAAAAATCAATGGCAATATCTCTGAATGACAGCAGTTCCTGAAATAAAAATAATACATGCATAGCATATATTAATTTCATTAAAACTATAAATAACATAAATACCAATTGCCCTCATGTGTTTGTGGACATAATTCTAAATACTGTCCAAGATAAAAGGAGTATCAGAAGTCTTTTTGATAATAATTAACTAGTAAGACTCTTGGGTATTTAGTAATATTATTTCATGTTTTATTTACCCCTAAGGAAAGAAAACAGTGTAAGAAAACATTCATACATATTATACATTTGGGAACTATAAAATGGAAACAGAATGCATCCCATAGGAATGCATAATTTTTTGTTGTTTGTATTTTATACTATAGAGCACATATTATTTCTCACAGGAGAAAGTCATGATGAGTGAGAAGGATGCTTTTCAACACTTCCTATGCACAACCATGAAGAGAAATGCAATTAAACTGCAGACCATGATTCAGTAGCCTTGGGCTGAGGTCTAGGTCTCTGAATATGTACTAACTTCAGCAGGGATTTCAATATAGTGTATCAAGGGACACTAGCTGGAGCACTAAGGGGTAGAAAAATAAAGGAAGAACCAGGGAGAAAATCGAACTGCAAGCATTTTAACAAATACACACCTGTAAAAATACCAAGTATAACAATAACAAGTTTTAAATATTTAAACTATACTCAATATAATTTACCATTCTTAAGCTTATCTTCTGAGTTTTCCCTCTTTCTCTCTGACAAGTACTTATGTATTCTCCATGTTCCTAAAGCAGGGTTTGAACTCATGACACACTGCCTCAGTTTGCTGAGTTCCTTTTTTTTTTTTTTGGTCTTTTCGAGACAGGGTCTCTCTGTAGCCCCAGCTGTCCTGGAACTCGCTCTGTAGACCAAGCTAGCCTTGAACTCACAAAGATCCACCTGCCTCTGCCTCCCAAGTGCTAGGATTAAAGGCGTGCACCACCACGCCAAGTCTGCTGAGTTCTAACATTGGGAATTTGTAATACCATCCTTTACAACTTTACACCCATTTTCTCCTTTTCCACTATGGACTAACAGGAGACTTATTTCACAGTTAGTGAAAAAGAGAAGTGTAATAGTCATTTTTCTGTTGCTGTGATAAAACACCATGACCAAAGGAACTTATAAAAGGAAGAGTTTATTTGAGCTTACGATTGGCGGTTCCAGGGAATTAGAGTCCATTGTCGTGGGAGGCATGGCGGCTGGAGCTGGAGCAGCAAGCTGAGGGTCACATCTCGCAATGAGCACAGGAAGTCAAGAGAAAGCGACTGGAGACCACAAGGCTTGTTAAACTCACTAAGCCTGCCCCCAATAACGTACTTCTTCTATCACGGCCACACCTTCTAAGACCTCCAAGATCAGTGCCAGCAATGGAGACAAAATGTCTGAATACTTAAAGCCTATGGGGGACACTCATTCAAACCACCACAAGAAGCAAAAATTATTAAAACTACAACTGAAAGGCAAGAAAGACCCAGACACATAGCACTGACTGGAATCCAGGCACCTGACAGAGTTAATTGGAAGGCATCCCTTGATTACTGCCATTCAGATACACGATGAGTTCTTGAAACCTCTCAAGGAAATGGGATGTTCTTATTCATTATGATAACACTTGTACCATTACAACTCTACCGAGTTCAGAGGGGGAAAGTATTGCTGTACTTTTCCATGGACACCAACATCCAATTGGCTGATAAGCAGAGCAGTAGATCTCCAAGGAATTATATGTATGTATATATAATATATATATATATATAATATATATGTATGTGTATATATATATATATATGTGTGTGTGTGTGTGTGTGTGTGCGTGTGTGTGTGTGTGTGTGTGTCTATATTTATCTTAGCACTCTAAAAGATCACCTATTTGGTAAGGGTACAACAGGTGACAGGCACAGTATACTCACTTTCTTCTCCAGTTAATGGGATAAAATACAAAATAAAATATAAAATACATAGCAACTTGAGGGAGAGAGAATTTATTTGTTCCCCAGTTCAAAGTTAGGTCAGACAAGGCAAGAAGTCCCTGGGGCAGGAGCCTGAGGAAACTGAAAGCAGAGACAGACAAACACACGCTCTCAGCTGATATTCCTCTCCTGATACAGGGCAGGACCTTAGCCTAGGAAATGTTGGTGCCACTTTTAGAATGGCTCTTCACACGTCAATTTAGCCAGTCAAAATAATCTGCTATTTGCATGACAAAAAGACTTGTCTGCCAAGTGATTCTAGTTTATATCAAACTGACACTAACCATCACAACTCCACCCATTGTCAAGTTGACCCCTGTTCTAGTTTCATTTGCTGTGACAAAACACTGACCAAAACCAACTTAGGGAAGAAAGGGTTTGCTCTGCTCACATCTCCTGTGTCACAGTTCATCACTGAGGGAGCCCAAGGTAGGAAGTCAGGACAGGAACCTGGCTGAAGGACAGGCCATGGAGGAATGCTGCTTACTGGCTTGCTCCCCTGGCCCACACTCGGCCTTCCTTATACAATACACAAAAACCTGCCCAGGAGTGGTAACCCACAGTGGGCTGGGCCCTCCCATATCACTCAACAATCAAGACAATACTCCAAAGATGTGGTCACAGCCCAGTCCAATGGAAGTGTTCTAGTTTGTCTTCAATTGCTGTGACAAAACACTCTGACCGAAACCAACTTGGGGAGGAAAGGGTTTATTCAGCTTACATCTATCTCCTAGGTCACAGTTCATCACTCAGGGAGCCCAAGGCAGGAACTCAGGGCAGGAACCTGGAGGCAGGAGCTGAAGCACAGGCCATGGAGGAGTGCTGCTTACTGGCTTGCTCCCCTGGCCCATGCACAGCCTGCCCTCTTATACTGTGCACAACATCCTGCCCAGGGTGCCACCACACATAGTGGGCTGGGCCCTCCCACACTGCCCAACAATCAAGACAATACTCCACAGATGTGATCACAGGCCAGTCCAATGGAGCCAATTCCCCAATTGAGTCTCCCTCAACCCAGGTGTGTCAAGCTGACACTAAAGCTGTCCAGCACAATCCCCAAGCACATCACCTTTAAATCTTAACTCCCTGTCTCCACAGGCTCATGACCATCTTATACTGTAAAGTGCATTTGGTACAACTTTAAATGTCTCCATATTCCTTAACAGTTCTACCACTTTGCCCAGTGTCTTCCAGGTGAGGTATTCTATATATTCAACTTCATGATGAATACTTAACAACATATAATGGCACAGCATAAGTACTGTCATTCCAAAGGGGAAGAATGAAAGATCTTCATTCTAAGACTAAGAACCAATCAGACCAAATGGAAACTAGAACCCAGCAGTGAGAACATAAAATACAGCAACTGTGAGATATGAGCCCAATAAACCTTTTCCTCCTCAACTTGGTTTTGATGTTTTTATCACAGCAGCAGAAAGTAACTAGAAGATTCTTTATTTTAGTTATGGTGTTTTATCACAGCAACTTTTCGGTTGCTGTGATAAAACACCATAACCAAGGGAATTTATAAAAGGAAGAGTTTATTTGAGCTTAAATTTCAAGAGGAATCAGAGTCCATCATGGAGGGAAGGCATGGTGGCAGGAGGTAGCCCGAGCAGAAAGAGGGGCACTCACACCTTAAAGCAGGCACAGGAAGCAGAAACCAACGAGAAATCTAGTAAGCCTGGGGCTGGAGAGATGGCTCAGTGGTTAAGGACACCGACTCTTGCAGAGGACCCAGATTCGATTCTCAGCACCCACATGGTGGCTAAGAACCATCTTTGACTCCAGTTCCAGGGGAATCTGATGCCTTCTTCTGACCTCCACATCACTGTGCGACACGAGTGCACCAACCTACATGCAGACAGTACACTTATACACATAGAAAATTAAAAAAGCAAAAAAAACTTTTTTAAGTAAAAAAAAAAAAAAGAACTCACAATGCCCATTACCAGAGACACAGGGCACACCTCTTAAAACCTCCCTGAGCAGCACCATCATCTGTGGAAAATGTCTAAATTATGCAAATAGAAAATATAAATTGGGGGGACACTCTAATTCAAACTATCACACCTTCATTTCTCCAGATTTTTGATTCTACATATTAATACTATGTAATTAAGAGCCTGACTGAAGGGTCATTTTGAGGAGAAAGTTGAGTAAAAGTGTTCTTGATCTGGTCTGGAGTGTGGAAGACAGTTATTATCTCACTATGATGGTGAGGGTAAACATGGTAATTTGTGAAATTTGTTAGTGATAAGGTGATAACAGACTATTTTTTGCTGCATAGTGAGTATGTCTGTCTTGACGTGGTTATTTGCCCACTTCTGCACAGGTGGTATTCTGAGCATTTATATGAGTCACTGGTGAATGTTTCCTTTAGCATTCCCCCTTGACTAATCGCCTGGCCCACCTACAACTAGTGACATAGGAGGTTTCTAAGGCATATCTGAGAATGTTCCCTCAGAGCACAAGGCACACATGGAAAAGATGGATCTTTTATAGGAGGGGATTTGTATTTGTGAACATGACCCTCTGATTCCTATTGCAGCACTCAGGACTGAGTCCTAACAGTGTTAGAAGATAATGCTGTAGAAGCCGAGTGAATCCTGATGCTCAGGTCCAGCTATCCAGGAACTGCAGCAGGTGCTCTGTGTGGGGACAATCCTGTACACATTAGGGTTTATTACATAAGAAATGACCACAGTCGACAATTGACAAGTGGGACCTTAATAAACTCAAAAGTTTCTGTATAGCAAAAGAAACAGTCAGGGAAGTGAAGAGAAAACCCACAGAGTGGGAGGAAACCTTTACTGCTGATACATCTGACAGAGCATTAACCTCCAGAATACATAAACTATTCAAAAAACAAAGAGGAAAACAAATGATTCACTCAAAAGATGGAGTAAAGAGCTGAGCAGAGACTTCACAAGAGAGGAAACAGAGATGGCTGAGAAACATCTTAAAAAGTGTTCAACATTGCTAATAAATAAGGAAATGCAAATTAAAACCATTTTAAGATACCATCTCACCCCGATAAGGCTGGTGTATTAGTCGGGGTTCTTGAAAGAAACAGAAACAACAGGATGAATATATAGCTATATACAATTTATTGATTTGCTCATGTGACAGAGCTCAAGTAGTCCAACAGTAGCTGTGCCACACTAGAGAGGCTGAGAATCCAGGGAAGTGGTCAGTCCGCAAGGCTGGATGTCTCAGTAGTTCCAATCTGGTGCTGAAGGTCCGATGGATTCCAGGAGATCTGCCAGTCTCGGTACACGCTGGGATCCGAAGGGTTGATCAGAGCAGCAAGACAAACTCACCAGTGAGAGAGAGGCAAGCCACAGGAAGAAAGGGACCAGCTCCCTCTGCCATGGCCTTTTATACTGCCTGCTGGCAGAAGGTAACACCCACATTTGGGGTGGGCCATCCGGGTTGAGGTAGTCCAATCTGAAGATCCTTTTTCTCTTATTTGTTCCTTAGTCCAGTCAAGTTGACACCCAGGATTAACCATCACAGCTGGCAAGGATCAAGAAAACAAATGATACTAAATGCTGGACAGGGTGTTGGGAAAGGGGAACACTCATCCACTGCTAGTGGGAATGCAAACATACAACCACTATGGAAAGCAGTATGGAGAACCCTTAAAAAACTCAAAATCAGCCTACCACCTGACCCAGCTATACCACTTCTGGGAATACATCCACCAGACTCTTCATACCACAGAGATACATGTACAGCCATGTTCATTGCAGCTCTCTTCACAATAGCGCAGAGCTGGAACCAACCCAAATGCCCCTCAACTGACAATGGATACAGAAAATGTGGTACATCTACACAATGGAGTTCTATGCAGCAGTAAAGAAAGATGACATCATGAAATTTGCTGGTAAATGGAAGGAACTGGAAGAAGTTATCTTAAGTGAAGTAACACAGTCCCAGAAAAACAAACGATGAACAGCATCCCTCATCTGTGGATGCTAGTGCCAATAACCCAGTTGTAAATATTCCTTGTGGGGAGTGATGCATATTGGAAAAAACAACAACAACAACAACAACAGAAAAGACTGTAACAAAAACTGACTGAAATGGTAAATCTAGTGGAGTGGGCGGGTTGGGAGGGGGGCGCAGGTCTACATTAGATCCAAATTTGGCCAAACTTTGTCTACATATTATATGCTATTCTAGGTCTTAGTAAAAGT
Source organism: Rhizomys pruinosus (assembly GCA_009823505.1). Classification (NCBI taxonomy): domain Eukaryota; kingdom Metazoa; phylum Chordata; class Mammalia; order Rodentia; family Spalacidae; genus Rhizomys; species Rhizomys pruinosus. The sequence goes on along the minus strand of VZQC01015712.1, from coordinate 65,242 downwards.
AAAAATGTCTATACTAAACAACATTGGTTAAAAGGTTCTAATAAAAAAGGTAATACATTTAAGCTAATTGGAAATATAAATTGTAGTCCACATCTGCTCCACTTAAAATTTATATAACAACTTTGGGGTTTAATGGATACAAATATTCTCTACAATGTTTGTGTTGTACAGTATCAACTTGTAACATTTTCTTCTACCTGTAGGATAATTTAACTAAAGGAAATAAGTTGGCTTCCCATATTAACAACATACAGTCAATGATAAACAACTTAATGCAGAAAAGTTTGCCCAGCTAAACATTACAAGGAAGAAAAGCCTCAGACTGCTACAGACATCAAACATCTCTGTGGATCCTAATTGTAACAACTATTTATAATGTGCCCTAATGAACTTTACCTTTCAGGTGCTGCAAAGTTTTAATATGAGAGACTTCCTTACCTCCTTTTCATAGAACAAAGAAAAACATGATGGTACTGAAGTCATTCCCTAACTGTAAATTAGAGCCAACTATTATAGAGGTAATCTCTTATAAAAGCGATATAGTTGCCTTCTTTAATTGACTGATAGTTATAGGAATTGTGAAAGGATAATTCCCTATTTGGAGCTAAATATAATACTAAAATCTATATAAGCTGGATAATTAAGCAAAATATATTAATACAGGAGAGTTCTGTTATCAGAAATGGATTATTCAGCCAAGGAGATGTTGGTGAGGGGATCCAAGCCCCCCAAAAGATAAAGGCTTTTTGCCAACAAACTGGGATACCTGCAAGAAGAGAGGCCGTAAGACCGTGCTGTCAAAGACCTGGTGTAAGCATGGGAAAGATATATCAAGACTACACTTGCAAGTGTACAGTTGGCCTCTGGAATGCCAGAGAGTCTTACCACGGGCCACTAAATCAATAAAGCAAATATCGGTCTCCTTGAGTCAAGCAAGACTCCTCCATCAGCATCAGCTACACCTCACCTGCCTGGAAATACTGTGCAGCAGTGGCAGCCAAATGTCTGTATATCCCAAATCCAATTGGCTATTAGTTCTCCCCTTGGAGGAATAATTCACGGCTGATACCACAAGCTTAAGTCCTCTAGTGGTTAGGAGATGTTATAAGCCACAGTAAGACCTTGTCAGCCTTTACAGAAAAGCTATAGTCCATGGATTAGCATTCCATCCAAACATCTGTGTCTATACCAATGTAACCTACCATAATAATTAGTACTGTTTAAATGCCTGTATATCTAATTGCTTGTGCTTCATCAGTAGGAATAAAAGGTTATTCCTGGATAAACTGCCAACCCATGAAAGGAAACAGCCTGAATTCATCAGAGTCCAAAACGACATCTCCAGAGAAAGTAGACTGCTTTGCTTCTCGCCCACTTGTATCCTTTTTCTAAAGCCTAGGGAACAATCTGTGGAAGAGGGGGTATGGTAGAATGTAAGGGCTGTTATTAGGGTGAATTGTGAAACTACAGCAATACAGACTGGACTCTTATTTGATCAACACGATAGTACATACAAACTCCTCCAGCTGGACAGTGGGGGCCTCGGGCCGTATAAGTTTCGGCATAGCTACTTGCAAATTGGTTTTACATGAAGGATGCTTGTATTCATTACTTATTACATTTTATTAAAAAAAATAAATAAATGCCCACTAACCTGCAGCTCCAGGTACATGTAGTTACTGGCTCAAGTTTACTGTGAGAAGTCCAGGAACAGGTTCCAGGTCCTCTAGTCTGCACCCTAGTTGTGAGTTTCTGTTTCTTCACAGACATGGCATGATGCCTAGTGGCTTAATTTATATAATGTATTTTCTTAATTAATTTTTAACTAATATAAAATCTCATGTATATTAATTTGTTCAGTGTAAAGTACTCTGTCCTGTAGTCACTGACTCCTGGTCTATACTGATTGAGTTTATTCAGGTTTGGGTAGAAGGTGTTTGTTGGAGAAAGGCTAACAAAAGTGGCTGGTTGCTTGCTGGCTGTCTGACAGAGGCTGACCACAGCGCCCTGGGCCTGGAACTCTCAACAGGGAGGGAGCATAGGGTGCTTATTGACAGGAAGCAGGATTTCAATCTGACCTCCCGGTAGTCATAAACAATGTAATTTTGAAAGTGACATTTTTATATTTTTATTGAATTCTGTGGATTCCCAGCCATATGACACCCTGTTACAGGTTTCATGGCACTCTACGGTACAGGACAGCAGTAAGGGGTGGAAGTCAGCTTGGGCTATGACTGTCCCTGGTGCATCTTAAATGCCTACAGCAGAGAACTTCTGTTTCTTCACAGAGATAGCGTGGAGCCTGGTGGCTTAACTTATATTTTCTATTTGCATCATTATTTTAACTAATATATAATCTCATGTATATCAATTTGTTCAGTGTGATACAAGCATAATGTGTCTACTGATCGGATCCAGCTCCATCTTTTTTACTCTCATCTTCACTCTTACCATCTCCGGTCATCTCTATTCCTCTTCTGTCCATTTCTTTTTTTTTTTTTTTTTTTTTTTGTCTTTTCGAGACAGGGACTCCCTGTAGTCCCAGCTGTCCTGGAACTCACTCTGTAGACCAGGCTGGCCTTGAACTCATAAAGATCCACCTGCCTCTGCCTCCCAAGTGCTAGGATTAAAGGCATGTGCCACCACACCTGGGCTTGTCCATTTTTTAAAACTTCTTCTATGGGTATGGCAGAGCATGGAGTACTTTTCCTCTTAGATCTGGGATCACAGCTTCTTGGTCCATGTATTTTGCTTTAAATGACAGGAATTCTTTATTGTTCATGTCTGAATGATATTTGCTTGTGTATATTTTAATAAATCTTTTTCCTCCTTTGCTGGGAATGCAGGTTGATTGCAAACAAAGGAAACACCTGATCTTCAACATAGTTTTCTGCTCTATGTACATATTCCTAATCAACATTTACATAACTTTGATTAAGAAAAATTCATATATAGTATATTCATGCATAATTCTACAAACTAGGGGGATCTGTTTGTATACTAGAGTTTGCTTAACAGCACACCTGGCCTCTACCCACCACATACAACTAAAGTCATAAAAAACAAGGAAAATTAGCTGGGCATGGTGCCATATGCCTTTAATCCCAGTACTTGGGAGGCAGAGGCAGGTGGATCTCTGTAAGTTCAAGACCAGCTTGGTCTACAGAGTGAATTCCAGGTCACCTGTGGCTACAGGGAGACCAAACAAACAAACTTAAGAAGACATAGGAAGGGAAAACAGCCCCTCACCCTAGAGTCTGGTGGTAGCCTTTCACAAGCTGTTAAGAATTTTAACACAAGTAACAGCATTTACTGTGAAGACCAAAATCATTTAAAATAAGATGTCAAAATGAGAATGAACCATGCTTAATGTCCAAGGGTATATGATAGTCCTCTTTTCCCAGAAGTAAACCTAGACTTTCCTAGAAGTCTCAACAAAACCCCATTCATAGTACAAGATAGGTCTGAATCCCTTTGTGCATTCCTTATGGCTCATGTTTTATCTTATGAAACTGTGATGCCTTTCTTTCAAGGTACCTGTGAACCACCCTATAATTTCACTCATCACAAAGAGGGAAAAAAAGCAAAGAAATCCAGAGAGTCTCAGCAACTTATTTTTACCCTGAGTGCTTTTCTCTATATTCTAAATAAATTCCACTTCTGCTTCATACTAATCATCCTCAAATTCTTTTCTGCAGGGAAGTTTTGTACCCAGCTTTACCTGAGTTGAAGTCTCTATAACTCAGGCTACTGATGGCTTCCAAGCTGTGCTACATGCTGTAACACTGCTGACTGAAGTGCCATCTCTCAAAATCTAGCTATGGCAGCTACAAATGTCTCTGATATGGACAAACATTGCTGGCAGTGTTGTGGAAAATCACTGGATGTCTGAGAGATTAAGCACAGTCACTCAGGAGTAACTTAGAAATCTGGCTTACTTTCATGCATGTGGTCCCAGTTTGAGCTACTGAGGCTTCAAGATTTTCTGGGCCCAGAGTAATATACAAGTAAGTTTATGTAGGACTTAAGCCATGTCCTCATTTTGTGGTTTCCACTTGGGCCCTATGGCTCTGTTAGGAGTTAGCTAGGGGTAGGCAGTTAGGTGAAGTTCAGAAGCACGGAAGGGAAAAGATTCTCACTTAGTTTCTGGAGTGTGTCAAAACAAGGCTGTACATCAAAAAAGACTATCAGCCTGACAAAAGGTCAGAAGACAAGGATGTGTTTCCTCATCTCTGTCCTTGCCCAGGGGCATATGGCCACGTGGGTTGGAGGGATGCTATACTCTCTGGATCAAATCTGAGCTCCACAGAGGAACAAAGAATAACTGAACAGGCAGTTAACACTGGCAATAATTATCCTGAATCACATTCACCAAGGTCCCAAACTCTAATTCCTACCAGGAAGCAGGCAGTCCCTTATGGGGATCCCAGCTGGGACATGGGATTAGATAATGGAGCATGGAACTTGGACATTTTATATACTGTATTGAGGTAGGCCTTCATAAGGCCAAATTAAGACCTCTCAATCAAGCTCAATTAGTTACTATACTCAGGGAGACCATGAGCCTCTCATTACTTTTGTCCAAATACTGGGAAAGGCAATCTGGAAATACAGTAAGGTGACTCCCAAGTCCATGGAGAAGGAGGTCCTTCTAAAGGATAAATTTCTCACATAGTCAACACCAGAACTCTGTAGAAAACTGCAAAAACTGGTGACTGACTTTGGACCAACTGGTCCACACTGCTATGTCAGTCAGTCTATTATAATCATGAACTAGAAAAGGTTATGGAATCCTGGAGAAGGAGGCATAATACACTAGGGGTTTTCTCACACACACAGGAGGAAGATCCTCAGTGTGACCTTTCTCTCCAGGTCCTTGATCTGACAAGTTGTCTGTCTGTTTTTAGCAGCATATCAAGATAGCCTCTGAAGAGACAGGACATTAAGCCTCTTGCCTGCTTATTGGGGGACCACCTCTTCCATCACTTCTTCCTTACAGTTCCAGAAACACCAATGCCTTTATTAGGAAGGGGTATAGTTTCCCATTGCCAAGTAGAACTTATCCTACCCCCTGGAGGAAATTGATGCTTACCTCTAATAGAAATGAATGTGGGCCCCACCGAATGGACAGGTGGAGACTGTGGGTCACACTGCAACTTCAGTACCTGTTCAAATACAGCTAAAGCACCCCACTGATTTTTCCCATCAGAAACAATACCCACTAAACCTGAATAGAGGAACACAAGCCAAACATCTTAACTTTTGTAAGGCAGGGGAGAACTCTCTAATCCCTATAATCTCCCTAATTTAGGAGTCCAAAAGGAGCCTAACAAATAAAAGCTGGTATAAGACCTCCAACTATTTAATGAAGCTGTAGTCCCTCCAATAAGCCCAATCCCTATATCCTCCTGACTCAGATCCTACTGGGAACAACTTTCTACTATTGTCTTGGATTTAAAAGATGCCTTCTTTTGTATTCTCTGGAACTCCAATAACCAGCTTCTTTCTTCACCTGAGAACTTGACTCAAAAAAGCTGGGCAAATCACTCAGACTGTTTTGGCCCAAGGATTTAGAGACAGCCCCCTTGTATTTGGACTGGCTTTGGCTCAGGATCTCATGGACTGGCCAAGCCCCATACAACTTTCCTCTAATATGTGGATGACATTGCTTTGTGGGGCAACAGAAGTGGGAATCTCTCAAGGAAGTGAACCCCTCTTTAACTTCTTAGACACAAGGGGCTATAAGGTCTCTAGGGAAAAGACTCAATTATGTCAATCCTGAATTGCCTGGTTAGTTACCTATAATTCTAGAATATAGGTAATTCATATATGGAAATGCAGCCTGAGCTCTGAATGGGTCCTACCTATTCTATACTATCCCTTCTCTCAAACTATAAACCAAATGAGGGCCTTCCTTGGGGTGACAGGAATCTATAGCATCTGGATCCTGGAGCTGTAAAACTGGCCAGACCACTGTATCAGCTTCTCAAAGGGGGGGTTCAAAAATGCACCCCCCAACCCCTCTGGCATGGGAACATGAGGCTCATAATTCTCTTCAACAATGAAAGTAAGTGTTCACCTGGGTCCCACCCATGGGATTGCCCACTCAGGCCCCATTTTCCTTGTATGTGACTGAAAGAAAGGGAATTGCTCTGGGTGGGGGATCCTAATCTAGCCAATAGGATCTGCACCTCAGTTGGTGAGATACGTTAGTAAAGATATTCACTGCCCAATGGATGTTCAAGATGCCTAAGGTCAATAGCTGTGGTACTTCCGGTCCCTGAAGCACATAATCTGACCTTGGGAAAGCCTCTCCTAGTATATACCCTCTATGACACTGTGGGGGTAGGGGGTGAATACTTAATTCAAAAGGACTCATGGTTGTCAGACATTGTCAGACACCCTGAAGTCTGCCCCTCCCTAACCCTGCTACTTTCCTTCCTGAAGGAGAAAGCCTCAAACACTCCTGCTATGAAGTCCTATTAGGTCAGACCTCAAAGACCAGCCTTTGAAAGATCCTGATCTCCAATTGTTTACTGATGGGATCTCATCTGTTCCATCTCTAGGATGGAACCATAGAGCAGGATATGCTGTGATAACAGAATCTGAGACTCCCGAAGCCAACCTCATTCTGGCTAATGCCGGAGGCCAGCTAGTAGAAGTCTTAGCCCTGACAAGGACACTCAATCTTAGCAAGGGAAGAAGAGGAAATATTTTTACAGACGTATTTGATACTGTATGCTCATGAAGCCATCTGGAAAGAGTGACAACTTCAGGGACCCATATCAAACACTCTCAAGAGATCCTGGATTTATTAGGTGCAGTTCTTTTCCACTAGGAGGTGGCAGTCATGCACTGCTGGGGGCAACAGAGAGTTGCAGACCCAGAAATTCTAGGGAACCATTTGGTGGCCAGCATTTAAAATGGAAGGGATGTTTCCTCTCCTTTGGAAGGAGTACTTCTTGCCACAGGAGAGGCCACATATGCCCCATCTGACATAGAGGAGGCCCAAGCATATGGCTGCCGCTTAGACCATCACAGATGCTGGGCTACCCCCATGCACATTTATAAATACCCAATTTTACAAAGGAAAATTTTAATGTCCCTCCACCAACTGTACAATCTGGTGAGAGAAAATTCTCTATTCGGCTAACAAAAAGAATGTTCATGGGAAAGATGTTGAAACTCAAATAGGTAAGGGTCGTAAAATTTGACCAATCACTGTAATAATCATGTACCTGCCCCTGGTGTACAGAGACAAGGCGAATGTCCAGGGGAATTGTAAACTTCACTCTTTTATCAGGAGGAAACTCAAAACCTGTCTGCTTTTTCTTTTTAATGTATTTTTATTTATGTGTGTGCATAGGCCATGTTTGGTCGGGTCCCCAAAGAAGCCAGAGGAACACAAGAGATGTCCTGGAGTGGCCTGATGTGGGTGCTGGGATCTGAACTTGGGTTCTCTCCCCTCCTCATTTTCATCTGGGCAGACACCTTTCCTGGATGGATTTGGATTCCTTAGAGCAAAGAAAGTGACAATAGACAAGCCTTTAAGGCTGAAATACCCAGGGAGTCTCATGAGCCTTTGGCATACAACTTCATCTCCATTGTGCATGGTACTCTTAATCATCTGGATAGGACAGACAGCTTATTTAAGAGACATCACCCGAGCCAGGCATGATGGCACATGCCTTTAATCCTAGCACTTGGGTGGCAGAGGCAGGTGGATCTTTGTGAGTTCAAGGCCAGCATGGTCTACAGAGTGAGTTCCAGGACAGCTGGGACTACAGGGAGACCCTGTCTTGAACAGACCAAAAAAAATTTTTTTTCCAAAGAGATCATACCATGTTGTAACACACCATCTGTCATTGTGTGAAAGCTTCACCTGATGTACATTGTGTGCAAGCTTCTACATAATGGTGCTTGGCTTAAAGATTGTTCACTTACTGCCTTCCATGTGTTTGCTACTCATCTTCTTGAGTCTTGGCTCAACATTTATTTAATAAGTAATTAGAATAAGCATCATTTTGAACATATTGCCCATTTGGGAGTTACAATTTAGAAACTGTACTTGTGCCTTTGGATGAACGTTAACTGGTTTTCTCTCTTTTGTTTATTATATATTTATTTATGTAATATTTAATTAAGATATGCAGGAATTGTATTCATGATCTCATAATATTCATGCACTCTTCTCAAAATAGTATGTTTATTGTTTACAATTTGAGTTCAAATTATTTCATGTAGTATAATGTAGTAGAAAAATCTTTTAAATGACCAATCTACTCAGTCTTATTAACTGACAAGATAACTCTAAAGCACTGCAATATCACTTTGTTTTTTCCAAAATACATGTTGTAGTTTGAATGATAAATGTCCCCTCAAAGGCTCATATATTTGAACACTGGTCCCTTTTTAGTGGCACTGTTTGGGGAGGTTGTGGAAATGTTGATAGGTAGATCCTTGCTAGATAGAGGAAGTTCACTACCTGGGGCAGCGTTTGAGGGTTCATAGCTTCACTCTACTTTCTGTTTTCTCTGCTTCCTCCTGTATATGGATGACATGTCATCAGCCAGGTTCCCTGCTCCTTCCTTCCCTAAGTTGCTTTTGGTCATTGTATTTGTCCATTATATTTGGTCATTGCAATAGAAAAGTAACTAATGTATCCCCAAAGTTAATAGTCTGTATTTTCCTCTAAACACTGCTTTTAGGAGGAGAAAGAAATGTTCAAGGACAAGTGCACTTGTTGGACAAGCGTGAAGAACTGATTTCAGATGCCAACACCCATATATAAAATAGCACATGTCACCTGTGCACTTCTGTAGCCCAGGGCTATGGGACATGAAAGCAGGAGAATCACTGAGGTCTCTTGGCTGCCAGTCTAACTCTGGTTTTAGTTGAAGATCCTGTCCCAAGGGAATAGGGTGAGGACTGATAGAACAAGATAGCCAAGATCCTCCTCTAGAGTCTGCAAGTGCATGCACACACATGTGTAAACACAGAAGCACACGTGGTGGCCAAGGCCTTTAATCCTAGCACTTAGGGAGGCAGAGGCATGCGGGATCTTTGTGAGTTCAAGGCCAGCCTGGTCTACAGAGTGAGCTCCAGGACAGGCTGGGGCTACAGGGAGACCCCTGTCTCGAAAAGACCAAAAAAAAAAAAAAAAAAAAAACTTGGTGTCAGAAAGGAAAGGATTGAATGGGGCGGTCCTAATAGAGTCCTGGTCTAGATAAGAGATTCCTAGAAAAGTACTCCCCTCTATAAAGATCCAAAGTAGGTGTGTTCCAGTGTAAGGGAAGGGAAGGGAATGTTGGAAACTGGGAGAGAAGCGGGGGTGGGGGGGTGGGGGGGTGCTGTCTGGGTCCCACACCTAGCATTGGCAGTGGACACATAAGACTGTTAGAGTTTGGTGCACACCGAACTACACTTTGATTCACCCATTCTCTGGATTCTGGTTCAGAGAACTCTGGATTCTGAGGTGGGCATAGGTGTACTGGCCAGGAAAGAGTTACAGATGGTTGTTAGCTACCAGTGGGTGCTGGGAACTGAACTCAGGTCCCCTGCAAAAGCAGCCTGCCCTCTTAAGCACTGAACCATCTCTCCAGCCTCAAGGGTCAGTTCTTGAAGAGGTGTCAGAGTCCTTGTCAGGAGAGCTTGTGTGGAGTGCCAGTTCTTAATTCTTGTGTGATGAATCCAGGAGTCCACACCAGCGACCTTGATAAGCATTGGGGTAGATGAAATGGTAGGCCCTCCCAGTTGACACGTAGGGTAGGGGTCTCCTTAACCTGTTTGATTAGAGCTGGCTCTCCAGGAAAGTATAGAGTTCCCTACCTAAGTTCTGAAAGAATCTGTTGAAATCTAGCAAGGCGAATGATATGAGACAATAGTTGGGTGATTTCAGGATCAGGCAAGCACGTGTCTGAGAGGAAAGCGCTACCATTACAGTTCAAAAGGAGTTACTCCCAGTGGCCTGTGGTGTGTATCTCAAGTGTGTCAAGGCCAAAAGGTAGTAATTAAACCCAAGGGTTTCTAGTGCCTGTTGCACTTCCGTGTGATATCTTTTTTTTTTTTTTTTTTTTTTGGTCTTTTTGAGGATGGGTCTCCCTGCTGTTCCAGCTGGCCTGAACTCACTTTCGTAGACCAGGCTGGGCCTTGAACTCACAGAGACTCCACCTGATCTGCACTCCCGAGTGCTTGTGATTTAAAGTCTGAAGCCATATTGCCCAGGTGATGTCTCTTTTTTTTTTTTTTTTTTTTGGTCTGTTCAGGACAGGGGTTCTCCCTGTTAGTCCCAGCTATCTGGAACCACTCTGTAGGCCCATGCTGGCTGAAACTCACACAAGATTTCACCTGCCTCTTCCCCAAGTGTCGGATTAAATTAAGACATGTTGCCATCATGCCTGGCCGGTGTATGTCTCTTAAATAAGCTGTCTGTCCTATCCAGATGATTAAGAGTACCATGCACAATGGAGATGAAGTTGTATGCCAAAGGCTCATGAGACTCCCTGGGTATTTCAGCCTTAAAGGCTTGTCTATTGTCACTTTCTTTGCTCTAAGGAATCCAAATCCATCCAGGAAAGGTGTCTGCCCAGATGAAAATGAGGAGGGGAGAGAACCCAAGTTTCAGATCCCAGGCCCCACATCAGGCCACTCCAGGACATCTCTTGTGTTCCTCTGGCTTCTTTGGGGACCCGACCAAACATGGCCTATGCACACAATTAAATAAAATATACATAAAGAAAAAGCAAGACAGTGTTTGCGTTTCCCTCCTGATAAAAAAGAGGTGAAGTTTACAATTCCCCTGGACATTCGCCTTGTCTCTGTACACCAGGGGCAGGTACATGATTATTACAGTGATTGGTCAAATTTTACGACCCTTACCTATTTGAGTTTCAACATCTTTCCCATGAACATTCCTTTTTGTTAGCCGAATAGAGAATTTTCTCTCACCAGATTGTACAGTTGGTGGAGGGACATTAAAATTTTCCTTTGTAAAATTGGGTATTTATAAATGTGCATGGGGGTAGCCCAGCATCTGTGATGGTCTAAGCAGCAGCCATATCTTGGGCCTCCTCTATGTCAGATGGGGCATATGTGGCCTCTCCTGTGGCAAGAAGTACTCCTTCCAAAGGAGAGGAAACATCCCTTCCATTTTAAATGCTGGCCACCAAATGGTTCCCTAGAATTTCTGGGTCTGCAACTCTCTGTTGCCCCCAGCAGTGCATGACTGCCACCTCCTAGTGGAAAAGAACTGCACCTAATAAATCCAGGATCTCTTGAGAGTGTTTGATATGGGTCCCTGAAGTTGTCACTCTTTCCAGATGGCTTCATGAGCATACAGTATCAAATACGTCTGTAAAAATATTTCCTCTTCTTCCCTTGCTAAGATTGAGTGTCCTTGTCAGGGCTAAGACTTCTACTAGCTGGCCTCCGGCATTAGCCAGAATGAGGTTGGCTTCGGGAGTCTCAGATTCTGTTATCACAGCATATCCTGCTCTATGGTTCCATCCTAGAGATGGAACAGATGAGATCCCATCAGTAAACAATTGGGAAGATCAGGATCTTTCAAGCTTGTCTTTGAGGTCTGACCTAAATAGGCCTTCATAGCAGGAGTGTTTGAGGCTTTTCTCCTTCAGGAGGACAGTAGCAGGTGTTAGGTGGAGGGCAGACTTTTCAGACGGTGTCTGACACATGTCTGACAACCATGCAGTCCTTGAATTAAGTATCACCCCCTACCCCCACAGTTTCATAGAGGGTATATACTAGGAGGGCTTTCCCAAGGTCAGATTTCAGATTATGTGCTTCAGGGACCGGAAGTACCACAGCTATTGACCTTAGGCATCTTGAACATCCATTGGGCAGTGAATATCTTTACTAACGTATCTCACCAACTGAGGTGCAGATCCTATTGGCTAGATTAGGATCCCCCACCCAGAGCAATTCCCTATCTTTCAGTCACATACAAGGAAAATGGGGCCTGAGTGGGCAATCCCATGGGTGGGACCCAGGTGAACACTTACTTTCATTGTTGAAGAGAATTATGAGCCTCATGTTCCCATGCCAGAGGGGTTGGGGGGGTGCATTTTTGAACCCCCCCTTTGAGAAGCTGATACAGTGGTCTGGCCAGTTTTACAGCTCCAGGATCCAGATGCTATAGATTCCTGTCACCCCAAGGAAGGCCCTCATTTGGTTTATAGTTTGAGAGAAGGGATAGTATAGAATAGGTAGGACCCATTCAGAGCTCAGGCTGCATTTCCATATATGAATTACCTATATTCTAGAATTATAGGTAACTAACCAGGCAATTCAGGATTGACATAATTGAGTCTTTTCCCTAGAGACCTTATAGCCCCTTGTGTCTAAGAAGTTAAAGAGGGGTTCACTTCCTTGAGAGATTCCCACTTCTGTTGCCCCACAAAGCAATGTCATCCACATATTAGAGGAAAGTTGTATGGGGCTTGGCCAGTCCATGAGATCCTGAGCCAAAGCCAGTCCAAATACAAGGGGGCTGTCTCTAAATCCTTGGGCCAAAACAGTCTGAGTGATTTGCCCAGCTTTTTTGAGTCAAGTTCTCAGGTGAAGAAAGAAGCTGGTTATTTGGAGTTCAAGAATACAAAGAAGGCATTCTTTAAATTCCAAGGACAACTAGTAAGGGGAAAGTTGTTCCCAGTTAGGATCTGAGTCAGAGGATATAGGGTTGGGCTTATTGGAGGGGACTACAGCTTCATTAAATAGTTGGAGGTCTTATACCAGCTTTTATTTGTTAGGCTCCTTTTGGACTCCTAAATTAGGGAGATTATAGGGATTAGAGAGTTCTCCCCTGCCTTACAAAAGTTAAGATGTTTGGCTTGTGTTCCTCTATTCAGGTTTAGTGGGTATTGTTTCTGATGGGAAAAATCAGTGGGGGGGTGCTTTAGCTGTATTGTGAACAGGTTACTGAAGTTGCAGGTGTGACCCACAGTCTCCACCTGTCCATTCGGTGGGGGCCCCAATTATTTCTATTAGATGGTACAGCATCAATTTCCTCCAGGGGTGGTAGGATAAGTTCACTTGGCAATGGAAAACTCATACACCCTCTAATAAAGGCATTGGTGTTTCTGGAACTGTAAGGAAGAAGTGATGGAAGAGGTGGTCCCCCAATAAGCAGGCAAGAGGCTTAATGTCCTGTCTCTTCAGAGGCTATCTTGATATGCTGCTAAAAAGACAGACAACTTGTCAGATCAAGGACCTGGAGAGAAAGGTCACACTGAGGATCTTCCTCCTGTGTGTGTGAGAAAACCCCTAGTGTATTATGCCTCCTTCTCCAGGATTCCATAACCTTTTCTAGTTCATGATTATAATAGACTGACTGACATAGCAGTGTGGACCAGTTGGTCCAAAGTCAGTCACCAGTTTTTGCAGTTTTCTACAGAGTTCTGGTGTTGACTATGTGAGAAATTTATCCTTTAGAAGGACCTCCTTCTCCATGGACTTGGGAGTCACCTTACTGTATTTCCAGATTGCCTTTCCCAGTATTTGGACAAAAGTAATGAGAGGCTCATGGTCTCCCTGAGTATAGTAACTAATTGAGCTTGATTGAGAGGTCTTAATTTGGCCTTATGAAGGCCTACCTCAATACAGTATATAAAATGTCCAAGTTCCATGCTCCATTATCTAATCCCATGTCCCAGCTGGGATCCCCATAAGGGACTGCCTGCTTCCTGGTAGGAATTAGAGTTTGGGACCTTGGTGAATGTGATTCAGGATAATTATTGCCAGTGTTAACTGCCTGTTCAGTTATTCTTTGTTCCTCTGTGGAGCTCAGATTTGATCCAGAGAGTATAGCATCCCTCCAACCCACGTGGCCATATCCCCTGGGCAGGACAGAGATGAGGAAAAACACATCCTTGTCTTCTGCACCTTTTGTCAGGCTGATAGTCTTTTTTTGACTGTACAGCCTTGTTTTGACACCCTCCAGAAAACAAGTGAGAATCTTTTCCATTCCGTGCTTCTGACACCAACTCACACAAGCATGCCTTACTCATACATAGCTAACTCCTAACAGAGCCATAGGGCCCAAGTGGAAACCACAAAATGAGGATCTGTTAAGTCTACATAACTTACTTGTATTTAACTTGGCCCAGAAAATCTTGAAGCCTCAGTAGCTCAAACTGGGACCACATGCATGAAAGTAAGCCAGATTTCTAAGTTACTCCTGAGTGACTGTGCTTTAATCTCTCAGACATCCAGTGATTTTCCACAACACTGCCAGCAATGTTTGTCCATATCAGAGACATTTGTAGCTGCCATAGCTAGATTTTGAGAGATGGCACTTCAGTCAGCAGTGTTACAGCATGTAGCACAGCTTGGAAGCCATCAGTAGCCTGAGTTATAGAGACTTCAACTCAGGTAAAGCTGGGTACAAAACTTCCCTGCAGAAAAGAATTTGAGGATGATTAGTATGAAGCAGAAGTGGAATTTATTTAGAATATAGAGAAAAGCACTCAGGGTAAAAATAGTTGCTGAGACTCTCTGATTTCTTTCTTTTTTCCCTCTTTGTGATGAGTGAAATTATAGGGTGGATTCACAGGTACCTTGAAAGAAAGGCATCACAGTTTCATAAGATAAAACATGAGCCATAAGGAATGCACAAAGGGATTCAGACCTATCTTGTACTATGAATGGGGTTTTGTTGAGACTTCTAGGAAAGTCTAGGTTTACTTCTGGGAAAAGAGGACTATCATATACCCTTGGACATTAAGCATGGTTCATTCTCATTTTGACATCTTATTTTAAATGATTTTGGTCTTCACAGTAAATGCTGTTACTTGTGTTAAAATTCTTAACAGCTTGTGAAAGGCTACCACCAGACTCTAGGGTGAGGGGCTGTTTTCCCTTCCTATGTCTTCTTAAGTGTTTGTTTGTTTTAGGGTCTCCCTGTAGCCAAGGGTGACCTGGAACATCAATCTGTAGACCAAAGGCTGGTCTTAACTTACAGACGATACACACCTTGCCTCCTTTGCCTCCCAACGCCTGGAGCTTAAAGGCTTGTGCCACCATGCCCAGCTCAATTTTCCTTGTTTTTTATGACTTTAGTTGTATGTGGTGGGTACGACGGCCCCGGTGTGCTGTTACGCAACCTCTCGTACTACACACCGTCCCCCTATTTGTATGATGCTCTGCATGCTACTCTATACTCTGAATTTTTCTTAATCAAGTTATGTACCATGTTGCTTACGGCTCTGTCATAGGAGCACCGAAACATGTGATGGATCGGTTTCCTTTGTTTTGCCTCCCCCTCCTTCCCGCCCCGGCGGCCCCCGCTTTTCCTCTCCCCCCAGCCCCTCTCCTTCCGCCCTGCCCCCTCCCGGCCTTCCTGTCCTTTCCCGCCCCCTTCCCTGGCCCCACCCGCCCGCTTTGCCTCCCCGCTTCTCCGCGGCCCCCCGTTCCTCCCTTGCTCTGCCCTCCCCCCTCGCCGCCTTTTTTCCCCCCCCCTGGCCCAGCCCCCCGGTTGTGGGGGCCCCTGCCTTTCCTCCTCGCCCTTGGGCGGCCGCGGCCGGCGGCTCTTTCTGGTTCCGGGCCCGCCGGTTCTCCCCCCGCGTGCTTCCCGGCCCGCTGGGCCTTCCCGGGAGTCCTGTCTCGCCCCGCCCCCCCCCCCCCCCCCCCCCCCCCCCCCCCCCCCCCCCGCGCTGGCCCCCCCGGGCCTCGCGCTGCCCGGCGCTGGTCCGCGTGCCGCTGCGCGTTCCCCCCCCGCTGGCGCTGGCTCCGCTCCGTCGCCCCCTTCTGCTTTGCTCCCCCTGTTCCCCCCCTTGCTCTGCACCTGCGCTTCCGCTACTCTTCGTCTCCGCTGCTGCCACCCCTCCAGCCCCCTCTNGGCCTGACACCAGTTTTTGAAAACAGCAGCTGTAAGGACCAGGCCTGTGCCACCATTAACATGCTATGGTTTCCCTCTCAAGAACAGCTATCTGGTTGTATTACAGGCCAACACGCTGTAGGAGGTAGATGTTGGAGTGTTGGGCCTGAGAAGCAACGTGGAGTTGACTAATATAAAAGCACCCCCCTCCAAACTCTTTCCTCTGCATCTGCAGGCTGATTATGGAATTCCCTAATAGTCTGAATTCCTGGGAGTGACTTCTGAGCTCCCGCACCTTCCAAGACTGCCCTTACTACAGGGAACCACTCTGGCACACCCAGACCTTTGCTTACCTGAGATCTGTCCCCACTGTCCTAACTCTTCAATGGGATACCTCCTGGTTTTGGATTCACCATTTCTATACCAACTGTTCCCAAGCCACAATTTTATTTACAACAGAGTCAGCTTACTTGGTGACTGTCCCAATCTGGCCTGAGTAAACAGGGCCCAGAAAAGCCCCCTTACTACCTTACACCCAAACCTAAAGGACAATCTTGCACAGGCCTGGGAGTTGTGGGAGAAGTAGAATTAGCCAACACAATCCCAGGAAAGGATTCCCCCTCCAAATAGGTTGGAAAGTTGGTCTCTTGTTCCAAACAGAAGGGAAGGGATGGAACAGCAGAACAAAAGAAAACCCAGGCTTAGAGGAATGGATACTGTCCACCAGGTCTGTGCTGGCTAACCCTGGGTGTTAACTTGACCAGATCTAGAATTAACTAAAATGAGAAAGGGACCTTCAGACTGGATCATTTGAAGCTGGAAGACTCACCCTAAATGTGGGTATTACCTTACTGATGGCAACCAGAATAAAAGGCCATGGCAGAAGAGAGCTTGTCCCTTTTCAATGCTTGCCTTCTGTCTGAGTGGTGAGTTTGTCTTGCTGCTGTGACCAACTCCTTGGATTCCAGCTTAGACTGAAGACTAATAGATCTCCCAGAATCTATCAGGCCTTTAGTGCCAGATTGGGACAACTGAGACATTTAGCCTCCTGGACTAAGCAACTAGCGGATTCTCAGCCTTTCCAGTGTAGTGCAGCCATTGTCAGACAACTTAGACTCTATCCCATGAGCTAATCTAATAAATCCATATATGTGTGTGTGTGTGTGTGTATATATATATATATATATATATATATATATATATATATGCATCCATTCTACTGATTCTGTCTCTTTAGAGAACCTTGACTAATTCAAAGTCCATGGGAAAAAGCTTGTATTCAGACCCAGCAAAGTTGATTAACTCTGAATTGGCCCACACTCTAAAAGGCTGAATCCACTTTTAAAAATATCTTTTCTAATTATGGAACTCCATCTCCATGAAAGATAACCCCACATCGTTGTAATATATCTTCTTATGTCCTAAAGGCCCAGGTTCCCCAGCTAACTGGGGCTACCAGTTACCCTGCTGTTAAACTCATGGACCTGGGAAAAATCACTAATAACACCAGAGTAATGCTGATGGGACAGCACAGAGCAATCTTACAAAACCAGACTCAGAGAGATTATACTTCCCTCTCAAACTATCAATTAAAAAATGGACTTTGGTTTCCCCACAGCAACAATGAAATCCCATTTCACTCAAACTTGGCCCTGAGTGTCTCTCCCCCGCTAAGATTTACGTTTGGTAAATGGGCATTTACTGTTGAGAGGGCACAGCCAAGAATAGAGTTAGTGACTCTTCATGTGAAGTCTTTGACCATCAGCTTCCTTACATAGAATTTTGATGTACCAATGAGCTGACTGCACAACTATACCTTGCTTCCTTAAATGAGACCTATATTAAGACATAGAAGACTTTCTAAATCAGAGAGCAGCTGCACAGGAAATATGATCGACAATTGACAAGTGACAATCGACCTCATTAAGCTCAAAAGCTTCTGTACAGTGAAAGAAATAATCAGGGAAGTGAAGAGAAAACTCACAGAGTGGGGGGAAACCTTCGCCAGTGATACATCTGACAGAGCATTAACTTCCAGAATATATAAACTACTCAAAAAACAAAGAACTAAGGAAACAAATGACTCACTCAAAAGATGGAGTAAAGAGCTGAACAGAGACTTCATAAGTGAGGAAATAAGAGATGGCTGAGAAATATCTTAAAAACTGTTCAACATCAAGGTGCTGGAGAGATGGCCTAGCAGTTAAGAGCACTGACTGCTCTTGCAGAGGATCTGGGTTTGATCCGCAGCACCCACATGGTGGCTGAGAACTGTCTTTAACTCCAGTTCCAGGGGAATCTGACACCCTCTTCTGACCTCGGCATTGCATGACACGGGTGCACAAGCCTACATGCAGACAGTACATTCATACACATACAAGAATAAATAAAAAAAAATTTTAATTAAAAAAACCTGTTCAACATCATTAATAATTAAGGAAATGCAAATTAAAACCACTTTAAGATATCATCTCAAAAAAAAAAGTTATCATCTCACTCTAATAAGACTGGCTTAGGATCAAGAAAACAAATGATACCAAATGCTGGAGAGGTTGTGGGGAAAGAAGACCACTCATCCACTGCTGGTGGGAATATAAACTTGTACAACCACTATGGAGAGCAGTGTAGAGAACCCTTAAAAGACTCAAAATGAGCCTACCACCTGACCCAGTCACACCACTCCTGGGTATTTACCTACAAGACTCCTCCTACCGCAGAGATACAAGCACAACCATGTTTATTTTGGCTCTCTTCACAATAGCGAAGAGCTGGAACCAACCCAAGTGCCCCTCAACCAATTAGTGGATAGAGAAAATGTGGTACATCTACACAATGGAGTTCTATGCAGCAGTAAAGAAAAATAACATCATGAACTTTGCAGGTAAATAGATGGAACTAGAAGATATTATGTTAACTGAAGTAACACCGTCCCAGAAAAACAAACTACAAATGGTATCCCTCACCAAGTACCTAGTTCTAAGGCAAACTGAGCAACATTAACATTATATTCCTCTTTTTCTGAAAGCAGCTGTTCTCTTATAACATGAATCCTTTAATAGGTTCTAGAATTAACCTACCACTTGTTTTCAGACTTTGTAATCTTGGTATATGGGTGTAAGGTATGTAGGCATATTTTAAAGTAATATAAATTTAAAAGGGAAAAATGTGAATCCTGAAATATGATTTGGAAATAACATAGTTTATTTTCAGATGACCTAATTTTAGCATAGGTGTGACAAATATATATATATATGTATATTATAATATATATATATTATACTGCATGCATTTTGGAGCAGTAGAAATTGGAGGGAACAATAGCAACAAAAGAACTGGGACAAAGAACAGAATGAAACAGTTACATTCTACTAAAATCGATAATGCTCTGCCTTTGAAAAACTTTTAAAAGACTCAGAAAAAGATACAGGGCAAGTATGGCAGAATGCAACTCTGGTGGGGTGGGGGGCATGGAATGGGAAATGAGTCTAAATTGGACTGAGAAATTATGTGTGAAATTCACAAAACTTCAATAAAAATATAAAAAAGAATGTTTGAACTTTAAAAAATGAAAACTATATTAATAATGATGTGGAACATTTCTCCTCACTAACATTGTTCCTTAATGTTCCTCCTGAGGGTAAAATAACAGAAACTCAATGGCCAGCTATAGATTTTGATCTGGCAAATAAGAAACTCCACAATCTCCTAGGGCAAACTAGTGGTATTCTTCACCAGGTTCACTTAACAGTAGATAAAGGTGGCAAAGATGTCACCATCTTTTCAATGCTTATGATCTTTGAATGAGTTTCTTGCCCATTTTTCTCTGCCAATAAAAGCAATGCTGCCCTAACAGTGCAACACTTCTGACAGTAGGGATCACAGTTGGACTCATCATCTTGCTTCTCATATGTTACAGATGTCCCTGAAGCCACAAAGCATATTCTGAGAACTCACTTTATCAGATGGCTGCCCTCTGTCCTGAATCTATACCATCATCTACACCATCATCTAAGCTTTACTGAAGCCTGCTAGATTGGGCCTGAGCACTCGTCCATGCAGGATTCCCTCTTCCTGAATCAGTGAGAGCAGTCAGCACTCCCAACTTCTGACCTCCAGGGCAGCCTCTCACTTGGAATCCGTTACTCTGACCCCTCCCAGCCTGAAGAAGATAGAAGTGTCTCTGACCCTCAGACACTCGCCCAGAAGACACTAGGTGTCCTACCAGCTCTGGAGACCACACTGGACAGGGTGACTCTTTGCTCTCTGCCTCAGTAAGCCTGCTTTCCCACGTTATTCTTCTCTGGGCATTCGCTTCTTTATCTGCCTCTGGGAAGAACAGGACTCCAGGGCAACTGGCCCCCTCAGCTCATGCCACCGGGACAGGTCTTTTCAGACACCCCATGTTATCTCAGGAAAATTCCTTCCTGAGTTCACTCAGCCACCACCCTTTACATGTCCCAGGCACAGGGCAGGACATCTGCCTTTTGATTTGTAGCTAGGCTAGACTAATTGGGCTAAGAGTTAGTCAAACAGTCACTGCAGTTTACAAAAAAACAGATATCTTAGGCAGAAGTTTAGGTATTTGTCACTGTTCTAGCTACATTCCTGTCAGAATAATTGGACCAGATGACTTATTAGAACATTTGCTGAACTCTCCATTTTCTTCATTTTTCAACTTAATTAGTCGTTGGACATAGCTAGCTGGAAAGCTTCACAGAGATATTACAGAGCAATAGATCTTACAGTAGTAAAGACATCACACTGCAAAAATAAACAAATACATAAAAATACTTGAGTAGTAAAACATCACAGAGGTGGATTTCAAGATATCCATCTAGTAAGTAGAACAGTAGGAAACTTTAAGTAGCCTCAGCATAAAAGGACATCATACAAGAATACAGTTTAGTTATAACAATATAACTCCTTATCGGCAGGAAATAACACTTATCCTTAAGTCTTATATGGTATACAGTCAAAAGTTTAAGGAATATTTTCAATCCATATTTTTTATTCTGCCCTAAACTTTGTACTTTCAAAATATGCATCCTATACCGAACTGCAATGGGAACTAATGGGTATGAAAAGGCTGAACTCTGTGACTCAACATTCTGAGTTGAACCAAGGGCGAGCAGCAATAAACCCCTCTCTGGAAGGAAAGCTTCTCTAATCTCTTCTCCCTACAAAGCACCTACAACAGCAACCACGTAAAACTCCTTAAGCTAGGAACAGAAAATCTAGATCTTGAACTTACACCACCGCCTTCAAGGGTACTCCATCAGGAGACCTCCGCTGTCCTGGGGCAGTCGAGAGCCTTCCGCCTCTTTTCCATCCTGGTCATTTACTGCCAGTCCTCTGGTCCCAGAAGTGCAGGGTGGCCTCTGGCAGAAGGTGAGGTCCTAAAATAGCGGTCACTAGGCACCATCCAGAACTTCCTCTCTGTACCGGAGACATGCTGGCCCAGCCTAAGTCAGTGCAGCACTGCTGGGTCGGCTTCTTCCCATTCACACTAAGTCCACTCCCTCCAAGCACTGACTCCCGCCCACCCTGCCTCAGGTCTGTCCTTCACCCTGACCAACCTCCATGCTCAGAGATCCAAACCAAAGGACAGAGCAGGACCCGAACCTCTGGCAACTTTGGGCGAGCTGTATCTTATGAAGACGCACATGCGCAGAAGCAACAGGGAGAAAGCAAAGCTTCTAGTTTGTGCAGTATCAGTGGATAAAACTACATTTCCCACAATACTGTGCGAGGGAGATCCAAGGAACCAAGGGGCGTGACCTATAGCTTTAGGTTTAGCCCTGCCATCAGCAGCAAAGGAGGAACAAAACCAATTTCCTCGACAGGAGATAGCCACAGGGGTCAGGTACCTTTAAAACTGCAGATTCTCTGGGCATGGTGGGACGCTCCTTTAATCCTAGCACTTGGGAGGCAGAGGCAGGTGGATCTCTGTGAATTCAAGGCCAGCCTGTCTACATAGGAAGTTCCTGGACAGCTGGGACTACAGGGAGACCCGGTCTCAAAAAGACCAAAAAAAAATTTCTTGGACCAAAAAAAATTTCTTGGACATAGGGCTTAACAATCTTTATTCTAAACAATATTTAACCAGATGATTCTGGTGCACCCTGAGAATCATTGTATACACTAGTTGGGAGAAGCTCGTGGCCAGCTAGCCTGGAATACCAGCACAGTGGAAATAAGAGACAGCCCAAAAAGTTTGGAAGAAGAGAACCAACTCCTGAAATGTGGTCCTCACAACTGGGCATGGTGGTACACATCTTAATCCCAGGATTTAGGAGAAAGAGGCAGGCAGATCTCTGTGAGTTCAAGGCCAAGCCTGGTCCACATAGAGTTGTCCAGGCCAGCCAGGGCTACATAGTGAGACTCTGTCTTGGAAAAAAAAAAGCCACAAGAAAAGAATATTATCCTCTGACCTATATACATGCCATAGCACATGTGCACCCCCACACACATACAACAAACAAATAATTTCTTAAAGAAAATGTCCTAATGAAGTCCATTACTATGTATAGATTTTATGGTTTTAAATTTATTTTATTTTTTGTCTTCAAGATAGGGTCTCCCTGTAGCCCCAGCTGGCCTGGAACTCACTCTGTAGACCAGGCTGGACTTGAATTCACCAAGATCCACCCACCTCTGCCTCCCAAGTGCTAGGATTAAAGGCATGCACCACCACGCCTCGCTAAATTTATTTTAATTTTTAACATGATCAAGATTTTTTTTAATTTATTTTTTATGTGTATGAATGTACTGTCTGCATGTGGGTCGGTGCACCCATGTCATGCAGTGCTGCGGAGGTCAGAAGACGGTGTCGGATTCCCCTGGAACCGGAGTTAAAGATGGTTCTTAGCTGCCATGTGGGTGTTGGGAATTGAACCCAGGTCCTCTGCAAGAAAAGTTGGTGCTCTTAACCGCTGAGCCATCTCTCCAGCCCCTTAACATGATCAAGATTTATAAGTGGCATCTGATTTTTTTTAGGTGGGTTCTAGGGATTGAACTTGGATTCTCAGGTTTGTGCAATAAGCACTTTTGCCCACTGAGCTATCTTGCCAGTCTGACATGTATTTTGATCATATCCACACCCTATTAACCTCTCTTGTCCCCTTCCTTTTCCTCTTCCCTACTTGCCTGCCTTCTGTCTTCATGTGTTTCAAAAATAACCCAGTGAGTTTAGTTAAGGGTGTATAGATGAGTATAGGTGTGGGGTTATTTACAGGAGCATGGGCAGCTTACCAATGGCTATACCTTTGTAGAGTCTCTCTCCCCCCTATCACTATTAACTTTAGGTAAATCCCTAGGGAAGGGTAGAACCCCATGAACCCCTCCCATGTTCATGACCAAATTCATGGGCCCAATCCTGTTCAAATGTTACACAGATAATCATAGAGAGTTCATGTTGTCTATTTCTCAGAACATACAGAAATTCTTCAACACCATTCCTGTTTGAAGGTCCCTGTCTCTTGTACTGCTTTTGCCACATAGATGTGTGTTTATATTCACATGCTGCATTTATATTTGTTAAGAATCCTGCATTCACTGGTATGATTTTTGCTTCAAAGGCACATGCCCCTTTTAAAGAAAGTAGGACAGTGGGGCTGGAGAGATGGTTCAGCGGTTAAGAGCACTGACTGCTCTTGCAGAGGACCCAGGTTCAATTCCCAGCACCCACATGGCAGCTAAGAACCATCTTTAACTCCGGTTCCAAGGGAATCTGATGCTCTCTTCTGTCCTCTCGCAGCATTATACGACACGGGTGCACCAACCTACATGCAGACAGTACACTCATACACATAAAAATAATAAAGAAAAAAATTTTAAAAAAGGAAGTAGAACAGTTTTGTGTAGTTCTTTCCCTGTGTTTTGAGGTGACATTCTTTCTTTTTCAGTTAACTCCAGATATATTTGAAACTTCCTGTTTTTTTTTTCTTTTACTTGTTCATTTAGATGTGTGATGCCTCTCTTTTTTTTCTGATATCTTACTGTTTATTTCTAGGGCATTTCCACTGTCATGTGAGAGCAAACATTTTAATTTTTATTGAGTTACATTTCTATTGTGTGTTATGTGGCTGAGATTTGGTCTCTGTGTTCTTCTTCCCTTGAGCTGGGAGAAGTACAGGCCTGTATCCCTCAGGGGTGGAGATATGTTCTGAGAAATGTTCAGTTGGACAGTTGAACAGTTTTGCGATTCTAAAATCCATCAAGAAGTCTGATTATCCAAGTCTATATGACATAGCCTACTGTACACCGAGGGCCTTGAAGGACTGTAAACTGGAACTAAGAGTAAAAAATAAACCTTTTGGCAGGGGTGGCGGCGCATGCCTTTAATCCTAGCTCTTGGGAGGCAGAGGCAGGTGGATCGCCGTGAGTTCAAGGCCAGCCTGGTCTACATAGTGTGTTCCAGGACAGCTGGAGCTACAGAGAGACCCTGTCTCAAAAAGACAAAAACAAACAAACAAACAAACAAACCAAACCTTTCTTTGCTGTGTCTGCAGTCAACGACCTTGCCCTGAAGACCTTGTCTAGCTTTTGGGTAAACCATACCTTGGTTATTTTCCTGTTTAGTTTGGGGGGGTGGCAGCATTTCATTGGGGATGAATATAATCAAATTTTGAGATGTAGGAAGGAAATTTGGAGATCCTCATTTATTTAATTTTTTTAAAGAGATTTTTAATTATTTTATTTATTTATTTTATTTCTTTAATTTTTATTTTATTTTTTTTTTATTATTTTATTTATGTGTATGTGTCCTGTCTGCATGTAGGTTTGTGCACATGTGTCCGCAATGTGCAGGTTCAGAAGAGGAAATAGTAATGAGACTGAGGTTAACTAGCCACGTGGGTATCTGGAAACGAAACCGGCCTCTACAAGAGCAGTCGGCGCTCTTAAACCACTAGGCCATCTCTCCAGCCCCCTGTCAGTTCTTTTTTGACTGTTTTTTATATAATATATACATATATATTTTATTGATTGATTTTATTATTCTTTTTTTTTTTTTTTTTTTTTTGTTTTTTGAGACCGGGTCTCCTGTAGTCCCAGCTGTCCAGGAAACTTCCTATGTAGACCAGGCTGGCCTTGAATTCACAGGGATCCACCTGCCTCTGCCTCCCAAGTGCTAGGATTAAAGGAGCGTCCCACCAAGCCCAGAGAATCTGCATTTTAAAGGTACCTGACCCCTGTGGCTATCTCCTGTCGAGGAAATTGGTTTTGTTCCTCCTTTGCTGCTGATGGCAGGGCTAAACCTAAAGCTATAGGTCACGCCCCTTGGTTCCTTGGATCTCCCTCGCACAGTATTGTGGGAAATGTAGTTTTATCCACTGATACTGCACAAACTAGAAGCTTTGCTTTCTCCCTGTTGCTTCTGCGCATGTGCGTCTTCATAAGATACAGCTCGCCCAAAGTTGCCAGAGGTTCGGGTCCTGCTCTGTCCTTTGGTTTGGATCTCTGAGCATGGAGGTTGGTCAGGGTGAAGGACAGACCTGAGGCAGGGTGGGCGGGAGTCAGTGCTTGGAGGGAGTGGACTTAGTGTGAATGGGAAGAACCGACCCAGCAGTGCTGCACTGACTTAGGCTGGGCCAGCATGTCTCCGGTACAGAGAGGAAGTTCTGGATGGTGCCTAGTGACCGCTATTTTAGGACCTCACCTTCTGCCAGAGGCCACCCTGCACTTCTGGGACCAGAGGACTGGCAGTAAATGACCAGGATGGAAAAGAGGCGGAAGGCTCTCGACTGCCCCAGGACAGCGGAGGTCTCCTGATGGAGTACCCTTGAAGGCGGTGGTGTAAGTTCAAGATCTAGATTTTCTGTTCCTAGCTTAAGGAGTTTTACGTGGTTGCTGTTGTAGGTGCTTTGTAGGGAGAAGAGATTAGAGAAGCTTTCCTTCCAGAGAGGGGTTTATTGCTGCTCGCCCTTGGTTCAACTCAGAATGTTGAGTCACAGAGTTCAGCCTTTTCATACCCATTAGTTCCCATTGCAGTTCGGTATAGGATGCATATTTTGAAAGTACAAAGTTTAGGGCAGAATAAAAAATATGGATTGAAAATATTCCTTAAACTTTTGACTGTATACCACATAAGACTTAAGGATAAGTGTTATTTCCTGCCGATAAGAAGTTATATTGTTATAACTAAACTGTATTCTTGTATGATGTCCTTTTATGCTGAGGCTACTTAAAGTTTCCTACTGTTCTACTTACTAGATGGATATCTTGAAATCCACCTCTGTGATGTTTTACTACTCAAGTATTTTTATGTATTTGTTTATTTTTTGCACTGTGATGTCTTTCTACTGTAAGATCTATTGCTCTGTAATATTCTCTGTGAAGCTTTCCAGCTAAGCTATGTCCAACACTAATTAAGTTGAAAAATGAAGAAAAATGGAGGAGTTCAGCCAAATGTTCTAATAAGTCATCTGGTCCAATTATTCTGACAGGAATGTAGCTAGAACAGTGACAAATACCTAAACTTCTGCCTAAGATATCTGTTTTTTTGTAAACTGCAGTGACTGTTTGACTAACTCTTAGCCCAATTAGTCTAGCCTAGCTACAAATCAAAAGGCAGATGTCCTGCCCTGTGCCTGGGACATGTAAAGGGTGGTGGCTGAGTGAACTCAGGAAGGAATTTTCCTGAGATAACATGGGGTGTCTGAAAAGACCTGTCCCGGTGGCATGAGCTGAGGGGGCCAGTTGCCCTGGAGTCCTGTTCTTCCCAGAGGCAGATAAAGAAGCGAATGCCCAGAGAAGAATAACGTGGGAAAGCAGGCTTACTGAGGCAGAGAGCAAAGAGTCACCCTGTCCAATGTGGTCTCCAGAGCTGGTAGGACACCTAGTGTCTTCTGGGCGAGTGTCTGAGGGTCAGAGACACTTCTATCTTCTTCAGGCTGGGAGGGGTCAGAGTAACGGATTCCAAGTGAGAGGCTGCCCTGGAGGTCAGAAGTTGGGAGTGCTGACTGCTCTCACTGATTCAGGAAGAGGGAATCCTGCATGGACGAGTGCTCAGGCCCAATCTAGCAGGCTTCAGTAAAGCTTAGATGATGGTGTAGATGATGGTATAGATTCAGGACAGAGGGCAGCCATCTGATAAAGTGAGTTCTCAGAATATGCTTTGTGGCTTCAGGGACATCTGTAACATATGAGAAGCAAGATGATGAGGCCAACTGTGATCCCTACTGTCAGAAGTGTTGCACTGTTAGGGCAGCATTGCTTTTATTGGCAGAGAAAAATGGGCAAGAAACTCATTCAAAGATCATAAGCATTGAGAAGATGGTGACATCTTTGCCACCTTTATCTACTGTTAAGTGAACCTGGTGAAGAATACCACTAGTTTGCCCTAGGAGATTGTGGAGTTTCTTATTTGCCAGATCAAAATCTATAGCTGGCCATTGAGTTTCTGTTATTTTACCCTCAGGAGGAACATTAAGGAACAATGTTAGTGAGGAGAAATGTTCCACATCATTTCTTCATAGTTTCATTTTATAAAGTTCAAACATTCTTTTTTATATTTTTATTGAAGTTTTGTGAATTTCACACATAATTTCTCAGTCCAATTTAGACTCATTTCCCATTCCATGCCCCCCACCCCACCAGAGTTGCATTCTGCCATACTTGCCCTGTATTTTTTCTGAGTTTTTAAAAGTTTTTCAAAGGCAGAGCATTATCGATTTTAGTAGAATTAACTGTTTCATTCTGTTCTTTGTCCCAGTTCTTTTGTTGCTATTGTTCCTCCAATTTGTATTGCTCCATTTCCTATGCATGCCTACATATATACTTATATAGATTATATGATATATATAATATATATATTTGTCACCCTATGCTAAAATTAGGTCATTCTGAAAATAAAACTATGTTATTTCCAAATCATATTTCAGGATTCACATTTTTCCCTTTTAAATTTATATATCTTAAAATATGCCTACATACCTTACACCCCAATACCAAGATTACAAAGTCTGAAAAACAAGTGGTAGGTTAATTCTAGAACCTATTAAAGGATTCATGTATATAGAGAAAGCTGCTTTCAGGAAACAGAGGAATTAATGTTAATGTTGCTCAGTTTGCCTCTAGAAACTAGGTACTTGGTGAGGGATACAATTTGTAGTTTGTTTTCTGGGACGGTGTTACTTCAGTTAACATAATATCTTCTAGTTCCATCTATTTACCTGCAAAGTTCATGATGTTATTTTTCTTTACTGCTGCATAGAACTCCATTGTGTAGATGTACCACATTTTCTCTATACATTCAATGTTGAGGGGTTGTTTTTTCCAGCTCTCACTATTGTGAAAGAGAGCAAAATAAACATGGTTGTGCTTGTATCTCTGCGGTAGGGAGGAGTCTTGTAGGTAAATACCCAGGACGTGGTGTGACTGGGTCAGGTGGTAGGCTCATTTTGAGTCTTTTAAGGGTTCTCTACCACTGCTCTCCATAGTGGTTGTACAAGTTTATATTCCCACCAGCAGTGGATGAGTGGTCTTCTTTCCCCCAAACCTCTCCAGCATTTGGTATCATTTGTTTTCTTGATCCTAAGCCAGTCTTATTAGAGTGAGATGATATCTTTGTTTTCTTGAGATGATATCTTAAATGTTTAATTGCATTTCCTTAATTATTACTAGATGTTGAACAGGTTTTTTAATTAAATTTTTTTTTTATTTATTCTTGTATGTGTATGAATGTTACTGTCTGCATGTAGGCTGTGCACCCGTGTCATGCAATGCCGAGGTCAGAAGAGGGTGTCAGATTCCCCTGGAACTGGAGTTAAAGACAGTTCTCATGCCACCCATGTGGTTGCTGCGATCAAACCCAGATCCTCTGCAAGAGCAGTAATGTGCTCAACTGCTAGGCCATCTCTCCAGCACCTTGATGTTGAACAGTTTTTAAGATATTTCTCAGCCATCTCCTATCTTCCTCACTTATGAAGTTTGTTCAGCTCTTTACTCCAATCTTTTGAGTACAGTCATTTGTTTCATTAGTTTCTTTGTGTTTTTGAGTGCTTATATATTCTCTGGAAGTTATGCTCTGTCAGAATGTATACTGGCGAAAGGTTTTTCCCCCACTCTGTGAGTTTTCTCTTACATTCCTGATTTTTCTTTCATTGTACAGGAAGCTTTTGGCTTAATGAGGTCGATTGTCACTTGTCAATTGTCGATTCATATTTTCCTGTGAGCTTGCTCTGACTTTAGAAAGTCTTCTATGTCTTAATATAGGTCTCATTTAAGGAAGCAAGGTATAGTTGTGCAGTCAGCTCATTGGTACATCAAAATTCTATGTAAGGAAGCTGATGGTCAAAGACTTCACATGAAGAGTCACTAACTCTATTCTTGGCTGTGCCCTCTCAACAGTAAATGCCCATTTACCAAACGTAAATCTTAGCGGGGGAGAGACACTCAGGGCCAAGTTTGAGTGAAATGGGATTTCATTGTTGCTGTGGGGAAACCAAAGTCCATTTTTTAATTGATAGTTTGAGAGGGAAGTATAATCTCTCTGAGTCTGGTTTTGTAAGATTGCTCTGTGCTGTCCCATCAGCATTACTCTGGTGTTATTAGTGATTTTTCCCAGGTCCATGAGTTTAACAGCAGGGTAACTGGTAGCCCCAGTTAGCTGGGAGAACCTGGGCCTTTAGGACATAAGAAGATATATTACAACGATGTGGGGTTATCTTTCATGGAGATGGAGTTCCATAATTAGAAAGATATTTTAAAACGTGGATTTCAGCCTTTTAGAGTGTGGGCCAATTCAGAGTTAATCAACTTTGCTGGGTCTGAATACAAGCTTTTTCCCATGGACTTTGAATTAGTCAAGGTTCTCTATAAAAACAGAATCAGTAGCATTAGATGGATGCCATATATATAGAGTATATATCTTATAAATATTATATAGTGACACACACACAAACACACCATATATGTATTTATTAGATTCTTATGGGATGAGTCTAAGTTGTCTGACAATGGCCTGCACTACACTGGAAAGGCAGAGAATCGCAGTTGCTTAGTCCAGGCCGGCTAAACTGTCTCAGTTGTCCCATATCTGGCACTAAAGGCCTGATAGATTCTGGAAGATCTGCTAGCCTTCAGTCTAGCCTGGAATCAAGGAGTTGGTCACACAGGCCAGCAAGACAAACTCACCACTCAGACAGAAGGCAAGCATTGAAAAGGGACAGCTCTTTCTGCCATGGCCTTTTATTCTGGTTGCCATCAGTAAGGTAATACCCACATTTAGGGTGAGTCTTCCAGCTTCAAAATGATCCAGTCTGAAGGTCCCTCTTCTCATTTTAGTTAATTTAGATGGTGGTCAAGTTAACACCCGGGTTACGCCAGCACAGACCGGTGGACAGTATTCCCATTCTCTCTAAAGCCTGAGTTTTCTTTTTTTGTGTTCCTTTCCCTTCTGTTTGGAACAAGAGACCAACTTTCCAACACCTATTTGGAGGGGGGAACCTTTCCTGGGATTGTGTTGGCTTAATTCTACTTCTCCCACAACTCCCAGGCCTGTGCAAGATTGTCCTTTAGGTTTGGGTGTAAGGTAGTAAGGGGGCTTTTCTGGGCCCTGTTTACTCAGGCCAGATTGGGACAGTCACCAAGTAAGCTGACTCTGTTGTAAATAAAATTGTGGCTTGGGAACAGTTGGTATAGAAATGGTGAATCCAAAACCAGGAGGTATCCCATTGAAGAGTTAGGACAGTGGGGACAGATCTCAGGTAAGCAAAGGTCTGGGTGTGCCAGAGTGGTTCCCTGTAGTAAGGGCAGTCTTGGAAGGTGCGGGAGCTCAGAAGTCACTCCCAGGAATTCAGGCTGTCTATTAGGGAATTCCATAATCAGCCTGCAGATGCAGAGGAAAGAGTTTGGAGGGGGGTGCTTTTATATTAGTCAACTCCACGTTGCTTCTCAGGCCCAACACTCCAACATCTACCTCCTACAGCGTGTTGGCCTGTAATACAACCAGATAGCTGTTCTTGAGAGGGAAACCATAGCATGTTAATGGTGGCACAGGCCTGGTCCTTACAGCTGCTGTTTTCAAAAACTGGTGTGTGGCAAGGGCCTTTAATCCTAGCACTTAGGAGGCAGAGGCAGCGGGATCTTTGTGAGTTCAAGGCCAGCCTGGATCTACGAGTGAGGCTTCCAGTGACAGGCTGGGGCTTCAGGGAGACCCCTGTCTCGAAAAGACCAAAAAAAAAAAAAAAAAAATAAACAAATTGGTTCAGAAAGAAAGGATTGAATTGGGGCGGTCCTAATAGAGTCCTGGTCTACGATAAGAGATTCCTAGAAAAGTACTCCCCTCTATAAAGATCCAAAGTAGGTGTGTTCCAGTGTAAGGGAAGGGAAGGGAATGTTGGAAATAGGGAGAGAAGCGGGGGTGTGGGGGGTGGTGGGGGTGCTGTTTCTGGGTCCCACACCTAGCATTGGCAGTGGGATCACATAAGACTGTTAGAGTTTGGTGCACACCGAACTACACTTTGATTCACCCATTCTCTGGATTCTGGTTCAGAGAACTCTGGATTCTGAGGTGGGCATAGGTGTACTGGCCAGGAAAGAGTTTACAGATGGTTGTAGCTAACAGTGGTGCTGGGAATGAACTCAGGTCACCTGCAAAAGCAGGCCTGCCTCTTACGCATGACAACCAATCTCCCAGCCTCAAGGGTCAGTTCTTGAAGAGGTGTCAGAGTCCTTGTCAGGAGAGCTTGTGTGGAGTGCCAGTTCTTAATTCTTGTGTGATGAATCCAGGAGTCCACACCAGCGACCTTGATAAGCATTGGGGTAGATGAAATGGTAGGCCCTCCCAGTTGATACGTAGTGTATGGGGTCTCCTTAACCTGTTTGATTAGAGCTGGCTCTCCAGGAAAGTATAGAGTTCCCTACCTAAGTTCTGAAAGAATCTGTTGAAATCTAGCAAGGCGAATGATATGAGACAATAGTTGGGTGATTTCAGGATCAGGCAGCACGTGTCTGAGAGGGAAAGCGCCTACAATTACAGTTCAAAAGGAGTTACTCCCAGTGGCCTGGGTGTGTATCTCAAGTGTGTCAAGGCCAAAGGTAGTAATTAAACCCAAGGGTTCTAGGCCTGTTGCATTACTAGTGATATCTTTTTTTTTTTTTTTTTTTTGGTCTTTTTGAGGATAGGGTCTCCCTGCTGTCCAGCAGGCCTGAACTCACTTTCGTAGACCAGGCTGGGGCCTTGAACTCACAGAGATCCACCTGACTCTGACTCCGAGTGCTTGGATTTAAAGGCTGAAGCCAATATTGCCCAGGTATGTCTCTTTTTTTTTTTTTTTTTTTTGGTCGTTTCACGGGAACAGGTTCTCCCTGTTAGTCCCAGTGTCTGTGAACTCACTCTGTAGCCATGCTGGCCTTGAACTCACCAAGATCACCTGCCTCTGCCCCAAGTGTAGGATTAAGTTAAAGACATGTTGCCATCATGCCTGGCCTGTATTTAATTTCTTAAATAAGCTGTAGTCCTATCCAGATGATTAAGAGTACCATGCACAATGGAGATGAAGTTGTATGCCAAAGGCTCATGAGACTCCCTGGGTATTTCAGCCTTAAAGGCTTGTCTATTGTCACTTTCTTTGCTCTAAGGAATCCAAATCCATCCAGGAAAGGTGTCTGCCCAGATGAAAATGAGGAGGGGAGAGAACCCAAGTTTACAGATCCCAGGCACCCACATCAGGCCACTCCAGGACATCTCTTGTGTTCCTCTGGCTTCTTTGGGGACCCGACCAAACATGGCCTATGCACACACATAAATAAAAAATACATTAAAGAAAAAAGAAAGACAGGTATTGCGTTTCCTCCTGATAAAAGAGTGAAGTTTACAATTCCCCTGGACATTCGCCTTGTCTCTGTACACCAGGGGCAGGTACATGATTATTACAGTGATTGGTCAAATTTTACGACCCTTACCTATTTGAGTTTCAACATCTTTCCCATGAACATCCTTTTTGTTAGCCGAATAGAGAATTTTCTCTCACCAGATTGTACAGTTGGTGGAGGGACATTAAAATTTTCCTTTGTAAAATTGGGTATTTATAAATGTGCATGGGGGTAGCCCAGCATCTGTGATGGTCTAAGCAGCAGCCATATTCTTGGGCCTCCTCTATGTCAGATGGGGCATATGTGGCCTCTCCTGTGGCAAGAAGTACTCCTTCCAAAGGAGAGGAAACATCCCTTCCATTTTAAATGCTGGCCACCAAATGGTTCCCTAGAATTTCTGGGTCTGCAACTCTCTGTTGCCCCCAGCAGTGCATGACTGCCACCTCCTAGTGGAAAAGAACTGCACCTAATAAATCCAGGATCTCTTGAGAGTGTTTGATATGGGTCCCTGAAGTTGTCACTCTTTCCAGATGGCTTCATGAGCATACAGTATCAAATACGTCTGTAAAAATATTTCCTCTTCTTCCCTTGCTAAGATTGAGTGTCCTTGTCAGGGCTAAGACTTCTACTAGCTGGCCTCCGGCATTAGCCAGAATGAGGTTGGCTTCGGGAGTCTCAGATTCTGTTATCACAGCATATCCTGCTCTATGGTTCCATCCTAGAGATGGAACAGATGAGATCCCATCAGTAAACAATTGGAGATCAGGATCTTTCAAAGGCTGGTCTTTGAGGTCTGACCTAATAGGACTTCATAGCAGGAGTGTTTGAGGCTTTCTCCTTCAGGAAGGAAAGTAGCAGGGTTAGGGAGGGGCAGACTTCAGGGTGTCTGACAATGTCTGACAACCATGAGTCCTTTTGAATTAAGTATTCACCCCCTACCCCCACAGTGTCATAGAGGGTATATACTAGGAGAGGCTTTCCCAAGGTCAGATTATGTGCTTCAGGGACCGGAAGTACCACAGCTATTGACCTTAGGCATCTTGAACATCCATTGGGCAGTGAATATCTTTACTAACGTATCTCACCAACTGAGGTGCAGATCCTATTGGCTAGATTAGGATCCCCCACCCAGAGCAATTCCCTTTCTTTCAGTCACATACAAGGAAAATGGGGCCTGAGTGGGCAATCCCATGGGTGGGACCCAGGTGAACACTTACTTTCATTGTTGAAGAGAATTATGAGCCTCATGTTCCCATGCCAGAGGGGTTGGGGGGTGCATTTTTGAACCCCCCCTTTGAGAAGCTGATACAGTGGTCTGGCCAGTTTTACAGCTCCAGGATCCAGATGCTATAGATTCCTGTCACCCCAAGGAAGGCCCTCATTTGGTTTATAGTTTGAGAGAAGGGATAGTATAGAATAGGTAGGACCCATTCAGAGCTCAGGCTGCATTTCCATATATGAATTACCTATATTCTAGAATTATAGGTAACTAACCAGGCAATTCAGGATTGACATAATTGAGTCTTTTCCCTAGAGACCTTATAGCCCCTTGTGTCTAAGAAGTTAAAGAGGGGTTCACTTCCTTGAGAGATTCCCACTTCTGTTGCCCCACAAAGCAATGTCATCCACATATTAGAGGAAAGTTGTATGGGGCTTGGCCAGTCCATGAGATCCTGAGCCAAAGCCAGTCCAAATACAAGGGGGCTGTCTCTAAATCCTTGGGCCAAAACAGTCTGAGTGATTTGCCCAGCTTTTTTTTGAGTCAAGTTCTCAGGTGAAGAAAGAAGCTGGTTATTTGGAGTTCAGAGAATACAACAGAAGGCATTCTTTTAAATTCCAAGTACACTAGTAGGAAAAGGGGGAAAGTTGTTCCCAGTAGGATCTGAGTCAGGAGGATATAGGGATTGGGCTTATTGGAGGGACTACAGCTTCATTAAATAGTTGGAGGTCTTATACCAGCTTTTATTTGTTAGGCTCCTTTTGGACTCCTAAATTAGGGAGATTATAGGGATTAGAGAGTTCTCCCCTGCCTTACAAAAGTTAAGATGTTTGGCTTGTGTTCCTCTATTCAGGTTTAGTGGGTATTGTTTCTGATGGGAAAAATCAGTGGGGTGCTTTAGCTGTATTTGAACAGGTACTGAAGTTGCAGTGTGACCCACAGTCTCCACCTGTCCATTCGGTGGGGCCCACATTCATTTCTATTAGAGGTAAGCATCAATTTCCTCCAGGGGGTAGGATAAGTTCTACTTGGCAATGGGAAACTATACCCCTTCCTAATAAAGGCATTGGTGTTTCTGGAACTGTAAGGAAGAAGTGATGGAAGAGGTGGTCCCCCAATAAGCAGGCAAGAGGCTTAATGTCCTGTCTCTTCAGAGGCTATCTTGATATGCTGCTAAAAACAGACAACTTGTCAGATCAAGGACCTGGAGAGAAAGGTCACACTGAGGATCTTCCTCCTGTGTGTGTGAGAAAACCCCTAGTGTATTATGCCTCCTTCTCCAGGATTCCATAACCTTTTCTAGTTCATGATTATAATAGACTGACTGACATAGCAGTGTGGACCAGTTGGTCCAAAGTCAGTCACCAGTTTTTGCAGTTTTCTACAGAGTTCTGGTGTTGACTATGTGAGAAATTTATCCTTTAGAAGGACCTCCTTCTCCATGGACTTGGGAGTCACCTTACTGTATTTCCAGATTGCCTTTCCCAGTATTTGGACAAAAGTAATGAGAGGCTCATGGTCTCCCTGAGTATAGTAACTAATTGAGCTTGATTGAGAGGTCTTAATTTGGCCTTATGAAGGCCTACCTCAATACAGTATATAAAATGTCCAAGTTCCATGCTCCATTATCTAATCCCATGTCCCAGCTGGGATCCCCATAAGGGACTGCCTGCTTCCTGGTAGGAATTAGAGTTTGGGACCTTGGTGAATGTGATTCAGGATAATTATTGCCAGTGTTAACTGCCTGTTCAGTTATTCTTTGTTCCTCTGTGGAGCTCAGATTTGATCCAGAGAGTATAGCATCCCTCCAACCCACGTGGCCATATGCCCCTGGGCAGGACAGCGATGAGGAAAAACACATCCTTGTCTTCTCTACCTTTTGTCAGGCTGATGTCTTTTTTTGACTGTCACAGCCCTTGTTTGACACCCTCCAGAAAACATAGTGGAGAATCTTTTCCATTCCGTGCTTCTGACACACCCCACACACACACACAGCAATGCTTAATTCATACAATAGCTAACTCCTAACAGAGCCATAGGGCCCAAGTGGAAACCACAAAATGAGGACATGGCTTAAGTCCTACATAAACTTACTTGTATATTACTCTGGGCCCAGAAAATCTTGAAGCCTCAGTAGCTCAAACTGGGACCACATGCATGAAAGTAAGCCAGATTTCTAAGTTACTCCTGAGTGACTGTGCTTTAATCTCTCAACATCCAGTGATTTCCACAACACTGCCAGCAATGTTTGTCCATATCAGAGACATTTGTAGCTGCCATAGCTAGATTTTGAGAGATGGCACTTCAGTCAGCAGTGTTACAGCATGTAGCACAGCTTGGAAGCCATCAGTAGCCTGAGTTATAGAGACTTCAACTCAGGTAAAGCTGGGTACAAAACTTCCCTGCAGAAAAGAATTTGAGGATGATTAGTATGAAGCAGAAGTGGAATTTATTTAGAATATAGAGAAAAGCACTCAGGGTAAAAATAGGTTGCTGAGACTCTCTGGATTTCTTTGCTTTTTTCCCTCTTTTATGAGTGAAATTATAGGGTGATTCACAGGTACCTTGAAAGAAAGGCATCACAGTTTCATAAGATAAAACATGAGCCATAAGGAATGCACAAAGGGATTCAGACCTATCTTGTACTATGAATGGGGTTTTGTTGAGACTTCTAGGAAAGTCTAGGTTTACTTCTGGGAAAAGAGGACTATCATATACCCTTGGACATTAAGCATGGTTCATTCTCATTTTGACATCTTATTTTAAATGATTTTGGTCTTCACAGTAAATGCTGTTACTTGTGTTAAAATTCTTAACAGCTTGTGAAAGGCTACCACCAGACTCTAGGGTGAGGGGCTGTTTTCCCTTCCTATGTCTTCTTAAGTTTGTTTGTTTGTTTATAACAGGGTCTCCCTGTAGCCAAGGTGACCTGGAACACTCAACTCTGTAGACCAAGGCTGGTCTGAACTTACCGCGATCCACCTTGCCTCCTTTGCCTCCCCCGTCCTGGGCTTAAAGGCTTGTGCCCCCATGCCCAGCTAATTTTCCTTGTTTTTTATGACTTTAGTTGTATGTGGTGGGTCCGCGGCCCCGGTGTGCTGTTCCGCCCCTCTCGCCTCCCCCCGTCCCCCTTTTGTTTGTCGCCTCTGCCTGCCTCTCCTATCTCTGCCTTTTTCTTCTCCAAGTTCTGTCCATGTTGCTTCGGCCTCGTCCTCTCGCGCCGCCCCCGCTGTTGCCGATCCGGTGTTCCTTTGTTTTGCCTCCCCCTCCTTCCCGCCCCGGCGGCCCCCGCTTTTCCTCTCCCCCCAGCCCCTCTCCTTCCGCCCTGCCCCCTCCCGGCCTTCCTGTCCTTTCCCGCCCCCTTCCCTGGCCCCACCCGCCCGCTTTGCCTCCCCGCTTCTCCGCGGCCCCCCGTTCCTCCCTTGCTCTGCCCTCCCCCCTCGCCGCCTTTTTTCCCCCCCCCTGGCCCAGCCCCCCGGTTGTGGGGGCCCCTGCCTTTCCTCCTCGCCCTTGGGCGGCCGCGGCCGGCGGCTCTTTCTGGTTCCGGGCCCGCCGGTTCTCCCCCCGCGTGCTTCCCGGCCCGCTGGGCCTTCCCGGGAGTCCTGTCTCGCCCCGCCCCCCCCCCCCCCCCCCCCCCCCCCCCCCCCCCCCCCCGCGCTGGCCCCCCCGGGCCTCGCGCTGCCCGGCGCTGGTCCGCGTGCCGCTGCGCGTTCCCCCCCCGCTGGCGCTGGCTCCGCTCCGTCGCCCCCTTCTGCTTTGCTCCCCCTGTTCCCCCCCTTGCTCTGCACCTGCGCTTCCGCTACTCTTCGTCTCCGCTGCTGCCACCCCTCCAGCCCCCTCTNGCATGTACTATCTGCATCAAGTGCTGACAACAATCACTAAATAGAGGTATAGCTATAAACAAAGCAGTCTAGACAACAATGCCAGTACTAAGCCGAGCATGTCATTTCTAGGCTTTTTATTCCGAAGAAAAGATGTCAAAAGCAACATGTGTGCCAAAAACGAATCTTTGTGGAAACTTCAGTGTTCCAGGACAGCAGCACTGAAGACAGGACACATCAAGGACCAGGAGTGGAAATGGCTGGGAAAAGCACTTGCTCAGCAGGTTTGAGGCCTGGGTTCAGTTCCCAGCCCACGGAGGACAAGGACTATAAGAAGTCCTTGGCTTGCTCACATCCCTGTCACAAGGGTACCAGCGAGGCATGATTTGGAAGACATAATGCAAATTCCTGGCTCTTTCCTTGGATGTTGGGGAAAAGGCAGAACAGGCTTATTTCAGACCTGATTAGGGAAGTAAACTTGACTTGCTTCCCTCGGAGAGCCAACAGGAAGAGCACTACAGTACAAATGGCAGGTTTAATGCCAGGGAAAACAGGCTACAGCCGAGTACACATGTTCCTAGAATAGTTTTGAGAGGTCATAGAAATTCTAGCTCAGGCGAGGTCGCTGTTGCTCCAACAGTTCAAATATCAACAAGCAGTATAAGGAAGGTTGGACCAGAAAAGGAACCGGAGCTTCCAGTACTGAGGGAGAATACCAATGGACTCATTGAGTAATGACTCCACAAGAAAGTTAAAGTGCAACAATGAACAGCAACCGTGAAATCAAGAGTGAAAAGCAAAAGACGACGGAGCTTCAAACAGAGTACAGGACGTCGATAAAGGATAGACCAGATCCTGCCAGAGGAAGCACAACAAAGAAACCCAGCCACAAGTACAAGAATGGTGAAGAAAGACAAGAAAGAACACTGAAGAGAGTGGGAAGGACCTACCGGGAATAAGAGGGTAAGATAGGAAGCCAAGCAGTGACACAAAGCAGCAATCCTAGTGTTGGGAGGTAAAGGCAGGAGAGTTGGGAGTTCAGGGCCAGCCTCATCTACAGTGGAAGAATCAGAGAAAAGAAGAAATGGAAACAAACTCAAGAATTTCAACAAAATCTAGCCAGGATTAACCTAAAGAAATTGACACGAGGCTGCTCAAGCAGAAGGGTGGCTCCTCACACAGATGGAGATCTGGAAATGCCTCAGAGGATCTCAGCAGAAACAGCAGTCAGGAGAGTGAGGGGTGGAACAGCACAAATGCTGGATGGAACACAACAGCCTGGTAACAGCAAGCCTCTCGACAGTTAGTTGTTCCCTAGCAGACCTGGAGAAGGGGCCACAGAACAGAGGAGCTGGTCCCAGAGCGTGAGGGGGTTAGTTTGGATTAGCCGACTGCTCTTGCAGAAGACCCAGCACCCACATGGCAGCTAAGCACCATCTTTAACTCCAGTTCCAGGGGAATCCAACACCTTCTTCTGACCTCTGCGGCATTGCACAACACGGGTGCACAGACCTACATGCAGACAGTACACTCATACACATAAAAAATAATAAATTTTAAAAAATAAAAATAAAGTAATTTTGGAACAACAACAAAAACAGAAACTCTACACTTTTAAAAGATAATTATACTGGAAAAAAATGTCTGCCATCAAAAGAACAGACTGAAACAGGAATGAAGATTAGGTGAATGCTTCCTCAAGACATAGTCAGTGAAGGTCAGTTTATTGAAAATCCAGTAATTTCTTAAGAAAAAAAGAAATTCCTGGACTGGGGAGATGGCTCAGCAGTTAAGAGCACTGGCTGCTCTTGCAGAGGACCAGGGTTCTATTTCCAGTACCCTTGTAGTGGTTAACAACAATCCATAACACCAGTTCTAGGGAAATCTGACACCTTCTTCTGACTCCAACAGCAC
This sequence comes from Rhizomys pruinosus, assembly GCA_009823505.1. Lineage (NCBI taxonomy): Eukaryota > Metazoa > Chordata > Mammalia > Rodentia > Spalacidae > Rhizomys > Rhizomys pruinosus. Next base: position 25,641 of record VZQC01015712.1, on the reverse strand, counting down.
TGGACAACACAGGTGCACTTACAAACATGTAGGCAATACACTCATACATATACAATAAAAATAATAAGTAAAAGTGTAAATTAAAAAAAAAAAGAAATTAGCCAGGCATGGTGGCCTAGGCCTCCAATACCAGCACTCAAGAGGCAGAGGCTCTATGATATGAGTTCAAGGCCAGCCTGGTTTATCCAGTAACTTCCAGGCCAACCACAGCTTCAAAGATAGACTCTATCTTAATAACCCAGCTCTCCCCCACAGAAAGAAAGAAAGAAAGAAAGAAAGAAAGAAAGAAAGAAAGAAAGAAAGAAAGAAAGAAAGAAAGAGAAAAAGAAAAAAGAAAGAAAAGAAAAAGGAAATTAGACTCCGTGGTGAATGCTTCTTTGTAATAGCAGAACACACTTCTGGCCTCTTGACCATGTAAGTGGGACATGGAGTAATCTTGAATTCTTGTTTTAGGTCACTATGCTTTGCAATATTTTGATTCAAAGCATATAACTGGACTATTGCAAAAGCCATGGGAGACCATAGGTACTATCTTGACCTCAGACATGAACTGCAGATTTAGATGGAATATTGGGTTCAAAATAAATGATGCACTCTTCACATTATATGTTAGATGCTAAAATGCAGCTCAAAATTTTAAATATTCAGTATATTACCACTACTTATAACATGGTAACTGATACTCTAATCCCTCTCTAGTTCCATTTACCTACCTGAAATGGAAGATTGTAGTCTTTAAAAAAAGGCTGGACAAATTGACACATACTTTTCAATTGAAAATATACCATTGCAGATATGAGGGTGATCTGGCATGCATATTTTCACTACACAGATGGCCAGGGTTGATTTGACCGATCTGGCCAGCTGGGCAGGTGTCTCCTCTCCCCATCAATACTCCTTGTATCCCCCCTGAAGCTACTCACTCCACTGAATAGGATGACCTTCCCAATAGAGGGCTGGTCCTCCATCATGGGTATATGAGTAGATGCACCCCCCCCAGCTAGAAACTTCAAACAAGCTCTCAAAATATACCATTACACATGGGAAAAACTATTCATTGGTTCATTCACAGAAATTTTTATAACCACATAAAAGAAAGTCTGAAAAATCTATGTTTCACATGTTGACTAATTACATACGTTTATGACTCCTGCTCACATCTGTCCAAATAACTTTGACATTTTCTCTCCATGGCCTCCTTACAAATGTAAGATAGATCATAAGAAAATCAACATCATCATCTAGCAAACCTTCCCTTCAAAGTTGCCCCAAGAATGGCATTTCTTTTTTTTTTAATTTTTTTTTAATTTTATTTATTTATGTATGTGTATGAATGTACTGTCTGCATGCAAGTCTGTGCACCCGTGTCGTGCAATGCCACGGAGGTCAGAAGAGGGTCTCGAATTCCCCCGGAACTGGAGTTCTCCTGGAATTGGAGTTTCAGACGGTTCTCGGCCGCCATGTGGGTGCTGGGGATCGAACCCAGGTCCTCTGCAAGAGCGGTCGGCGCTCTTAACTGCTAGGCTACAGTGGTGAAAGGCTGAGGATGAGAACCGCAAGGAAGAATGGCATTTCTAACAAAACTAAGCTCTGTTCTATTTTCACTTGACAAGGATCAGAATAAAATGAGAAGTCAAGACAGCAACACAGAGCCAGACTTCACACCATGTAAAACTGGACTCCTGAGGAAGAGGAAGAACTGCTCTAGAAGTTTGGACTCCTGGCAGGATGGTGACTATAGCACATGTAAAGTACAATGGAGGATGTGGTTTTCATTTTCCACATAGGGCTGAAATTCTTTTCTGGATAACCATAAAGAAGCATTAGACATAATAATTAACCTATGGTGTAAGGACCATATAATATTTGATATACAAGGCAGTGTCCCTTTCCCACCTTAAATAATTTAAAATAGAATGTTACTATTCTCCAGATTAGTGACTTCAGCTAGGAAGAGTCGCCTTTCAATTCTAAAAGAGGCATAATCTATAGAAAATAGTGATATTTGAGAGATAAGCGTTGGTAAATAATAGCTCTATCATGTGTTGACTGAATGTGGCAAAATATGAAAGCTCAGCACAGAAGACAGGGTATGGAGTCTCATGTGTACAAATCCCACCACCCCCGATGAGTCAGAACTCTTCCAATTCTTTTTTTTTTTTTTTTTTTTTTGGTGTTTTTTGAGACAGGGTCTCCTTGCAGCCCAGCTGTCCTGGAATTCACTATGTAGACCAGGCTGGCCTTGAATTCAGAGATCCGTCCTCTCTGGCTCTCAAGTGCTAGGATTAAAGAGATGCACCACCACGCTGGGACCAATTCATCTTTTAACCCTGCTGACAGTCTCCTTCCAGAAGAGCTGTACACAGGGTCCCAGGATGCCACATTCAGTGACAGAGTTGGTTTAAGAGAGTGTAGAAACAGCCGGTCATGCAGGAAGATGGAAGAAAAGGGTGATGAGAGAACAATCCAGCCTGTCAGGGTCCCAGGGCTGTTTCTCCTTCGCACAGACTTGCAAGGACCCTTCCCCCATAAGTGACAATCCCAGACCCACCCATGCCTGTCGCTGTCACACCAACCCATCTATCTTTCTGGAAATGAGTCCCAACTTCCAACATCTCAAGTCTCTGCGTTGGATGAGATACTGTTTTTTTAGTACTTTTCACTCTGCAGTGTGCAAAGCTGGGATTGTCCCCTTTCTGGGATTCTTCTATCTACATATGGGGAGTTAGTGTGAGGGTTCAGGTCGGAGGGGTAACCTGGAGGATTTCTACCCAAAGTGAGCTGACCTTGACACTTTCTAACAATTTATTCCAAAGAAAATGAGACTAACATCACATACACCAATCTCAGACAACTTTCTGTCCTGGGAAACTTAGTTTATATACTTCTGTCAACAGAAACAAAGAGTAATAAAGTACGAGAACCACCAGAACTCCACTTAGCCAAGGAATACTAGAGCTCACAACCACCACAGGAGTGCTAGCAAGCCAGCAACAACGACCTACATCCAAGCTGGAGTGCAAGCTCCCAGTGTTGCAGAAAATAGGGGTGTGAGAAATCAACTCCCCCACAATTCCGGTCAAAGCTGAAGGGCTCCCCTATTATCACCCTACGGATCCTAGTTCAAGTGCTCTGTTTTGAGCCCCAATCAGAAACACACACAGGTTTTTCTGGATTCTTCAGTGATCTTTTGACAGTGCTGGAAGATTTGAGACTTTCAGATGTCTGCTTGAACTTCAGGCTATTACTGGGAATTTCTTCTGTGGTCAAATGGTCAGCCTGTTTACAAAAGGAGGTATTTCTGTGCCTGCAAAGGCTAAGATATTCTCAGAAATGTGATATATTGATGTTAATACAATTACAAACAGATGTTTACTGTAGTAAATTCTCTGTTTTACTTGTCTCAAAATACAAAGTATAAAATACTTGCTTTTTTAAGGACTGTGGGGCTTTTCTGGTTGTATGTCTTTTTGTTTTGATATTACATACACATCTTGAGGACAAAAATGGAAAGGTGGTGGTTCAATAGTGATGTGTTTAGTGTGTCCAGTTGACAAGGGGTCAATTGTGCTGGCTAGCTTCAGTGTCAACTTGGACACACCTGGTTTGATGGAGCCTCAATTGGGGAATTTCCTATTGGACTTGGCTGGCTGTTGGGGTATTTTCTTGACTTTTGAGTGATGTGGGATGCCCAGCCCACTGTGGATGGTTCCACCCTGGGCAGATTGTTGTGTATTGTACAAGAAAGCAGGCTGGGCATGGGCCAGGGGAGCAAGCCACTGAGCAGCGTTCCTCCATGGCCTGTGCTTCAGGCTCCTGTCCCAGGTTCCTGCCCTGATTCTCGTCACCTGCCCTATGAACTGTGCCAGGACACGGACAATAATCCTTCCACCCGCCCCCCCACAACACAAAACACAACAACAACAAAACACAAAAAACTTGCTTAGCAAGGAAAACATTTAACCAAACTACATAGTTAAATATAAAACAAGCCATTAGTAATAAAAGGTCTAAACATACAGAGTAACATTGTAAGGATAAAATCTGCTTCTTCCCCACCACCACCCAGGTGCAGGCTGTCAGCTGACCCATTCAGCCAAGGGCTGTCAGGGACTTTCGTCCACTTTCTATTGCTCTGAGGGTCAGCTTTCCTATCACAGAAACTGTAGTGGACTCCTGCAGGAGGACGCGTCCTCACAGAGACCACCTAGCACCACCCCAAACTCAATGCACACAGCTCTGACCTACACTCTTCACGGAGGTGCAATCTTAGTCAGGGCAGCACTCCAGGTCAGCTTCCTCCCGCCTCCTATCCACCCTTCGGCACCCGCCAAACTCTACAGCACCCGCCCTCCCTGCAAAGCCCCGGGCTGCGCTTCCCCCAGGACCGACCTCCATGCTCAGACGTGTAAAGCCCAGCGCCGAGCACGACCCGACCTGACACTGGCAGAACTTTGGGGAAGAAGAACCTGAGCACAGTGAACAAGGAAGCGCAGGTTCCAAAGGTTTTGCTTGTGACGTCACAGTGGGCGAGACTACATTTCCCATAAGTCTGCGCGAGGGAGTTCCAGAAGCTCAAGGTCCTTTGGACAGTTTTGGGGTTTTCTCTGCTAAGTGGAGATGAGAATGGATAGAAATAAGCAGTGATTACATATGGCACAGCCACGGGGACTCAGGGTTATTTTAAAATCCAGGATTCACAAGATACGATGTTTGAATGTGAGTCCAGGTGGTGACAGTAGAGTTGCTAAGGTTTCCTGGTTAGTCCTGGTCAATAGGCTGTGATATAAAACCTGAGGTCTAATTTACAATCTCATGACAGCATGGGAAATTCACACTGACTCAATTTTACTTTGAAATATCAATGCAGGAGGTTAACCACACCTCTAATTCTGAGATGATTTTTGAAATCAACCTTGGTTTCTCTGCCTGCAATCCGAAGTACTCAGGAACAGGAGCCAGAGTGAGGTGCCACTTAATCCAAAATAAGAAGTAGAGACATGAAGACTGGTTGCTATCTTCATTTTTAAGTTGTTCTAGGATCCTATTCCATCTTAACACCTGGACTTAATCTAGGAACTTCCTCACAGACCCTTTTAGAGCTTTGCTTCAGTAGTGCTTCTCGGTTCCATATAATATACAAACATGATGAATTATCACAGCTCCACCCTTTGTCAGGTTGACATCTGTGATGAAAAGCTTCATTTGCCAACATGACACCTGGGAAGAGGGGAACCGTATCAACTTTAAATCATAAACACTCACCCCTGCCCCTACCATTTCCTTTTTATCTCCAAATAAAAAATGCATTTGGAGCATCTCTAAAACTCTCTCATTTTTTTTTTTTAATTTACTGAATTTGGGGCTGGAGAAATGGTTCAGCAGTTAAGACCGCTGACTCCTCTTGCAGAGGACCCAGGTTCGTTTCCCAGCATCCACATGGCAGCTGAGAACCGTCTTTAATGCGGGTGTGGGGCACCCGCCCTTAATCCTAGCACTTGGGAGGCAGAGGCAGGTGGATCTCTGTGAGTTCAAGGCCAGCCTGGTCTGCAAAGTGAGTTCCAGGCCAGCTGGGGCTATAAGGGAACCCTGTCTCAAAAAAAATTATTGAATTTTTGTGTACTTATAAGCATCTTTATATCCTCCTTCCCCATTGGTTCACTGCTTTACCCCACCCCTCACTGGAATTCATGCATTCTGACCTTCATATTGAGGGCAATCAAGCCAATTTAGTATGCCAAATCATCCCTCAATGCAAGGTAATCCACTGAAGTCTAGTCAGCCTATCTAGGTCCTCCCTTTAAGATCAGCTAGCTCTTCCTCGCCAAGCAGTAATCAGCTACCAATAGTTCTTTGGCTAAGGTTGGGGCCTGCTACCCATTTCCATGGTTTCGTGCTGGTTTTGTCTGTGTGAGTTCGCATGGGTTTTGTGCATGCCGACACTGTTGCTGTAGAGTCATAGGAGCCAGGTCCCAGAAGCCTGTAGGACTATTTTCCATATGATCATGTGCCTCCTCCTGGCTCTTACATTCTTTCTCTCCCTCTTCCAAAATGGTTCCTGAGCCCGCATGGGTGAAGTTTAACATAAGAAGTCCTGTCCAAGAGAACACACACTCTCAGACTTATTCTCTACAGTTTGGACATTTGTGTCCTTTGTGTTCTGCCTTCTGTTGCATGGGGAAGCTTCATTCGATGAGAGTTGAGAGATGCATTAGTGTTCTCTCCACCCTTTGTTTCACTATGTTCTTTGTGCTTTAGGAGTAGAGGTTACACTGTAGATGTCTCATTTATGGCTTGGGATCACAGACAGCTGTGTGTGACCAGTTGTAGAGCTCTGTAATAATCCCTGTCTACTGCAAAAGAAGCTTCTCTGATGAGTGGTGACAGGCATAGTTGTCTGAAAATAGAAGGATACATATTTTCAACTTAGTAAAGAAGTTACATTAGTCTAGGGATGTCTATGACCTCTCCAGCCATGTAATATTGGCTATATTTTATTACTACACATGAGTTTTCCTCTCATAGTGGGCTTTAAGTCCAATTAAGTAGCTGTTTATTCCCCTCCCCACCCCATAAAAGTGCCACTACTCCACCAATGTCATTTCCTGTGCCAAGCATTGATGTGATTATTAGGCCTTAAAGCTGGACTTGGGTCATAGATTGCTGCTTCCCTTAGCAGTTTGTGAAGTGCTCTCCAAATCTATGAGACCTAGCCTTCAGGGTAGCTAGCTTACAGGTCACTTCTAGCTCCATTGCTCCAAATCTCTGTGTGTGAAATATATCCTGTCTTCAGCAATAGGTTTTAACCTCCAAGTTAGGAGAAGCAATCAAGGGTTGTGGAAATAACCTGTGTAATTTGGGAAATCTCTTGGACTACTGGCCAACACACTCAAGAGGATGTTTCTCTTGCCTGGCACTGTTTCTTGTTATGTAGTCCTTCAACTATGCACATGGACTCATGTAGAGACATTATATGTGTAGTTTTTCAGTAGGGTTTTGGACTAACATCATTCTGCTTTTCTATACCAGTTAGGCATTATTTATTCTCCTCTCTCTCAGTCTCTCATCTCTGTCGTTCTGTCCTCTCCTTTCTGACCCTCCTTCCATGCCTCCCATTTAACATGTCCCAATTCTCCCTTGATAATACGTGTGTCCTATGGTCCCACTTCTCTTGAGTTCATTCTTCCCTTTTATCGCTATAGTCCCTTGTATAACACTCCCTCTGCCCCTCCCATTAAATACCTGTTTTGCCCATTTTGTCCCTCAGTAACACCTGTCTTCTACTGTTCTCTCTCAGGTTCCTTCTTTCCCTTTATCTTTTCTGTCCTTTCCCGTTTTTCTTGGCCCCTGCAGTTACATCATATATCCTCACATAAAAAGATTTGGTGCTGGATTCACGAATGAGGGCGAATATACATCTTTTGTTTTTTGAGTCTGTGTTCCTTCACTTAGTATGACATTTTCTATTTCCACCCAGTTACTTGAAATATTTTCATGATTTTATCTTTCTTTATTGTTGAGGGAAGTCCATTATGTAAATGTACCAAATCTTCATTGTCCTTTTTGTCAGTTGAGGAACATTATGTTGCTTCCATCTCTTAAAACTATTGTGAAAAGAGCAGGGCAAACATGGCTGTCCAAGTATCTCGCAGTAGAACGAGTCTTTCGGGTATATATGGTAGGTTCATTTTTAGTTTCTCTTAATATTTTTATTTATTTTTTTGCTTTATGTGTATGCCAGATTTGTAACTCCAGTTCCAGGGGATCTGGAACTGGAGTTACAAATGGTTGTCAGCCACCATATTGGTGCTGAGGATCGAACCTAGATTCTGTAGGCAAAACTTTGAGTGTTTTTAACCACTGAGCCATCTTACCAGCCCCCCGTTTTAGTTTTTTTAAGAGTTCTCCACACTGCTCCCCATAGCAGTTGCATGAGTTTGCATCCCCCCAGCAGTAGTGTTCCTCTTTCCACACATCCTACCTGGTATTGATATCATTTGTTCTCTGATCTTAACCANTAACTCCTTTGGAAAAAAAATCTCAAAGGGCATTTATTCACAAAGTCTGCTCCAAGAAGTATTGTCAATAGAGTCTGAGTGACCTGAGCGGAGATGAACCTAAAATTCATTTGAGAGGCACACAATTAAATAAAGTTCCCTAGGTTTCAATTGCAAGACTTCTCAAAGCCTTTATTGTGCATGTAAGGGTTGCTGTGTGTGTGTGCATGTGTATGTGTGTTGTATTTAAACTGTGGGTTTTATAATGTTTATGTTTATGTCATGTGTCTATCCTGGGAAGGTATGTGGGTACTTGTTACATGTGTGTGATCTTTATTCAGGGTATATACAGAGTATAAATGAGAATTATTATTTAACTTTCAGATGCACTTCTTAATCTGTATTTGTGGGGAAGTGAGGTAGGGTCTCCCTGTAGCCCCAGCTGGCCTAGAATTCACCATGTAGACCAGGCTGACCTTGATTTCACAGAGATCCCCTGCCTCTGCCTCCCAAGTGTTGGGATTAAAGTTATGTGGCCCCACACTCTACTGTTTATTGTATTCTTAAAACTCAGGGTACTTTTAGACCTGATGGAGCAATTCTTTTTTTTTTTTTTTTTTTTTTGGTGTTTTTTGAGACAGGGTCTCCTTGCAGCCCCAGCTGTCCTGGAATTCACTATGTAGACCAGGCTGGCCTTGAATTCAGAGATCCGCCTGCCTCTGGCTCTCAAGTGCTAGGATTAAAGAGATGCACCACCACACTGGGACCAATTCATCTTTTAACCCTGCTGACAGTCTCCTTCCAGAAGAGCTGTACACAGGGTCCCAGGATGCCACATTCAGTGACAGAGTTGGTTTAAGAGAGTGTAGAAACAGCCGGTCATGCAGGAAGATGGAAGAAAAGGGTGATGAGAGAACAATCCAGCCTGTCAGGGTCCCAGGGCTGTTTCTCCTTCGCACAGACTTGCAAGGACCCTTCCCCCATAAGTGACAATCCCAGACCCACCCATGCCTGTCGCTGTCACACCAACCCATCTATCTTTCTGGAAATGAGTCCCAACTTCCAACATCTCAAGTCTCTGCATTGGATGAGATACTGTTTTTTTAGTACTTTTCACTCTGCAGTGTGCAAAGCTGGGATTGTCCCCTTTCTGGGATTCTTCTATCTACATATGGGGAGTTAGTGTGAGGGTTCAGGTCAGAGGGGTAACCTGGAGGATTACTACCCAAAGTGAGCTGACCTTGACACTTTCTAACAATTTATTCCAAAGAAAATGAGACTAACATCACATACACCAATCTCAGACAACTTTCTGTCCTGGGAAACTTAGTTTATATACTTCTGTCAACAGAAACAAAGAGTAATAAAGTACGAGAACCACCAGAACTCCACTTAGCCAAGGAATACTAGAGCTCACAACCACCACAGGAGTGCTAGCAAGCCAGCAACAACGACCTACATCCAAGCTGGAGTGCAAGCTCCCAGTGTTGCAGAAAATAGGGGTGTGAGAAATCAACTCCCCCACAATTCCGGTCAAAGCTGAAGGGCTCCCCTATTATCACCCTACGGATCCTAGTTCAAGTGCTCTGTTTTGAGCCCCAATCAGAAACACACACAGGTTTTTCTGGATTCTTCAGTGATCTTTTGACAGTGCTGGAAGATTTGAGACTTTCAGATGTCTGCTTGAACTTCAGGCTATTACTGGGAATTTCTTCTGTGGTCAAATGGTCAGCCTGTTTACAAAAGGAGGTATTTCTGTGCCTGCAAAGGCTAAGATATTCTCAGAAATGTGATATATTGATGTTAATACAATTACAAACAGATGTTTACTATAGTAAATTCTCTGTTTTACTTGTCTCAAAATACAAAGTATAAAAATACTTGCTTTTTTAAGGACTGTGGGGCTTTTCTGGTTGTACTGTCTTTTGTTTTGATATTACTATCACATCTTGAGGACAAGAAATGGAAAGGTGGTGGTTCAATAGTGATGTGTTTAGTGTGTCCAGTTGACAAGGGGTCAATTGTGCTGGCTAGCTTCAGTGTCAACTTGACACACCTGGTTTGATGGAGCCTCAATTGGGGAATTTCCTACATTGGACTGGCCTGTGGGGTATTTTCTTGACTTTTGAGTGATGTGGGAGTGCCCAGCCCACTGTGGATGGTTCCACCCCTGGGCAGATTGTTGTGTATTGTACAAGAAAGCAGGCTGGGCATGGGCCAGGGGAGCAAGCCACTGAGCAGCGTTCCTCCATGGCCTGTGCTTCAGCTCCTGTCTCCAGGTTCCTGCCCTGAGTTCCTCCCTCAGTGATGACTGTGCTCTGAGAGATACAACAGGAATAATCCTTCCAACCCGCCCCCCCAACAACAACAACAACAACAACAACAAAAACACAAAAAACTTGCTTAGCAAGGAAAACATTTAACCAAACTACATAGTTAAATATAAAACAAGCCATTAGTAATAAAAGGTCTAAACATACAGAGTAACATTGTAAGGATAAAATCTGCTTCTTCCCCACCACCACCCAGGTGCAGGCTGTCAGCTGACCCATTCAGCCAAGGGCTGTCAGGGACTTTCGTCCACTTTCTATTGCTCTGAGGGTCAGCTTTCCTATCACAGAAACTGTAGTGGACTCCTGCAGGAGGACGCGTCCTAACAGAGACCACTGAGCACCACCCCAAACTCAATGCACACAGCTCTGACCTACACTCTTCACGGAGGTGCAATCTTAGTCAGGGCAGCACTCCAGGTCAGCTTCCTCCCGCCTCCTATCCACCCTTCGGCACCCGCCAAACTCTACAGCACCCGCCCTCCCTGCAAAGCCCCGGGCTGCGCTTCCCCCAGGACCGACCTCCATGCTCAGACGTGTAAAGCCCAGCGCCGAGCACGACCCGACCTGACACTGGCAGAACTTTGGGGAAGAAGAACCTGAGCACAGTGAACAAGGAAGCGCAGGTTCCAAAGGTTTTGCTTGTGACGTCACAGTGGGCGAGACTACATTTCCCATAAGTCTGCGCGAGGGAGTTCCAGAAGCTCAAGGTCCTTTGGACAGTTTTGGGGTTTTCTCTGCTAAGTGGAGATGAGAATGGATAGAAATAAGCTGTGATTACATATGGCACAGCCACGGGGACTCAGGGTTATTTTAAAATCCAGGATTCACAAGATACGATGTTTGAATGTGAGTCCAGGTGGTGACAGTAGAGTTGCTAAGGTTTCCTGGTTAGTCCTGGTCAATAGGCTGTGATATAAAACCTGAGGTCTAATTTACAATCTCATGACAGCATGGGAAATTCACACTGACTCAATTTTACTTTGAAATATCAATGCAGGAAGTTAACCACACCTCTAATTCTGAGATGATTTTTGAAATCAACCTTGGTTTCTCTGCCTGCAATCCCAAGTACTCAGGAACAGGAGCCAGAGTGAGGTGCCACTTAATCCAAAATAAGAAGTAGAGACATGAAGACTGGTTGCTATCTTCATTTTTAAGTTGTTCTAGGATCCTATTCAATCTTAACACCTGGACTTAATCTAGGAACTTCCTCACAGACCCTTTTAGAGCTTTGCTTCAGTAGTGCTTCTCGGTTCCATATAATATACAAACATGATGAATTATCACAGCTCCACCCTTTGTCAGGTTGACATCTGTGATGAAAAGCTTCATTTGCCAACATGACACCTGGGAAGAGGGGAACCGTATCACTTTAAATCATAACCTATCACCCTGCCCCCTACCATTTCCTTTTCATCTCCAAATAAAAAATGCATTTGGAGCATCTCTAAAACTCTCTCATTTTTTTTTTTAATTTACTGAATTTGGGGCTGGAGAAATGGTTCAGCGGTTAAGACCGCTGACTCCTCTTGCAGAGGACCCAGGTTCGTTTCCCAGCATCCACATGGCAGCTGAGAACCGTCTTTAAGCTGGGCGTGTTGGGGCACGCCCTTAATCCTAGCACTTGGGAGGCAGAGGCAGGTGGATCTCTGTGAGTTCAAGGCCAGCCTGGTCTGCAAAGTGAGTTCCAGGCCAGCTGGGGCTATAAGGAGACCCTGTCTCAAAAAAAAATTATTGAATTTTTGTGTACTTAAAGCATCTTTATACCTCCTTCCCCATTGGTTCACTGCTTTACCCCCACCCCTCACTGGAATTCATGCATTCTGACCTTCATATTGAGGGCAATCAAGCCAATTTAGTATGCCAAATCATCCCTCAATGCAAGGTAATCCACTGAAGTCTAGTCAGCCTATCTAGGGTCCTCCCTTTAAGATCAGCTAGCTCTTCCTCGCCAAGCAGTAATCAGCTACCAATAGTTCTTTGGCTAAGGTTGGGGCCTGCTACCCATTTCCATGGTTCTGTGCTGGGTTTTGTCTGTGTGAGTTCGCATGGGTTTTGTGCATGCCGACACTGTTGCTGTAGAGTCATAGGAGCCAGGTCCCAGAAGCCTGTAGGACTTTTTCCATATGATCATGTGCCTCCTCCCTGGCTCTTACATTCTTTCTCTCCCTCTTCCAAAATGGTTCCTGAGCCCGCATGGGTGAAGTTTAACATAAGAGTCCTGTCCAAGAACACACACTCTACAGACTTATTCTCTACAGTTTGGACATTTGTGTCCTTTTGTGTTCATGGCCTTCTGTTGCATGGGGAAGCTTCATCGATGAGAGTTGAGAGATGCATTAGTGTTCTCTCCACCCTTTGTTTCACTATGTTCTTTGTGCTTTAGGAGTAGAGGTTACACTGTAGATGTCTCATTTATGGTTGGGCAATCCACAGACAGTCTGTGTGTGACCAGTTGTAGAGCTCTGTAATAATCCCTGTCTACTGCAAAAGAAGCTTCTCTGATGAGTGGTGACAGGCATAGTTGTCTGTAAATAGAAGGATACATATTTTGCACTTAGTAAGAAGTTACATTAGTCTAGGGATGTCTATGACCTCTCCAGCCATGTATATTTGGCTATATTTATATTACTACACATGAGTTTCCTCCCATCAAGTGGGCTTTAAGTCCAATTAAGTAGCTGTTTATTACCCCCCTCCCCACCCATAAAAGTGCCACTACTCCACCAATGTCATTTCCTGTGCCAAGCATTGATGTGATTATTAGGCCTTAAAGCTGGACTTGGGTCATAGATTGCTGCTTTCCCTTAGCAGTTTGTGAAGTGCTCTCCAAATCTATGAGACCTAGCCTTCAGGGTAGCTAGCTTACAGGTCACTTCTAGCTCCATTGCTCCAAATCTTGTGTGTGAAATATATCCTGTCTTCAGCAATAGGATTTAACCTCCAAGTTAGGAGAAGCAATCAAGGGTTGTGGAAATAACCTGTGTAATTTGGGAAATCTCTTGGACTACTGGCCAACAGCTCAAAGGGATGTTTCTTCTGCCTGGCACTGTTTCTTGTTATGTAGTCTTCAACTATGCACATGGACTCATGTAGAGACATTATATGTGTAGTTTTTCAGTAGGGTTTTGGAATAACATCATTCTGCTTTTCTATACCAGTTAGGCATTATTTATCTCCTCTCTCTCAGTCTCTCATCTCTGTCTCTGTCTCTCCCTTTCTGACCCTCCTTCCATGCCCTCCCCATTTAACATGTCCCAATTTCTCCCTTGATAATACGTGTGTCCTATGGTCCCACTTCTCTTGAATTCATTCTTCCCTTTTATCGCTATAGTCCCTTGTATAACACTCCCTCTGCCCCTCCCATTTAAATACCTGTTTTGCCCATTTTGTCCTCAGTAACACCTGTCTTCTACTGTTCTCTCTCAGGTTCCTTCTTTCCCTTTATCTTTCTGCTTCCTTTCCGTTTTCTTGGCCCCTGCAGTTACATCATATATCCTCACATAAAAAGATTTGGTGCTGGATTCACGAATGAGGGCGAATATACATCTTTTGTTTTTTGAGTCTGTGTTCCTTCACTTAGTATGACATTTTCTATTTCCACCCAGTTACTTGAAATATTTTCATGATTTTATCTTTCTTTATTGTTGAGTGGAAGTCCATTATGTAAATGTACCAAATCTTCATTGTCCTTTTGTCAGTTGAGGAACATTTATGTTGCTTCCATCTCTTAAAACTATTGTGAAAAGAGCAGTGGCAAACATGGCTGTCCAAGTATCTCAGCAGTAGAACGAGTCTTTCGGGTATATATGGTAGGTTCATTTTTAGTTTCTCTTAATATTTTTATTTATTTTTTGCTTTATGTGTATGCCAGATTTGTAACTCCAGTTCCAGGGGATCTGGAACTGGAGTTACAAATGGTTGTCAGCCACCATATTGGTGCTGAGGATCGAACCTAGATTCTGTAGGCAAACTTTGAGTGTTTTTAACCACTGAGCCATCTTACCAGCCCCCCGTTTTTAGTTTTTTTAGAGTTCTCCACACTGCTCCCCATAGCAGTTGCATGAGTTTGCATTCCCCCCAGCAGTAGTGTTCCTCTTTCCACACATCCTACCTGGTATTTGATATCATTTGTTCTCTTGATCTTAACCACTATGACTTGGGTAAGATGAAATTTTAAAGTGGTTTTAATTTGCATTTCCCTAATTATTAATGGTGTTCAAAACTGCTTTAAGATGTTTCTTAGTCATCTTTATTTCTTCTTTTGAGAACTCTGTTCAGATCCATAGCCCATCTTTTAACTGGGTCATTTGTTTTCTTGATTCTTTTTGTCGTTGTTGTTATTTATCCTGGATATTAAACCTCTGTCAGATGTGTAATTGCTGAAGGTTTTTTCCTAAGTTGGTGAGTTCCCTCTTCACTTTCTTGTTTGTTTCATTTGCTGTATAGAAGCTTTTTAGTTTAATAAGGTCCCAGTTCTTGATGGTTTTAACTCCTGAGCAACTGATGTATAATATAGAAATCCTTTCCTACACCTATATCTTGTAGGTTACTGCCAACGTTTTCTTCTAACAGTTCCAGAGTTTCAGATTTCACATTGAGGTCTGTGATGGTTAATCCTGGGTGTCAACTTGACTGGACTAAGGAGCAATTAAGAGAAAAAGGATCTTCGGATTGGACTGCCTCAACCCGATGGCCCACCCCAAATGTGGGCATTACCTTCTGCCAGTAGACAGTATTAAAGGCCACAGCAGAGGGAACTGGTCCCTTTTTTTCCTGCTGCTTGCCTCTCTCTCACTGGTGAGTTTGTCTTGCTGCTGTGATCAACCCTTCGGATCCCAGAGTGTACTGAGACTGGCAGATCTCCTGGAATCCACCAAGCCTTCAGCACCAGATTGGGACTACTGAGACATCCAGCCTTGCAGACTGAGCAGTTCCCTGGATTCTCAGCCTCTCCAGCGTGGCACAGCTACTTTTGGACTACCTGAGCTCTGTCACGTGAGCAAATCAATAAATTGTATATAGCTATATATTTGTCCTATTGCTTCTGTTTCTTTAGAGAACACTGACTAATACAGATTTTGGTACCAGAATTGGTTCTAGAGAAACAGAATTGAAAGGATGAATTTCTTTAGTGGGCTTGGTAGTTTCTGGAGCCAGCTCTCCAACCCAATGAAGCCTAGAGTTACTGAAGGCTCTCCTGGTGGCATGAAGAGGAATGATAATCCTTGGTTGCAGGGACTTATTTTTATTTTTTTTAATTAATTGTTTATTTATTTCTTGTATGTGTTAAATGTTCTGTCTGCCATGCATGTGTGCACCCATTTTTTCGTGCAATTTGCCCGCAGAGGTCAGAAGAGTGCGTTGGACTCCCCTAAATGGAGTTCTCCTGGCAATTGGAGCCCGGCACGGTTCTCTCGGGCCGCATATGTGGGTGCTGGGGATCGACACCCGGTTCCTCTGCAGAGAAGATGTGGTCGTCCGTCTCTCAAACCACTAGGCCATCCCTCAGGCCCTGGTTGCAGACTATTTGATGTACTTATGAAGATATGATCCATTTGACTCACCTAACTCGCCTCTTGTGAGGGATAAGGAATTTAGTGACTCTATATATAAAACATTTGAGAAATTGCGAGAAAAATAACGGAAATATATGATGTTGCCTGGTTGCTCCTAAGCATCTCTGGATAAAGTGGATAGCGGCATAAGGGCTCAGTGATAAAATGACCAGCTCCAGATTCGAAACAACAGTTAAAGGTTTCCAAGTGTGCTTCTGAGAGAAATCTTCTCTCCAGCAGCAAAGAGCTAAATGGCAGCAGAAAACAAGCTGGAGCCCTTATTATACATTTGGCTGATTTACAACGCAAAATTTAATTCCTCAGCCATGAAGAGGTGTCAGCAGTTAAAGTGAGAGCACTGGTGGGGGAAGGGTGGAACCCTGAAACTTGGGATGGTGATGTGTGGGAGAACCAGGAAGATGAGGATTTGAACCCTCGGATTTTCTGGGGGATTTTCTTATTGAGGAATAATTTCCCCACCCTCAGCAGCGAATCCACACTCTGCAGATTCCCCCTCCCCACCCTTGCTGAGGAAACTAATCTCCCCTCCTCCCAGTGCGAGCTAATGTCCTCAGGGGCCACAAAATTGTTTCTTCTAGGACCTATAACCAGATTGACAGTACTAGGCAAGCCCCTAAAGGGAGTATAAGAAATGTGGTCAAGGGAGGGTGCTACACCACTAACAAAGAAATTAATGAGTTGCTGATTCATTCCGCAGAAGCCTAAGGAATATGTGGGAATGGATTTTAGGGTGTGGAATAATGGTGGATATAACAATTGGCTCAGCACTGAGTTTATCGATATGAGCCCAAGAGTAGAGATTCTACGGTTTAACATGGAAGCTCAACGTATAAAAAGGTATTAAAACGTTTATTGAATGGGTGGCGATGTATTATGTATTTATTAAAACATGGCCTACTAACCGTGAGTTAGATGCCTGATATTCCTTGGACTAGTATTGATGAAGGGATGTGTGCGGGTCAGGCAAGATGGGCATGCTCAGATGGATTCGAATGTGTAAAACCACATTCTTCCACAATTGGGAATGTCCCAGAGGACATGCCTTTTAATTAGATTTATAAGATGGAAAGAACTGAGAAGACACCAGAACATTCGAACGAGCTTTTTTTGCTCATTTCTTATGCCCAGGATTTCTCAGTTAGAGAAGTTCTGCTCGCTTGTTATAAATTAAATGTACAGTAATAGGTTTAACAGGACCTCAGGGAAGCGCGTCAGGTGGCAGCACTGAATTGCCGAAAGCCAGATGATGCATAGTTACTCATAGTTATCATAATGGTGGCAGAGATGGAGGTTATGCATGGGCTCGACAGCATGACTTCCACTCACCAAGGCTGATCTGGCTAACAGCTGTTGCCGAAGTGCCAGATTTGACCAACAGCAGAACCAACATTGAGCACCCCCAGTATAGTGCTATCCCTCGGAGTGACCAGCCCAGCAACCTAGAGGCAGGTTGATTAAATTGGACCACTTCATCATGGAGTGGGACAGCGTTTTGTCTTTACGGAAATAGATTACTTATTCTGGTTATGGATTTGCCCTTTCCTGCACAAAATGCTTCCTTCCCAAAACTATCATCCAGGGATTACAGAACGCCTATCCACCAGTCATGGTATTCCTCAAGCATCCGCTTCTGACCAAGGTATCACTCACAGCCAAAGAAGTGTGACAGTGGGCCCATGGTCATGGTACCACTGGTTTTACCATGTTCCCTCACCACCAGAAGCAGCTGGGCTTGTATATTGAACGATGGATGGCCTCTTGAAGCACAGGTTACGCGCCAATTAGGTAGCAAATACCCTGGGGGCTGGGCTCGATTCTCCAGGCGCAGTATATGCTTTAGAATCAGCTGCCCACTATACTGGTACTGTTTCTCCTATAGCCCGAATTCATGGGTCCAGGAACCCAAGGGGTGGAAGTGGGAGTTATTCCACTCACTATCACCCCTAGTGACCCAGTAGGAACAAATTTTTGCTTCCTGTACCCACGACCTTATGTTCTGCTGGTCTAGATGTTTTGGCTCCAACGGGGGGCAGTGCTTTGCCAGGAGATACAGCACACGTTCCACTGAACTGGAAGCTAAGATGACTTCCCCATGGCCACTTTGGGCTTCTACTGCCCTTTAGCCAACAGGCTAAGGAAGGGATAACTGTAGTAGGAGGAGTGACTGATCCAGACTACCAGGGGAAATTGGACTTTTTCTCCACAATGGTGGCAAGGGAGATTATGTTGGAAGGCAGGAGATGCTGTAGGGCTACCATGTCCTATGATTAAAATCAATGGGAAACTCCAACAACCCAACCAGACAGGACAACAAATGGCCCAGCCCCTTCCGGGATGAAGGTATGGGTTCACTCCTCCAGGGAACGAGCCAAGACCTGCAGAGGTGTTGCTGATGGTGGAGGAAATACAGAATGGGTGGTGGAGGAAATACAGAATTGATAGTAGAAGAAGGTAGTCATAAACATCAGCTGAGGGGGCTTATTGGGGACCAGTGCAAGAAACGGGCCTTCTAATAGAGATAACGTTGTCCCTATTAATATATATTATAATATATTAATATCTATTATAATCTATATATTCATTCTCTATCTATTATATTAAGCAGGCTACTTGGGTTGTTCTCTTTTGAATGTGAAACTGAGATATGTGATAAGTGTTGTCATATTTAGGTTATTAGGTACTGAAGGACTAAGTGTTCCTCAAGGACATTACCACCTACTCTAAGATATAATGCTTTGCTATTGCACATGAGACACTTATAACATGTTAGGTGGAATTATGACCTTGCCATTATTTGCAATTAACATTTAAGCATAACATAAGGAGAGGCTATTTATTGGGTGTCAAGTTGACAAGGGGTGGACTCGTGATGGTTAATCCTGTGTGTCAACTTGACTGGATTAAGGAACAAATAAGAGAAAAAGGATCTTCGGATTGGACCACCTCAACCTGGATGGCCCACCCCAAATGTGGGCATTACCTTCTGCCAGCAGACAGTATTAAAGCCCACAGCAGAGGGAGCTGGTCCCTTTTTTCCTGCTGCTTGCCTCTCTCTCACTGGTGAGTTTGTCTTGCTGCTGTGATCAACCCTTCGGATGCCAGCGTGTACTGAGACCAGCAGATCTCCTGGAATCCACCAGGCCTTCAGCACCAGATTAGGACTACTAAGACATCCAGCCTTGCAGACTGAGCAGTTCCCTGGATTCTCAGCCCCTCCAGTGCAGCACAGCTACTGTTGGACTACTTGAGCTCAGTCATGTGAGCAAATCAAGAAATTGTATGTAGCTATATATTCGTCCTGTTGCTTCTGTTTCTTTAGAGAACCCTGACTAATGCAAGGTCTTTGATCCATTTGGAGTTGACATTTGTACAAGGTGAAAGATAGGGGTCTAGCTTCATTCTACCACAGGCGGAGTCCAGTTTTGTCAGCCAATCTAACAAACATTTTAAAAACTGGTATATCAGTTTGTAGCATCCACTGAAGCTCCATATTGCTGGACAGTACTTTGACAAGATTGCCTTCTGTCTTTATCACTTTCAGCATCCAAGGTATCTGGAGCTATGTGTTCCCCTGACCTGTGAAATAAGGTAAATGAAGATATGTTAGTTGTTCTAGGCACATCAGAAGAGATCAGCAGTTCAGCAGATCTTTTCGTTGTGCCTTTCTCTGAGCCTTCATGTTTGTTTAAAGAATCCAGTCTTCCCATACATTCCCTGTGACTGTATCTGGACAGGTACTCCAACAGTGGAACCTTGGCCATTCCTGAAACCAAAGTCCTAAATTTCAAAGTTGAAAAAAAGCTTTGGGTATAAGTGTGAACAATCTTTGCAGCCCAGCCTCAGGGCTAAAGATGTTTGTCATGAATAAGACCTTCACAAAACGAACAGAATTTTTTGGCAACTTCATACATATCCATTGCATGATGTGTTCTTGAAGCAACGGTGTGAAAAACTGCAGGCATCATGAGAGACTCTTCATCTTTTATTTCCAAGTCATTTTCTGTTGAAAAGGTACTTTTAGGAATAGCATGTGCATGGTCACATAAGATTAGTTCTTTGCTAAAAACCACAATTGGTTCCAGGTATGGTGGTTCACGCCTTTAATCCCAGCACTTGGTAGGCAGAGGCAGGCAGATCTCTGTGAGTTCAATGCCAGTCTGGTGTCACACTTAGTCGAGTTGCAGGACAATGGTGGGCTACGGCGAGACCCTTGTCTCAAAACATATTAAAAAAAAGACAAAAAAATTTTAAAGCACAATTGGATTTGTATCTGTCCCTGAGTTTGTGTGTACACACTCCTGTCCTGCAGCCATGTGCTCTCCTCCACCAACCACCAGTGCTAAAAAGCAATTTTGTATTTGCTTGGAATGGTATGCTTAAGGTCAGCCATCATTTGCATTGTTAGTTCAGTATCAAATGTCTGAGAACTTCCAGTGATGACAAGAAAAACATGCAACTTCGTGATGATATCGCTGGAATCTGTGAACCTATACCTCACCCTCTGGTATTGCTCTATCAGATAGTAAAAAGAGTCCTACTGCTTTTCTCAAAATCTTAAAAGTGTCTTAGATTTGCTTTGCTTGGTATTGACAACTGAATGATGTTACTGGTGAAACTGGAACAATAGGACTCTTCCACTGCAGCCCTGTCCTCAGTGGCATTTACCAACTGCCCATTTGGTGTTCCCACCAACACAATGGTTGGGGCCCAGCTGTGGGGTGCCCACCAGGGCTTGGAGCTCCAGACACACAGGGTTGGTAGCAGCAGGTAGGCCCTTCAGCTCTGAGTCAGGGCCAGGAGGTGGGCCAAGGTGTTCAGAACCAAGGACAGGATGAATTCTAGGGCTAGGCCACAGCTGGGTTTGTTATTCAAACTCTCCATTTTCTTTAGTAGGCCCAACATTAATCCTAAGACCAATGTCTACTAAATGAATTACAATAAATTCTTTAAAATAATTTTTCTTCATGTTAACTAACAAGATTGATGGATTCCCCCCCCAATGTTCAGTGGGACAGCGGAAACTTTCTTACTGCAAAATGAAAAGACGTAGAGTAAGGAAACACAGGAGTAGAGTAAGAAAACCAGCAGGGCAAGCATCATGCCCTGGAGCTTCATGTGTGGCATCTGGGGTTCCTTATGGAGTCATCTGGACTCCCAGCCAAAGTACTCCATTTGTGACCTGTGAAGCATGGAAAGCCTCTGTCTTGGTTCAGCTCCACTCCTTACTTGGAGATTTCCTCAGTGGATAACCTGTGAGTTAGGAACCTTCAGCATACCTGGTGTGAAGATAACTTGGGTGTCACCTTCACTGCTTCATGCAGCAACCTCTTGGGGACTTTGTAAGTGGGGGGGGGGGAATTTGAACACAATTGTCTCAGCAGCTCTGTTTGAACCAATGATATGTAGGAATGAAAACTTTCCCCTGGCTGTGAGGCAATAACTGATAGTAGACCTGTCCCATAAGAACCATCCAAAGGGCGAGTCGGATATCTCTGTGTGCATTCAGTTGCCTCTGGGATATCTGTAGCTCCCGAAGTTTCAGAATATTACAAGGTTTTCTTGCTTAGCGCCCTATTCGGCAAAGTCCAGAACCCGGATAGCCCGTCCCTTAAGCGCTTGGCAAAAGAGCGCACCTCTATTTTACCTGTTTGCCAACACAGGAAGCCTGCAGCCCCCGCAATTAGCCAAGGTGGCTCCCCTTCCCGTCTCGCCTGCCCCCCTTCTATCCCAGAGCACAATACTTTGGTATATAAGCAAACTGCTGGCATAAATAAAGACGACTCTTTTCTCCTGCTACTCTCAGTCCTTCTGTTTATCTTTGTCTTTCTATTCTGTAGGGTAACTTTCTATGCGGTCCCTTGCGTCCCACTCTCCCCTCCTTGCCAGAGCTGAAGCCTAGAGACTGTCCGGCGCACTGCAGGCAGGGGACAACACTTGAAGCTCCAGTCCCTGTGGCACTGCCAAATCTGGTTCAAGAGAGAGGAAGAAGATGTGTGGATCAGTGCCATGGTGATCAAGGACGATTATTAAACTCCTACAATGGTACGAAACTCCAGTACCTCTCCCTCAACACTGCAATCTTAATGTATTCAAAACCAGTTTCATGTGAGAAATTATGCCAAGTTCTGCTTCCATGAACCTGGGATCACACTTCCATCCACCTTTGTGTGCTGACTAATGACCCAAGAAAAACCTTCCCATAAGGCCACTTTGGAGCAGAGAACACCTTCAGTGGCCTTCTTAGTTCAGGCTCTCTCCTTTCAAATGAATTTGCACATCCAGAAGACAGACCCTGCAATGGGTGTATGGGTGTGGTTTTTGCTTATGGCATGTTCTAGTTTGCTTTTCCATTGCTGTGACAAAACACTCTGACTGACACCAACTTTGGGAAGAAAACCGGTTTATTCGCTCAATCTCCTGGGTCAACAGTTCATCACTCGGGGAGCCAAGTTAGGACTCAGGGCAGGACCGGGTGGCAGGAGCTGAGGCACAGGCTAGAGGAATGCTTCTTAGTTTGGTCCTCTGCCCTGCCAACCCAGCCTGCTTTCTTAACCATAACACAACTGGCCCCAGAGTGGTACTACCCATAGTGAGGCTGGGCCCTCCCACATTGCTCAAATCAATCAGACAATACTCTACAGATGTGGCCACAGGCCAAATCCAATGAGCACAATTCCACACAATGAGGTTCCATCACCAGTGTTCAATTTACTGTTACAAAGCTCTCCAGCACATGGCACCTTTCCTGTTGCCCCAGAACAGATCATCAGGTTGGAGCTAATTTTGTTTAAATTTATTTTTTAGATGTGTGCTGTTGGATGCGATTCATACATCATTTTCCAATTCGGTCAGGCCATATTCCCTTTCCCTTCCCCCCTACACCCACCCCATCCCAAGATCAGATTCTACCATACTTTGCTGCATCTTCTGTTTTTTGGTTTGTGTTGTTTTGTATTTCATTTTTTTTTAACAAATAAGTGATAATTTGTGAGTACAGCATCCTTCATGTAAACCAATTTGCGAGCAGTTGTGCCCAAACACATACGCTCATGGGTCCAAGCCATCCAGCAGTGGGGGCTTGTATGTTCAATCAAGGGATCAATGAGTGTCCATCCTATATTGTTGTAGTTTCACCATTCACCCCAATCGCAGCCCTTACATTCTACTGCCCCCTCCTCCTCCGCAGAATTGTTCCCTAGGCTTAGAAAAGGGGCACAGGTGGATGAGATGCAAACAGTCTACTTCTCTGGACTGTTGTCTTGGCTCTATTCAATGTCTGGCTGTTTTCTTTCTGGGCTGCCAGCTGTCCAGGCAGAAACCGTTCAATCGTACTAATGAAGCACATTCAATTATAGATACGTATTTAAACAGTATAATATGTAGCCTTTCGGTCCTACTAATGAAGCACGCGCAATTGGATATATAGGTATTAAACATTACTAGTTGTTATGGTAGGTTACATTGGTATAGACACAGATGTTGGGATGGTATGTTAATCCACGAATTACATTTTCTTCTGTTAATAGACAGGGTCATCATGTGGCTTATAAAATTTCCTAACCATTAGAGGATGTAATTTTGTGGCATCAGCCATGGGGTTATTCCTCCAAGGAGAGAGCCAATACCAATTAGATTGGGAATATACAGACATATGGCTGCCACGGCTGCACATTATTTCCAGGCAAGATGAGGTGTAGCTGGTTCTGATGGAGGAGTCTTGCTTGCTCAAGGAGAACCTATATTTGCTTTATTGGGTTTAGTGGCCCTTTGGTAACACTCTCTGGAAATCCAGAGGCCATCCGTATGCTTGCAAGTGAAGTCTCCATACATCTTTCCCATGCTTATATCAGGTCTTCAACAGCAGGGCCTTATCACCTTCTCTTCCTGCAGATATCCATGGTTTTGGAGGGCAAGGAGCTTTTACCTTTTGTGGGGGCTGGGATCCCCTGGCCAACATCTCCTGGGTAGAAAAAAAAGAAAAAGGAGGAAGTAAAAAAAAAAAACAAAAAAAGGGAAAAAAAAAAGAAAAAAAAAAAAAAGAAAAAAAGAAAAGAGTAATCCATTGTTTGATTCAGAGCTCCTGTATTAATAATTTTGCTTAAGTGCAGAGCTTGAGGAGACTTTAGCATTATATGTGGTTCTGAAATAGCGAATAATCTTTTTCACAGTTTCTATTTCCAGTAGTCAATTAAAGAAGGCAGTTTTACCGATTTTCCAAAGAATACCTCTATAACAGCTGGCTCAATCTAAAGCTGGAGAACGACCTATCAGCGTCATATTTCTCCTTATTCGATGGTGGGGGGAGTTAAGAAATTCCTCTTATATTAAAACCGTTCAGCAACTAGAAGATAAGTGCAGTTGGAGTCATTAAAATCATTGGACATGTAGGATCCAGAGAGGGGCCGGATGTCTGTAGCAATCTGAGACATTTCTGCCCTTCAATGCCCAGAGGATTCCATCCTTCTGCGGGCAACTTTCGGGTACATCCTACTCACTGCAAAGCCGCTTTTTCTTTCTCAGCCATTAAATGGGTGATACTCTGTTCCTTTGAACATAAATCCTTTCCCATATGCGGGGATCATAGAGAGGTGGCTGGTGAAGACCACCCTCTCTAGCTTCCTTGCTGCCGGAGATCTTCACTCCGTTGGCCCGCGACGGAGTGGGGCTGGGGGGAGTAAGTGCACTGCCGAACAAAAGGTAACCACGACAGGGAGTTGAGTCAGAGTGTTACAGCTCAAAAACGGCAACGTTTTATTGCAGGTTTTACAGAGGTTTATAAGCCTTGCCGGCTTCCCTACTTGGGTATATGTCTCTTCCCAATTGGTCTTTTTTTGGAGGCTTAATTTACAAGTTACTAATTAATCCAATCCCTTCCCTCCCTAGCATAGTCCCTAATTAACATATTAGTACACAGAAGCTAGCCTTCCTTGCTCGGATGGGTGGGGGTGAGTTCGTGAAACTTCACAGGCTTTCTTTTGTCCTACAGGCCAATCTTCTTGGCTATTCCAGGCCGGCTTGCCCCTTTTTGTTTTATTTTGCATAGCTCCTGTCTTAGGTTGGTGCTTTTCCTGGGCTCAGCTCTTACCCGTCTTGAGTAGATAGCAGCTTTGGCTATCCCCTGTCTTAGGTTGGCCGACCCAAAAAGCCCTTACCCGTCTTTGGAGTCTGATGCTGCTTTTGTAAGGTAGTGACGAGGGGGAGGGGCTCATACTTTGCCTGTATGGCCATTAATTGGACTTCTTCTGCCTATTTTTTAGCGAACCTTATGACCCGGTTGAGCAAGCAAGGGCCTACCATGAACAAAAGTAAAAGAATAAGAGGTCTTTCTTCTTTAAAGGCTGTTTTCCTAAGGTTGTCCTAGATTCTTTGTAAGTACACCGGAGTGGTCTGCATAAAAGAAGCATTTTTCCCCTAAAGCCTGGCATATCCCTCCTGTTCTAGTGCAAGGAGATCAAGCCCCTTCTGTCTGAAGACCAGCTCTGCTAAAGGAATCCAATGATACCTTGTCATGTGTCACAGAGTTATTTCCTACCTTTTCTATCTGTCTGAGAGCTGTTCCTCCAGTGGCTGCACCTGTGATTCCCACTCCTATTATGCCCACCAGGGCAAGGGCAGTTCTCTCTTTTATGTCTAGAAATGGAAAGGCCTCCTGCCGGTGGTATAAATGCAATATCTTTAAAACTTATATGTTGACACAAGGGATTAGTCCGGGGCATACATAACATTCCCACC
>VZQC01015709.1:4375514-4452411 GCA_009823505.1 Rhizomys pruinosus | reverse complement strand
TGGAGCCAATTTCCCCATTGAGGCTCCCTCAACCCAGGTGTGTCAAGTCGACTACGTAAAAGCTATTCAGCACACCTCCCTTTTCTTATCTTCCTTTTCCAGAAGTCTTTGTGAAAGTTAACTTATTTCTATGTATATTTCCCAGAAAAGAAAACTGACCTAATTTTTATTTTCTACACAAATTAGATGATACATACAATACTTGAAATAGTAACATCTGTAAAAATCTGAAGTAACACATCTTACAAAAGGGCGTCATAACTGATGCTTTTAAGAGTTTCAATGCCAGGCAGGGCCGATCTCTGTGCGTTCACGGCCACCTTGGTTACAGAACGAGTTCCAGGCCAGCTGGGCTATAGGTAATCCCTGTCAAAAAGAGACAAAAAAATCAATTTCTAAATAAATAGCTGAAGTTCATGATAATATGAAATGCTGTTCACACATAGCTTAGCTTTCCTAGTGAAAATTATCTTCTCCATGAAGTTGGCAAATGTTGACGATTCCATGAAAAACATGGCTGGGTAATGTTGTGTCTTAGGAAATGGTTTGAATATCTCAGATTGAGAATTCTGGATCTCCAATATGTGACGCATACGTCTGCTTTCAGATTCGGAAGGATCTTTTCTCCCCTACAACTTTGTACTTAGAGGACTGCCATATGGTCACTGCCACTTGAGTACGACCCTCTCAAAGCAGAACCCTGCAAGACCATGTAAAGAGCTCTGTTTTTGTTCTTCAGTGACCAACTGTGATTTTGAAGAAAACAGCTGTGGATGGTTTGAAGCCAGCAAGGGGGACCATTTCGACTGGGAGTGGGGCTCCAGGAGTGACCTCCCTGCAGGTTCTGAGCAGCAGGCCCCGCCTGAGGACCACACTCACAGCACAACCCAAGGTAGGAAGCTTTACGTACTTCCGTGAGGGGCTTGGTTAGGTCTAAGGAGACAAAGATCACAGCAAACAGCAGGGCAATGCTGAAATGGATCATTTATGACTGAAATCATGGGCAATTGATACGTTTTTGCCAGTATTAACTGAAATTATCAGGTACCTTTTGACATCATATAAACCCATAGGTAAATAATACCTTTATATACATAGTTCGTTACAAGTAAAAGCAAGTTTGACTAGCAATTGATATGATGGGTTTTTATGGTATGGTTTTAGGTTGATTTGGACATGATCTTACTTGGCATGTGAGTAAGCGACAGAGCTCTCCTGTGGAATCAGGAGGTTACTAATGCTTTGCGTTTGCACCTCCACAGGGCGGTTCATGTTCATACTGAAGAAGCGCAACAGCTTGTCTCAAATTGCTGAACTCCAGAGCCCAACTTTCAGCCAGACAGGGCCTGGTTGCACATTGTCATTCTGGTAAATATTGTAAATGACGCTGAATTGTCCAAATAGCTGATGGCTATAGGCATATCCTGTTACTTACTAGCTAGCTGTTCTAATTTTCTTGGTTGTACTTTAAAGTAGTTACTAAATTCTAACAAGTTTTGCGTCTTTTTGAGACAGCTCTCCTTACACTTTAATTTAGGAATGTGTCACCAGTGTTTGCTATTTTATTTCTTAGGTGAGAGGAGCTCTTCCCTTCCCCCAGGAGATTCCAATGTAGTTCAGTGTCGTCCTGTGTTTAGTGAGAAGTTCCCAGGTTGTGGGAACCACAGAGTATGTACCTCAGCAGACAAACGCTTACAAATGGGCAGGTGCAATTACTGAAGGAAAGAAATGTGCCTGTTGTCATAACTACTATTGATTGGTTCACATGAGTGGAAGAGGCCATAAGTTAATTACTGAGTCTACCCTTAAAATGTATCCATTGTTGTATTTATTTATTTTTATTTGTATTAAACTTTTTCCATGAGTTCATACATCATTTGTCAATCGAATCTAGAGTAGTTACCTTTTTATGCCCCCCACCCCACCCGAGTCGCTGCACCTCTGCAATACATGTCCTGCATCTTTTTTGAGTCGTTCCAGAGTTTGTGTCAGGTCGTTGGCGGTTTTCGCCAATTTGTAGGGCCGATAGAGTGAGTGATATATATAGATAGCTATATTTTATCTCTATATATATATTATATTATATAGGTTATATGTATACATATGTACACCATATCACTTGAATTGGAGGACTTTTTTTTCTAAAAGACGTCATGTTTTCCTTAAGGAATTGCTCGAAGATTCCTCCTTGACAATCCCAAAAAACCATCAATCCTGCACTTTTGCTTCCACATTGGGTTTTTCCCCCACCATGGTTCCCTAAATGAAGTCCAGTAAGCCTGGGTCTTGTCTCAATCCTGCTGCACTGGCCTCCATGTACCAGCCCAGTTAGTCCAACAATGGCATGTCTCTTATTCTGACAAGGCTGAAAATCCCCTTAGGTTTAGTCCACCAAGCTGGGTATCTCAGGTTGTCCCCATCTAGCCTTGAAGGTTTGGAGGATTCATGGAAAAACATGAGTCTTCAGTCCATTTAGAAGGTTAAATAAGCGTGTATCCATGTCTTTGAGGAGTGCCAAAAGCAGTGGCAGCCAAGGGTAGATGTTGCTTGTCCAGTAAAACTTGAAGACAGGCAAAACAACAGTACTCTCTCTTTTTCTTTTTCTACAAATTACAGAAAATATTATTGTAGTTCTATTTATTATTATTATTTATTTCTGGTTGTACTTTCCTTTTGGCTTAAGGCCACACAGTTAGCCTAGATTAACCAGGCTTTTGTTTTTCTAAGGTCAGTTGAGGATTCTGTGTCCTCAGGTCTCTCAGTGTTTTGGGGGGGTGGCGAGGAGTGGGGGAGCTCCTTCCTCCTTCTGCTTTTCATTTACCAGTTCCATCCCATTGAGGACAAAATCAACCATCTGCTAGACCAGGCTTCCTTTTCTGAAGCATAAGCAGGCTTTCCTCTTTATAGGCTTTACCAGCCAGTGTCCAAATGTTTCCCTTTCTTGTGTTTGCTCTTTTTCAGGTTTTCTAACTATGGTCTATCAATGGGCGCAGCTGAGTTACAGCTCCATCTGGAAAACTCCAGTGACTTCACAGCCCTCTGGAGAGTGCTGTATAACCAGGGCAACAAGTGGTCAGAGGCTACTGTCCAGCTAGGACGCCTCACCCAGCCTTTCTACCTGTCACTAGACAAAGTCAGTCTCGGGGTTTACAGCAGTATCTCTGATGTGGATGATGTCCAGTTTGAAAACTGTGACCTTCCTCCACCTGCTGAGAGCTGTGACAAGCCAGGTCACTTCTGGTGCAGACAGACAAAGGCTTGCATAGAAAGGCAGTTCCTAGGTGACCTGGTGGATCACTGCAGGGATGGCTCTGATAAGTTTAACTGTGGTAAGATTTTTTGTGGTTTTTTTGGGGGGGAAGGGTGCTATATTTAGCCCCTCTTGTTTAAGGAATGAACTTAATTAGCTCACTGCTTTTAAAGTCAATCAAATCAATGACTGGCTCACAGTTCCAAAGTTAATGAATACTGTTATAGTTAATTAATTAAATTAGCTATGATGTCCGTCCTAATTATTATTAAATTTTTGTTACATTTTATTAATTTATGTGTGTGCATACTTATATGTGTATGTGTATGTGCGGTGTGTGTGTGTGTGTGTGTGTGTGTGTGCATTTCATGCCAAGGTGCATGTGTAGAGGATAGAGGACAACTTATAGAAATCAATTATCTCCCTCTAGCATGTGGGTCCAGCAGGTAGAACTCAGGTTTTCAATTTGGTGGCAAATGCCATTACCACTGAGCCCTCTTGGCAGCCCCAGATGCCAATCTCCAAGAATTATTTACTAGCTCCTAGAGATGCACTGATGAAGAAGAAAACAGTGTCTGCCTTCCTGGGCCTTACAATCTAACTGAAGAGCTAGTTATTTGAATATTTATTAAAGAAATATATACTGGGGGCTCAGATAGAAACTATGAAGAAAGAGGTGATGGGACTTTGTAGAATAACAGTGGATTTTCTGCAGCTGCTGATTTAGCTGAGATCTGATAAGTAGCAGGCCATACTTATGTTCCAAAGCCCTGAAATGTGACTTGTGATACAGAAGAAAGCTGGCCTACCTGGGGAAAGGGGTTGAAAGCAGATATAAACTGGGAAGAGGGACATGGGGAAGGCTGGGGTCAAAGGTCTTCGTAACCCACATTGAGGGAGCATTCTTTATTTCAAAGCTTTTGGGGGGAGGTAGTGGTCTTACGAAATTGGCATATGTAAAAATGTCCCCGTGGTTATGACGTAAACAGTGGGTTTGAGGAGAGCAGATTTAGGAGACCCATTAGGGAACACTGTGGTTGCTCTCTGTGGAATGGCTGGCAGTGAACTGTTTTGACATGAGGACTGATCGGGGGTGGATATTTAGGAGTGACACTCAGTGTGCTTTTACTTTCCGGAGCAGAGAGTGACTTGCCAAATGTCAGTCAAGTGCTGGTTTTCTGATTTAAATCTTCAAAGAGTTAATGCTGTCTTATGATTGCCTTGGCTCCAGCATGGCATAATGGATTTATATCTGAGAATGAATTACATACTAATAGCATTGTTTATTAGAAATATCTGTCATAAAGTGTTTGCATCAATCTTGGTCATCAGTTACTTGTCAAAAGATAATTATTTATATATTTCAAGCCATGCATTTATTAAATTAGAGATCTTTTTTTTGTTTTTTTTTTTTTTTTTTTTTTTTTTTTTTTTATTGGAAAACATAGTAGAGACACAGTAAGCTCCTTACCTCAGAGGAAATGTTCATTCTACTAGAAATTTCCAGATAAGTCACTGTAGAAACCTTTGTGTGCTTTCTACAGTGTACACATTATCAAAAATATGTCAAAGTCAGAATTAGCATCTACATAACTGTACATCTGACACAAGTCATGTTTTAGTGGATAGGACGGGGATAACAGGTGATGTTGACAGGGAGCAGCATAGTGGGGGGTAAAAACTTTTCTTTGGGAGACATGTGTAGTGAAGTTTGAGTGCATGGCAGACCGCAGTGCGCAGTCCAGTAGAGCAGCGGCCTGTCCATGCCCCTCACCCCACCCAAGTCATGCACTGTGCCATGATGTCCTGTATCTTTTTCTGACTTTTTAAATTTTATTTAACAAAGGCAGATTATGCCTGGGGGGAAACGGACGGGGGAAGCGGTGCGCTGAAACCCCGGGGCGCTGCGGGTGGGGGGCCCTCCAATCGGGAGCACGGCAACAGAGATCATGACATTTTAGATAGAGGGATATAGAGAGAGACGAGAGAATAGGATATATATGGGGGGGGGGTCGGTATGTCACATCTGAGACGAAACGTATATGCAGCGTACCCAAACTGCATTCCCAAAGCATATTTTAGGATTCACATTTTTCCTTTTTAAATTTATATAACTCTAAATCTTTGGAGGTTTTTGCAATTTGGTAAAGCTTTTAGCTTTTTTAAAATTGCTTAATTCTAATCAATTAAAAATGTCAATCTGTGGGTAAAATAAACTGGTTTTTCTTCAAACATCTCAGGGTCAGTAGAATTGAGTACAGTAGTGTCACATATCAACTTGATTATATATTACTGCAAAACATGGCGGTGGCAGCATCGAGACATCTTCTAATTTCATAATATGTGCTAGGCACCCAGACATCCAAATTGCATTTCCTGTAGGCTGCTGGAAGATGTGGTCGTCTGCTGCAGGGTGGAGCTCCCTGTGTTCCATTTTGGAATGAAGATTGAGCATGGAATCAGTGTGAAGGCAGGCAATATAAAAACCTGCTGCCTTTAGTGCCATTTCTATGTCAAAAACTCAGCAAGCTGACATCCTCCTTCTGCTCCACAGTGAAGACTGACACCTGGGGAGTACCTCCTACGTCCCCGGTTCACATCACAGCTGGCTTGATTAGTCACAAGCGAGGAGACATCAGATGAAAGCTCGTCTCTCTGTTGACATTCGTTCACTTGGTTCCCTTCATTAGTTTTGAGCTTCGGTGCAGACAGAGGATTTGTGCTCGCCTGGCTGCACTGATTCAACTGAACTTTTATTTATTGTTTGGGTGTTTGCTCGCCTTTGGCACCAAGTACCATTACTAAGATGAATAGTTGAAAGGCAACTGACATTTATTTTTTAATATTAACTTATGTAAATGGAGCTAAAATGTGAAAATATCTATGAATTCTAAACCCTGTCTCCTCAGCCACATACTTTCAAATGTCTGTTTTATCAATTTATCCTAAAGAAAAGATCTGGTGTCAACAAAAATCTTCCATGTCTGCAAAAACATTGCATGTACTTCAACTAGTGACCCTAAAAAACGCCACCCACCTACCCAAAAACCCCCCAAAAACCACCACCCCACCACCCACCCACCAAAACCCCAACCAAACCACCCACACCACCCCACCCACACACACAAAAAAAAAAAAAAAAAAAAAAAAAAAAAAAAAAAAAAACACCCCCCAACCCCCCCCCACCACACACCACCAACCCCCCCACCCCCAAAAAAAAAAAAAAAAAAAAAAAAAAAAAACCCAAAACACCCCCCCCCCCCCCAACCAACACACACAACCCACCACCCTTTTTTTTTTTTTTTTTTTTTTTTTTTTTTTTTTTCTTTTTTTTTTTTTTTTTTTACACCCACAAACAACACAACCCAACAAAACATATACCACACAAAAACAACCAAAACCACCCAACAACACCCAGTTGTTGTTTGTGGGGGTGGGGCTTGTTTGGGGGGGGTTGGGGTGGGTTTGGGGTGGTGGTGGGGTGGGTGGGGGGGTGTGGGTGTGGGGGGGGGGGGGGGTTGGGTGTGGGGGGGTGGGGTGGTGGTGGGGGGGTGTGTGGTGGGGGGTTGGTGTTGGGTGGGGTGTGGGGGGGTTGGGGGGGTGGGTTGGGGGGGGTGGGTGGGGGGGGGTGTGGTTGGGGGGGGGGGGGGGGCACCAACAAACAACACAACACAACCAAAAAACCACCAACACCCCAAACCCGGGGGGGGGCGGGGTTTTTTTATTGTTTTTTTTTTTTTTTAGTGAAAAAGGGCCTACTCAATTCTTGCTAAATCTGACATTGTTGTAACGAAGGATGTTAGACATTTAACAGCCCCATCTCCCTTTATAGTATGTGTCCAAGATTGTAACTTATGGCGTTATACATGCTTCTCAAAATATTAAAAATAGGGCAACCACATGATCCAGCTATACTTCTTCTACGTTCTACTCAAAGGAATAAAAGTGTACAGTGAGATTTCTGTGTGTCTGTGATTATCAGAAGAGTCGAGTTGTAGATTCAACCTCAGTGTTCATCACTAGATGAATGAGCAAATTTAAGGTTGTATATGTAGCCAATAGTGTGTTGTTCAGCTGTGATGAGGAACAAAATCATGTCATTCATAGGAAAACTGATTAGAGGCCCCCATATTAAATGGAGTAACCTAGACTCAAATAACAAGCATAGCATATTTTCTGTCATGTATAGAATCTAATAGATGCCATGTAAGGGGGACTATTAGGATAAAGGAGGGTAATCAGAGAAAGAGGAGTGGAAGTCAACAAGGGAACTAGCTATGACGTTAGTATGTTATATGCATGTATAGAAATGTCGCAGTGAAATGCATCATTTTGTATGAATATATGTACTACTGTCAAGCATTTTTAAAATGAAAGCTCTAGAGGAAAAGACCACCATTGATGAAACAGAGCAAAGAGTCAACAAGACACACAGTGCATCATTAGGCAAAATAGAAGTCGAAGTGGTGAGTGTTCAGCAAACATAGGGAAGATAGTGTAGGTGAAGGGGAAATGGGGATGATGGAGACCTAAAAGCCACTTTAATTTGGCACTGAGCTAAAGGTTTAGATCAAATGAGAATGCACCAACAAAGAAATAGTGATATTCCCACAGAGGGATTATCATTTGGGCTCTGCTTCGTAGAGGTGTTTGCAGCTGGGACAGGAAAGGATCTTGAGAGGAGTCTTAGAATGAGGTTTGGAAAATCCCTCATCAGAATCATCATTTTGGGGAAAATGTGGATTTTGTCTAATGAGTTGGCACTTGTTGGATGGTTTCACAATGAAGTGAGCAGTTTTGCTATCATCTCCAGGTGATGCTAAAATACTGAGACCCTCACAACCAGTTCTGCTGGAATCACTAAGGGGGCTTATAAGGAGTCCTGATGCAGAGAGGGAATGGGGAGATGGCTCAGAGGTGAGGGTACACTAGCACGAGGACCTATGTTTAGATCCCCAGGACCTATGTAAAAAGCCAAGTCTACTTACATCTGTGACCCCTGCACTGGGAATCGGGGGTGGTTGGAGGAGCAAAGGCCTTGTGACCGATTGGTGAGTTCCTGTTACAGAGAGAAGCCTTTCCTCAAAAAGTAAGGTGGAGAGGTGAATCAGTGGCACCGGCTTGCAGGTCGTTTGATGTGCATGGCAGAGGCCAGGGATTAGATTCCAAGCATCCAACATAACAACCTAGGTACTATGCCAGGTTTCCCCAACATGCCAATACCGAACTGGAGAGATTCGAGACAGACGATTATGGCGCCTCTTAGCTGAGAGTCTAGCTGGAAACATACGTCCCGGGTTCAGCCAGACCCAATCCAGGCCTCAAAGGGCATAGTCAGGAATTGATAGAGGGGAGCTACTTGATGCCCTCTGCCCTTGCATCCAGCACCAGGCACTAACAGGCACACTCTCACACACATGTGCAGAAATTCACACATGCACACATACATACGCACACATGCACACATCAAGAAAATGATAAGGTAGGAGTCAGTTGAGGAGGACATCAGCTGACATCTATCTCTGGCTGTACATAAGCACATGTTCCCACGTGATGCCCATGTGCATATAAAGAAGGAATATAGATACAGACACTACACACAAACAAAAGCACACACAAAAATGATCCTATATGGCTTTATTATTTGGATCAATGAAATAAACAATCCAGGTCAACGTTCTGAGTATGGTGGTTTGTTTGTTAATTTTGGCTGGCATTTTCTTGGGCTTTGTGTGCATCTCATTTACATTATACTCCATCCTCAGAGCCCTCCCACATCAGATTGCATGCATTCTGTCATATTTGTTAAGGCCTATCAAGTCAAGTTACTGTACCCAGATGTCTCTTGTGCAAGTTCACCTAGAAAGCTTATCTAGAGTCTTTCCCTTACAAATCGTTTATTGAATCTTTTTTTTTATTTTGTGATGACTTCATTGCCTGCATGTATGTCATTATGTCAGTGCACCTGTGTCACATAGTGACAACGGAGAGCAGAAGAGGGCAATGGATCCACTGGAACTGGAGTTAAGAGGGTTGTTAGCTGTCATTGGGTTCCAGGGAATTGAAACCTAGGTCCTCTACAGGAGAGTAGCCAATGCTCTTAACTGCTGAGCCATCTTGCCATCCCTGAGTCTTTCCCTTAAAGATCAACTCTTCCTCACTGTGCAGTAATCAGCAGCCAATAGTTCTTTGGCTAAGGTTTGGGCCTACTTACTGCCTATTATCCCAGTTCTTTGCTGGGTTTCTGTCTGACTCAGTTTGCGCAGGTCTCGTGTGTGCTGATACCATTGCTGTATCTTAACACGAGCAGTGTCCCAGGAGCCTGTAGGACTCTATTTCCTTATGGCCATGCAGCAACTATCTGAGTCTTACAGTCTTTCTACCACACTGCTCCCTGAAACCTGTGTCCTTGGTTCTCTGCAGGTAGAGAGGTTGCATTGTAGATTTGCCACTTAGGCTTGGGGAAGTCACAGACAATGCCTGTATGTGACCAGTTTTTATTCTGGTGCAAAAGAAGTTTCTTTGATGAGTGGTGACTGTTGCTATTCATGTGTAATTATTAATATACATATTTTGCACCTAGAAGTTACATTAGTCTATGAATGTGATAGCCTTGGGGTTTTCTCTAAGGTCTATGGCCTCTCCATCCATGCATATGAATTTGGCCATGCTTACAGTACCATACATGAGTTTCCCCCCATTAAATGGGCTTTACATCCAATTAGCCATAGATTTCCTCCAAGTCAAAAGTGACACGGCTACACCACTGTGTATGCTGTGGCAGACCTTGGTGTGGACATGTGGTCTTACAGTTGTTAATGGACCATCAGGTGATGTCCTCCCTTAGCAGCTTGCATGGTGCTCTGAGAGCTGGTCTTCAGGGAAGGTGACGTCCATCAGTTCCAGAGCCATTGCTCCAAATCCTGTCCCTGAAATATGTCTGATCTTCAGCAATAGGGTTTTCCTTTCAAGTTGTGGGAGGCAATCAAGGGCTGTAGCAATAGCCTGTATAAGTTTGGGGAGTCTCTTGGACTATCCCACCCAACAACTGAACGAACAAACCATTCTCTTTTTTTTTTTGCTGGCACTGCTTCTTGTTATGTAGTCTTCAATCCATGCCCGTGGACTCATGTACCCGTACTGATGTTTAGTTTGTCATCCACTTACTGACTAATTGATTCCCTTGGTTTTTTTTCTGCTACGCTAGGCATTATTTGTCTCTCTCCTCTTCTCTCCCTGTCTAACCCTCTCTCTGTGTCCTCTCATTAAAGGTCACCACTGTCCCAGTTCTTTGTTAATCTTTTGATGTTACTTAGTGACTGGAATACTCAGCTAAGGTTGGAATTCACTGAGGCAAAAGTTTACCACAATGAACCAGCCATGGAGTCATAACCTCAGGTTATGGTGTTAGAAATGGAGAAGGGAATTTGGAAACAACTGTGCTCTTATATTGTAGAGTCCCTTAAAAAAACATAAACATTAAAAAAAAACATAAATAAAAAGTATAAATGAAAACAAACAAGAAAGAAATGGAGAAGAGGGCAAGCATTAGTAAGATTTAGAAGATAGTGGTCCAAGCAATTGATCTTCAGTCCATGAACATAATTTGCTATCTTATCTAGAGGTTATTCACTCTTTATGAAACTATATTTTAATGTCACATTTTAAAATTACTATAGCATAGCTAGCAGTGTGCCAAGTATCAATTTATATTCTAAATCATATTTATTTTGTCTTCAACATCCTTTTGATATTGTTTAATGCCCATTTCAGCACCTGAACTGCAGTGTAACTTTGAAAATGGAATGTGTAACTGGGAACAAGGTAAAGAGGACGTCTTTGATTGGACCAGGAACCAGGGTCCAGCTGCCACACTTAACACAGGCCCCATGAAGGATAACACTTTGGGAACAGCTGAAGGACACTACCTCTACATAGAAGCTTCAGAGCCGCAGGTTTTCCAAGACAATGCCATTTTACTCAGTCCAGTCCTTAATGCCACGGAGGCCAGTGGCTGCCCCTTCCGCCTGTACTACCACATGTTTGGAAGGCACATTTTCCAGCTGGCTATCTACCAAGGAATCTGGAGCAACTCCAGGGGCCAGCTGTTGTGGAGATATTTGGGAATCAAGGGAACAGATGGATGAGGAAGGACCTCGACATTCCCGGCCGGCAGCCACTTCAGGTAGGGATAACGGTTTTCATCATGAATATTTGAAATGTTTCTTAATGTATAAGCAATGGAATACCACTATATTCTTGAATTAGAAGCTAGGGGATTTGGATCACAGTTACTCTGAAACACATTAATCATATATGGAAGGGTGTGCTAAGATTCTTTAAGATGCTTTGGCCCTTAAGTACCTATGATTAGCATTTTACAGAGGAGTGTTTGACACTACGACCAGCTCTAGTTCCCTCCAATGTTAAGTTCTTGTTCTACTAAAATAAAAATATCTAGGAGGAAGAAATTAGTTTGGCACTAACTCTGAGATTCTGCAGAAAGTACAGACTCATAAGCATTTGCTTTTGATTACATCATTTGACATTTTAACTTTTGATAGGTGAGTAGCTGAAATCCAGAGTGTATTTGTATTTATTTTTACAGGCATATGATCATTGTACATAGTGCTAGGTCTCATAAAGACAGTTTATTTTGAGTATATTGTATATTTGACCATATTCATTACCCTAGACATTAATCATTTCTCTCCCTATATATTTAATTTTTCTTATGTGCATAAAATCTAGGATCTATATATGAGAGAATACATGTGATATTGGCTTTTAGAGTCTGCCTTATTTCACTTAATATAATGATTTTTCCATTGCATGGATTTTCCAACAAATGGGAAAATTCATTCTTTTCTATGGCTGAGTAACACTGCATTGTGTGTATATGGCATATTTTCTATCCGTTCAGCTATTGATGAGCATCTAGGCTGACTCTGTAACTAACTTTCCTGTGAATCATGCTGCAGTAACGTGGGTGTACAGGTATCTCTCTGCTGTGTTGACTTAAGTAATTGGAGGACATATCTAGATTGTGCTGCAGCTAGGATGGACTGGTCTCAAAAGAAATAAACAGATAAACAATATTGGTAAGGGGGTGGGGAAAGAGAACCGTTATTGACTGCTAATGGAAAGGTAAATTTGTCCAGCTAGTATTGAAATCTGCATTGAGGTTTCTGCAAAACTGTAATGAAAAAGTGCAGGCTTTATCAAACAGCACATAGCTTTCTTGGGCAAGAGCACAAGTTTCAAACGTCTGTATTTCCTTATTCTTCGATGCTTTTTTTTTAATCTAAATGTCATCTGTCTTCTTAGAGTCAGATTGGAAATAGCAAGTCCAAATTCCTATGTGACTTTTTACAATTTTGTAAAAGAGTTTACATATGTTTACTATTTGAATCTCTTACCAAGTCCCTGAAGTGCTTAAGTCAGAGGACTTTCTTGCCAATTGTGTAGGTATGTACAAGAAAACTTCAGACTTT
Organism: Rhizomys pruinosus; assembly: GCA_009823505.1. Lineage (NCBI taxonomy): Eukaryota > Metazoa > Chordata > Mammalia > Rodentia > Spalacidae > Rhizomys > Rhizomys pruinosus. The sequence continues at coordinate 4,439,667 of VZQC01015709.1, read as the reverse complement.
GGCCAGCTAGCTTGTAAGCAGCAGGACATAGACAGAACCCAGGTCTAAACAACTGCCATTCCTTCTCTTCCCAGTATTTCATGAAGCCTACAGCATGTAGGGGGTTTAAATATGTGTTCTTTCTCCCTTTATTCAAAGAGACACACGTATAATGCACTGGAAGAAACTTCATACCTGCTAGGACTCAAATTTCTGCTCATTTTGTTGTCTGTACTAAATTTCTTTCAGTTACCAATGTTGAAAGCATTGTTTACATCTAAATCTAGGTAACAATTTCATAGACACAAACAGACTGCAGGCTATTGTTTTTTGGTGTTTTTGAGGCAGGGTCTCCCTGTAGCCCAGCTGGCCTGGAACTTGCTTTGTAGACCATGCAGGCCTTGAACTCACAGAGATCTGCCTGCCTCTCTCTCCAGAGTGCTGGGGTTAAAGGCACACACCACTCCAGGTTATCTTCTAAGAGCATCTAACAATTACAGTTGTATATTGTATATTATTGAGTGAATAAAAAGCACATAGGGTTTGGTGATTTGTCCAAAGAGTTGTAAATTGAAAGTAGGAGACCTAATCTCCCAATGGTAACTCAGTATTTTTCTCTTCTGCCACAAAGGTAAGATGCTACAAAATTATCAATTTGAAATTAATTCTTAATATCTAATCATGTTATTTATAATTTGGACTAAACTCCCATTTTGTGAGCATATTATTTATTTTCTATTGCTGTAATACACCCCATGATCAAAAGTCACGGAAAAAAAGAGGAGGCAGGGTTAGCTGACAGTTCCAGAGGAACAGGAGCCTGTCATGTTGGGAAGGCAACCTTAAGTGCAAGAAAGTGCAGATGTGGGATGCTGAGATTGCATCTTCTACCACAAACACCATCAGAGAGAGAGAACTGGCAGTGGGCTAAGGATATACACTCTCAAAGCCTGTCCCCAAGGATGTGCTCCCTAGAGCAAGGCTACTCTTCCAAGATTCCATGACTTCCCACACAGTGCACCAGGTGTTCAAATACATGAGCGTGTGGGGACCATGTCTCATTAAACCACCACAGTGAACCACATCCTTCTTAGGATTTATATGTGATAATTGGTTTCCAGGATAAAATAGATTTATAGAAAAGCATCTTTCCAGCCAAATAAACACAAGACTTACCAAGAAACCCTTTAATCATGATTCCTAACATGAAGGCTGAGTATTGAAATACACTGTGGGTTACAGGGGGTAGGTGTTTTATTGGATCCAATTCAAAAGTTCATTTAGCCTTTTTATTCTAAATGAAATGCACCTAAGAACTGATGAAATTAGGTAATTTTTTCATGCTGTGTGGGTAAGTCAAGGTAGCAAAATGAAGGCCAATTTAAGCAAGAAGATATTTTCCCCTATTGAATAGTAGATAGTCAGTTTCTATTCTGAGACACAGCCATAGCAATAACGCTTTAATTAAGTGTAATATTATTACTGAAATTACATAGCATGCTGCCCAGAAGACAACAGGCACTCATTAAATGTTTGCTTGAAAAAACTGCAAAGACTTTTCAGCATCACTCCTTCAAAATAAAAGTAGAAAAGGTTAGATTGGTGGCTTAATGTGTTCATGTCAGTTGGCATAATCAGCCAAACTCAGGTATAGCATGATTAGGTAAGACTTAGCAAATCACTGTGAATGATATATTGAAACTTCAGCCCAATTTTTAGTATGAGTTTTGTTGAGGGATAACTAATGCATAATAAACCATCCATATTGATTATTTTGAAATCAATATCACAGTGAAGATAATCAACATAAACCTCATCTCAGAATCACCTCATGCCCCTGTAGAAGTATCTTCTGTCCTCTTTTCTCATTTAACTGTCAGTGAACTTCTTTCTGTGCATCTTAAAAATTTATATCAAGGAAATTGTAGAGTATAAACTTGTATTTGTCTGGGTGTTTCAGTACAATGATTTAAGATTTATTTATATCCTAGTATATATAGACAATTCATTTGAGAATACACAGTTTGCACATTAACTTATTGGGTATTTTAGTATGGGCTATTATAAATCAATCCTGTATGCCAACTGTTAGGAATATATGTTTTTTTTTTTTTTTTACAATATGAGCATCTACCCATTTTTATGAGCGAATAATCATGGTGGAATGTCTGGCTCATAAAGTGGACACATGTTCTCCATTTTAGGAGGCGATTACCTGATTTTCAATATTTCGTAGTTTTTGTTCCTATCAACAGTATGCGGGAATTTTGGGTCTCTCACTTTTAAGCCAATGCTGTTATATTAGCAGTCTTAATTTGTCACTTTCAAAGAAGATAATTGCATCTCATTTTGGTTTTAATTTGTATCCACCTGGAACTCTGCTGAACACATTTTTATGTGTTTTTTGACAAAGAAATATGTACTTGGGATATATTTTGCAGACTTTTATAAAATTTTGAATTTGATTGGTTTCAGTTGAATTTTTTTTTTTTCTCTTTCTCTTTTTTTCTTTTTTTTTTTTTTTTTTTTTTTCTTTTTTTTTTTCTCTTTTTTTTTTCTTTCTTTCTTTTTTCTTTTTCCTTCTTTTTTCTTTTCCTCTTTTTTTTTTTTTTCCCTTTCTTTTCTTTTTTCTTCTTTTTTCTTTTTTTTTTTTTTTCAGCTTGGTTGAGGGTGAAGGAAGGATGTACTAGCGAGACAGGACAGGCGAAAGTTTTGTTGCTCTAGCACCTAGTGTAGAGCCTGTAGCTCACATGTATAGTGAATGTTTACTTAATGACTGACTGAATGATAAGTTCACAATAAGTAAACAGCTAGGAGGAGGCGTGGCCGTAAGGGTGAAGAGTGCACGGTAGGCTCCAATAATTTTCGGACATGTTTAAGCTGCATCCGCGCGCGGTTCTCCGCCTCCGGTGTTGGGGGGAAGAGAGGGCAGCGGAAAAGGCAAGAAACGGAGGGGAGCATAAAGGGATAAGAGGCAAACGGGAACGGACAAAAGAAGACGCCGAGGCGGGGGGACTGAGTGGGGAACGAGCATGTCAGGCAGGTAGGAAGGAAACATGCACTAGTACCATGGAGCGACAGGCTCGACACTAGGGTGGAGGCGCAAACAATAACTTGAGACGGGAAGGCTAGCTAGGCAAAGACTGCCAGGCATCCATTAAAAGGTGAAAAATTAAACTTAAAACCAATCAAATTCAAAATTTTATAAAAGTCTGCAAAATATATCCCAAGTACATATTTCTTTGCCAAAAAACACATAAAAATGTGTTCAGCAGAGTTCCAGGTGGATACAAATTAAAACCAAAATGAGATGCAATTATCTTCTTTGAAAGTGACAAATTAAGACTGCTAATATAACAGCATTGGCTTAAAAGTGAGAGACCCAAAATTCCCACATACTGTTGATAGGAACAAAAACTACAAAATATTGAAAATCAGGTAATCGCCTCCTAAAATGGAGAACATGTGTCCACCTTATGAGCCAGACATTCCACCATGATTATTCGCTCATGAAAATGGGTAGATGCTCATATAAACACATATTCAACAGTGCATACAGGATTGATTTATAATAGCCCATACTAAAATACCCAATAAGTTAATGTGCAAACTGTGTATTCTCAAATGAATTGTCTATATATACTAGGATATAAATAAATCTTAAATCATTGTACTGAAACACCCAGACAAATACAAGTTTTTACTCTACAATTTCCTTGATATAAAATTTTAAGATGCACAGAAAGAAGTTCACTGACAGTTAAATGAGAAAAGAGGACAGAAGATACTTCTACAGGGGCATGAGGTGATTCTGAGATGAGGTTTATGTTGATTATCTTCACTGTGATATTGATTTCAAAATAATCAATATGGATGGTTTATTATGCATTAGTTATCCCTCAACAAAACTCATACTAAAAATTGGGCTGAAGTTTCAATATATCATTCACAGTGATTTGCTAAGTCTTACCTAATCATGCTATACCTGAGTTTGGCTGATTATGCCAACTGACATGAACACATTAAGCACACACAATCTAACACTTTTCTACTTTTATTTTGAAGGAGTGATGCTGAAAAGTCTTTGCAGTTTTTTCAAGCAAACATTTAATGAGTGCCTGTTGTCTTCTGGGCAGCATGCTATGTAATTTCAGTAATAATATTACACTTAATTAAAGCGTTATTGCTATGGCTGTGTCTCAGAATAGAAACTGACTATCTACTATTCAATAGGGGAAAATATCTTCTTGCTTAAATTGGCCTTCATTTTGCTACCTTGACTTACCCACACAGCATGAAAAAATTACCTAATTTCTTCAGTTCTTAGGTGCATTTCATTTATAATAAAAAGGCTAAATGAACTTTTGAATTGGATCCAATAAAACACCTACCCCCTGTAACCCACAGTGTATTTCAATACTCAGCCTTCGTGTTAGGAATCATGATTAAAGGGTTTCTTGGTAAGTCTTGTGTTTATTTGGCTGGAAAGATGCTTTTCTATAAATCTATTTTATCCTGGAAACCAATTATCACATATAAATCCTAAGAAGGATGTGGTTCACTGTGGTGGTTTAATGAGACATGGTCCCCACACGCTCATGTATTTGAACACCTGGTGCACTGTGTGGGAAGTCATGGAATCTTGGAAGAGTAGCCTTGCTCTAGGGGAGCACTCTTGGGGGGACAGGCTTTGAGAGTGTATATCCTTAGCCCACTGCCAGTTCTCTCTCTCTGATGGTGTTTGTGGTAGAAGATGCAATCTCAGCATCCCACATCTGCACTTTCTTGCACTTAAGGTTGCCTTCCCAACATGACAGGCTCCTGTTCCTCTGGAACTGTCAGCTAACCCTGCCTCCTCTTTTTTTCCGTGACTTTTGATCATGGTGTATTCCAGCAATAGAAAATAAATAATATGCTCACAAAATGGGAGTTTAGTCCAAATTATAAATAACATGATTAGATATTAAGAATTAATTTCAAATTGATAATTTTGTAGCATCTTACCTTTGTGGCAGAAGAGAAAAATACTGAGTTACCATTGGGAGATTAGGTCTCCTACTTTCAATTTACAACTCTTTGGACAAATCACCAAACCCTATGTGCTTTTTATTCACTCAATAATATACAATATACCAATATACATACTCTTTAATTGTTTAGATTGCTCTAGAGATTAACCTGGCGGGTGTTGTGCCTTTACCCCAGCACTCTGGAGAGAGGAGGAGGCAGATATCTGTGAGTTCAAGGCCTGCATGGTTACAAGCAAAGTTCCAGGCCAGCTGGGCTACAGGGAGACCCTGCCTCAAAAACACCAAAAAACAATAGCCTGCAGTCTGTTTGTGTCTATGAAATTGTTACCTAGATTTAGATGTAAACAATGCTTTCAACATTGGTAACTGAAAGAAATTTAGTACAGACAACAAAATGAGCAGAAATTTGAGTCCTAGCAGGTATGAAGTTTCTTCCAGTGCATTATACGTGTGTCTCTTTGAATAAAGGGAGAAAGAACACATATTTAAACCCCCTACATGCTGTAGGCTTCATGAAATACTGGGAAGAGAAGGAATGGCAGTTGTTTAGACCTGGGTTCTGTCTATGTCCTGCTGCTTACAAGCTAGCTGGCCAAAGTCTGAAGTTTTCTTGTACATACCTACACAATTGGCAAGAAAGTCCTCTGACTTAAGCACTTCAGGTACTTGGTAAGAGATTCAAATAGTAAACATATGTAAACTCTTTTACAAAATTGTAAAAAGTCACATAGGAATTTGGACTTGCTATTTCCAATCTGACTCTAAGAAGACAGATGACATTTAGATTAAAAAAACAATCCATCAAGAATAAGGAAATACAGACTTAAACTTGTGCTCTTGCCCAAGAAAGCTATGTGCTGTTTGATAAAGCCTGCACTTTTTCATTACAGTTTTGCAGAAACCTCAATGCAGATTTCAATACTAGCTGGACAAATTTACCTTTCCATTAGCAGTCAATAACGGTTCTCTTTCCCCACCCCCTTACCAATATTTGTTATCTGTTTTCTTTTTGAGAGCATTCCAATCCTAGCTGCAGCACCACATCTAGATATGTCCTCCAATTACTTAAGTCAACACAGCAGAGAGATACCTGTATATCCACGTTACTGCAGCATGATTCACAGGAAAGTTAGTTACAGAGTCAGCCTAGATGCTCATCAATAGCTGAACGGATAGAAAATATGCCATATACACACAATGCAGTGTTACTCAGCCATAGAAAAGAATGAATTTTCCCATTTGTTGGAAAATCCATGCAATGGAAAAATCATTATATTAAGTGAAATAAGGCAGACTCTAAAAGCCAATATCACATGTATTCTCTCATATATAGATCCTAGATTTTATGCACATAAGAAAAATAAAATATATAGGGAGAGAAATGATAATGTCTAGGGTATGAATATGGTCAAAGTATACAATATACTCAAAATAAACTGTCTTTATGAGACCTAGCACTATGTACAATGATCATATGCCTGTAAAAATAAATACAAATACACTCTGGATTTCAGCTACTCACCTATCAAAAGTTAAAATGTCAAATGATGTAATCAAAAGCAAATGCTTATGAGTCTGTACTTTCTGCAGAATCTCAGAGTTAGTGCCAAACTAATTTCTTCCTCCTAGATATTTTTATTTTAGTAGAACAAGAACTTAACATTGGAGGGAACTAGAGCTGGTCGTAGTGTCAAACTCTCCTCTGTAAAATGCTAATCATAGGTACTTAAGGGCCAAAGCATCTTAAAGAATCTTAGCACACCCTTCCATATATGATTAATGTGTTTCAGAGTAACTGTGATCCAAATCCCCTAGCTTCTAATTCAAGAATATAGTGGTATTCCATTGCTTATACATTAAGAAACATTTCAAATATTCATGATGAAAACCGTTATCCCTACCTGAAGTGGCTGCCGGCCGGGAATGTCGAGGTCCTTCCTCATCCATCTGTTCCCTTGATTCCCAAATATCTCCACAACAGCTGGCCCCTGGAGTTGCTCCAGATTCCTTGGTAGATAGCCAGCTGGAAAATGTGCCTTCCAAACATGTGGTAGTACAGGCGGAAGGGGCAGCCACTGGCCTCCGTGGCATTAAGGACTGGACTGAGTAAAATGGCATTGTCTTGGAAAACCTGCGGCTCTGAAGCTTCTATGTAGAGGTAGTGTCCTTCAGCTGTTCCCAAAGTGTTATCCTTCATGGGGCCTGTGTTAAGTGTGGCAGCTGGACCCTGGTTCCTGGTCCAATCAAAGACGTCCTCTTTACCTTGTTCCCAGTTACACATTCCATTTTCAAAGTTACACTGCAGTTCAGGTGCTGAAATGGGCATTAAACAATATCAAAAGGATGTTGAAGACAAAAAGTATGATTTAGAGATATAAATGATACTCTGGCCACGACTGCCTAGCTATGTATAGTTTAATTTTAAAATGTGACATAAAATAAGTTTCATAAAGAGTGAATAACCTCTAGATAAGATAGCAAATTATGTTCATGGACTGAAGATCAATTGCTTGGACCACTATCTTCTAAATCTTACTAATGCTTGCCTCTTCTCCATTTCTTTCTTGTTTGTTTGGGGGTGGGTTTCGGGTTTTTTTTAATTTGTTTATTTTTTTAAGGGACTCTACAATATAAGAGCACAGTTGTTTCCAAATTCCCTTCTCCATTTCTAACACCATAACCTGAGGTTATGACTCCATGGCTGGTTCATTGTGGTAAACTTTTGCCTCAGTGAATTCCAACCTTAGCTGAGTATTCCAGTCACTAAGTAACATCAAAAGATTAACAAAGAACTGGGAACAGTGGGGACACTTTTAATGCAGAAGACACAGAGAGAGGGTTAGACAGGGAGAGAGAGGAGAGAGACAAATAATGCCTAGCTAGCATAAAAAAACCAAGGGAATCAAATTAGTCTAGTAAGTGGATGACAAACTACACATACAGTATCTGTACATGAGTCCACGTGCATGGCTGAAGACTACATAACAAGAAGCAGTGCCAGCAAAGAGAAATGTTTCTTTCAGTTGTTGGGTGGGATAGTCCAAGAGACTCCCCAAACTTATACAGGCTATTGCTACAGCCCTTAATTTCCTTCCCACAAACTTGAAAAAAACCTATTGCTGAAGATTCAGACATATTTCCAGGGACAGGATTGGAGCAATGGCTCTGGAACTGATGGACGTCACCTTCCCTGAAGACCAGCTCTCATAGTTTTGGAGGATGCTATGTAAGCTGCTAAAGGAGGACATCACCTTGTGGGTCCATTAACAACTGTAAGACCACATGTCCACACCAAGGTCTGCCACAGCATACACAGTGGTGTAGCCGTGTCACTTTTGACTTGGAGGAAATCTATGGCTAATTGGATGTAAGCCGCATTTAAGGGGAAACTCATGTATGGTACTGTAAGCATGGCCAAATTCATATGCATGGATGGAGAGGCCATAGACCTTAGAGAAAACCCCAAGGCTATCACATTCATAGACTAATGTAACTTCTAGGTGCAAAATATGTATCTTAATAATTACACATGAATATCACAGTCACCACTCATCAAAGAAACTTCTTTTGCACCAGATAAAAACTGGTCACATACAGGCATTGTCTGTGAATTCCCCAAGCCTAAGTGGCACATCTACAATGGAACCTCTCTACCTGCAGAGAACCAAGGACACAGGTTTCAGGGAGCAGTGTGGTAGAAAGACTGTAAGACTCAGATAGTTGCTGCATGGCCATAAGGAAATAGAGTCCTACAGGCTCCTGGGACACTGCTCGTGTTAAGATACAGCAATGGTATCAGCACACACGAGACCTGTGCAAACTGAGTCAGACAGAAACCCAGCAAAGAACTGGGATAATAGGCAGTAAGTAGGCCCAAACCTTAGCCAAAGAACTATTGGCTGCTGATTACTGCACAGTGAGGAAGAGTTGATCTTTAAGGGAAAGACTCAGGGATGGCAAGATGGCTCAGCAGTTAAGAGCATTGGCTACTCCTGTAGAGGACCTAGGTTCAATTCCTAGGACCCAATGACAGCTAACAACCCTCTCTAACTCCAGTTCCAGAGGAATCTAATACCCTCCTTCTGACCTTTAGCAGCATTTTATCACACAAGTGTACTTACATACATGCAGGCAATGAAGTCATACACAAAAATAAAAAAAATAAATTCAATAAACTATTTGTAAGGGAAAGACTCTAGATAAGCTTTCTAGGTGAACTTGCACAAGAGACATCTGGGTACAGTAACTTGACTTGATAGGCCTTAACAAATATGACAGAATGCATGCAATCTGATGGGGGAGGGCTCTGAGGGATGGAGTATAATGTATGAGATGCACACAAATCCAATAAAATGCATCAAAATTAACAAACAAAACCACCATACTCAGAACGTTGACCTGGATTGTTTATTTCATTGATCCAAATAATAAAGCCATATAGGATCATTTTTGTGTGTGCTTTTGTTGATGTTTTGTAGGTCTGTATCTTTATATCCTCTTTACTTATGCACAATGTGGCATCACAGCTTCAGGGAACATGTGCTTATCTGTACAGCCAGGATTAGATGTGCCAGCTTGATGTCCTCCTCAACTACTCCTACTTATCATTTTCTTGATGTGTGCATGTGTGCGTATGTATGTGTGCATGTGTGAATTTCTGCACATGTGTGTGAGAGTGTGCCTGTAGTCTGGTTGTATGCAGAGCCAGAGGCATCAAGTATCTCCCTCTATCATTCCCTGACTTATTCCTTTGAGGCTGGATTGGTCTGGCTGAACCTGGAGCTTATGTTTCAGCTAGACTCTCATCTAAGAAGCCTCCCTAATTCTTCTGTCTCGACTCTCTCCATGTTCAGGTTATTGGCATGTGGGGAAACCTGGCCTAGTACCTAGGTTGTTATGTGGATGCTTGGATCTAAATCCCTGGCTCATGCATGCACATCAAACTACCTGCAAGCCTGTGCCACTGATTCCACCCTCTCCACCTTACTTTTTGAGGAAAGGCTTCTCTCTGTAACAGGAACTCACCAATCGGTCACAAGGCCTTTGCTCCTCCAACCACCCCCGATTCCCAGTGCAGGGGTCACAGATGTAAGTAGACTTGGCTTTTTACATAGGTCCTGGGGATCTAAACATAGGTCCTCGTGCTAGTGTACCCTCACCTCTGAGCCATCTCCCCATTCCCTCTCTGCATCAGGACTCCTTATAAGCCCCCTTAGTGATTCCAGCAGAACTGGTTGTGAGGGTCTCAGTATTTTAGCATCACCTGGAGATGATAGCAAAACTGCTCACTTCATTGTGAAACCATCCAACAAGTGCCAACTCATTAGACAAAATCCACATTTTCCCCAAAATGATGATTCTGATGAGGGATTTTCCAAACCTCATTCTAAGACTCCTCTCAAGATCCTTTCCTGTCCCAGCTGCAAACACCTCTACGAAGCAGAGCCCAAATGATAATCCCTCTGTGGAAATATCACTATTTCTTTGTTGGTGCATTCTCATTTGATCTAAACCTTTAGCTCAGTGCCAAATTAAAGTGGCTTTTAGGTCTCCATCATCCCCATTTCCCCTTCACCTACACTATCTTCCCTATGTTTGCTGAACACTCACCACTTCGACTTCTATTTTGCCTAATGATGCACTGTGTGTCTTGTTGACTCTTTGCTCTGTTTCATCAATGGTGGTCTTTTCCTCTAGAGCTTTCATTTTAAAAATGCTTGACAGTAGTACATATATTCATACAAAATGATGCATTTCACTGCCGGACATTTTATACATGCATATAACATACTAACGTCATAGCTAGTTCCCTTGTTGACTTCCACTCCTCTTTCTCTGATTACCCTCCTTTATCCTAATAGTCCCCCTTACATGGCATCTATTAGATTCTATACATGACAGAAAATATGCTATGCTTGTTATTTGAGTCTAGGTTACTCCATTTAATATGGGGGCCTTTAATCAGTTTTCCTATGAATGACATGATTTTGTTCCTCATCACAGCTGAACAACACACTATTGGCTACATATACAACCTTAAATTTGCTCATTCATCTAGTGATGAACACTGAGGTTGAATCTACAACTCGACTCTTCTGATAATCACAGACACACAGAAATCTCACTGTACACTTTTATTCCTTTGAGTATATACGTAGAAGAAGTATAGCTGGATCATGTGGTTGCCCTATTTTTAATATTTTGAAGAAATCATATACGCACTAAGTTACATCTTTGACACAGTCTATAAAGGGAGATGGGGCTTTTAAATGTCTAACATCCTTCAGTTACAACATGTCAGATTTATCAAGAATTGAGTAGGCCCTTATCAACTAAATACTCTATTTTTTAGGGTCCTATTGGAGTACATTCATTTTTTGAGACATGAAGATTTTGTTGACACCAGATCTTTTCTTTAGGATAAATTGATAAAACAGACATTTGAAAGTATGTGGCTGAGGAGACAGAGTTTAGAATTCATAGATATTTTCACATTTTAGCTCCATTTACATTATTATATAAAAAAAATAAATGTCAGTTTGTCCTTTCAACTATTCATCTTAGTAATGGTACTTGGTGCCAAAGGCGAGCAAACACCCAAAATAAATAAAAGTGCAGTTGAATCAGTGCAGCCAGGCGAGCACAAATCCTCTGTCTGCACCGAAGCTCAAAACTAATGAAGGGAACCAAGTGAATGAATGTCAACAGAGAGACGAGCTTTCATCTGATGTCTCCTCGCTTGTGACTAATCAAGCCAGCTGTGATGTGAACTAGGGACGTAGGAGGTACTCCCCAGGTGTCAGTCTTCACTGTGGAGCAGAAGGAGGATGTCGGCTTGCTGAGTGTTTGACATAGAAATGGCACTAAAGGCAGCAGGTTTTTATATTGCCTGCCTTCACACTGATTCCATGCTCAATCTTCATTCCAAAATGGAACACAGGGAGCTCCACCCTGCAGCAGACGACCACATCTTCCAGCAGCCTACAGGAAATGCAATTTGGATGTCTGGGTGCCTAGCACATATTATGAAATTAGAAGATGTCTCGATGCTGCCACTGCCATGTTTTGCAGTAATATATAATCAAGAAGTTGATATGTGACACTACTGTACTCAATTCTACTGACCCTGAGATGTTTGAAGAAAAACCAGTTTATTTTACCCACAGATTGACATTTTTAATTGATTAGAATTAAGAGAATTTAAGAAAAGCTAAAAAAGCTTTCCAAATTTGCAAAAAACCCCAAAGATTTAGACTTTAGTATAAATTTAAAAAGGAAAAATGTGAATCCTGAAATATGATATGGAAATGACAGTTTGTGTACAAATGAAGGATAAGTTTAGTATTAGGATTGACATACAACACACACACATATTATATATATATATATTATTATAATTAACAATATATATTATGTATATATATGTGAAGTGATACAGATTGGAGGGAACAACAACAGCAGAGGAACCGGGGTTCAGGGAACCGACTTAAACAGTAAAGTTCCCCCAAGGACAATAATATGCTTTGAAAAAACTTTGAAAATAAATCAGAAAAAGATATATGGCAGGGATAGCAGGGTGCATGAACTTGGGTGGGGTGAGGGGCATGGAAGGCAAGATGAGTCTAGATTGGACTGAGAAATGATGTATGAAATGCACATAACTTCAATAAAAATGTTAAAAAAAGACAAGTTACACACCATATGATGATCACTGTCAAAATCAGTGTTCACTCTATCCACTAAAACATGACTTGTGTCAGATGTACAGTTATGTAGATGCTAATTCTGACTTTGACATATTTTTGATAATGTGTACACTGTAGAAAGCACACAAAGGTTTCTACAGTGACTTATCTGGAAATTTCTAGTAGAATGAACATTTCCTCTGAGGTAAGGAGCTTACCGTGTCTCTACTTTGTTTTCCAATTAGATCTCTAATTTAATAAACACATGGCTTGAAATATATAAATAATTATCTTTTGACAAGTAACTGATGACCAAGATTGATGCAAACACTTTATGACAGATATTTCTAATAAAAATGCTATTAGTATGTAATTCATTCTCAGATATAAATCCACTATGCCATGCTGGAGCCAAGGCAATCATAAGACAGCATTAACTCTTTGAAGATTTAAATCAGAAAACCAACACTTGACTGACATTTGGCAAGTCACTCTCTGCTCCACAAAGTAAAAGCACACTCAGTGTTACTCCTAAATATCCACCCCCGATCAGTCCTCATGTCAAAACAGTTCGCTGCCAGCCATTCCCCAGAGAGCAACTACAGTGTTCCCTAATGGGTCTCCTAAATCTCCTCTCCTCAAACCCACTGTTTACATCATAACCACGGTGACATTTTTACATATGCCAGTTTCGTAAGACCACTACCTCCCCCCAAAAGCTTTGAAATAAAGAATGCTCCCTCAACGTGGGTTACAAAGACCTTTGACCCCAGCCTTCCCCATGTCGCTCTTCCCAGTTTATATTCGCTTTCAACCCACTGTTATTCTACAAAGTCCCATCACCCCTTTCTTCATAGTTTCTATCTGAGCCCCCAGTATATATTTCTTTAATAGATATTCAAATAACTAGCTCTTCAGTTAGATCATAAGGGTCAGGAAGGCAGACACTGTTTTCTTCTTCATCAGTGCATCTCTAGGAGCTAGTAAATAATTCTTGGAGATTGGCGTCTGGGGCTGCCAAGAGGGCTCAGCGGTAATGGCATTTGCCACCAAATTGAAAACCTGAGTTCTACCTGCTGGACCCACATGCTAGAGGGAGATAATTGATTTCCATAAGTTTTCCTCTATCCTCTACACATGCACCCTTGGCATGCAATGCATACACATACACACACACACACATGCATGCACATACACATATAAGTATGCACACACAAAAATTAATAAATAAAATGTGACAAAAATTTAATAATAATTAGGACGGGCATCATGGCTAATTTAATTAATTAATTATAACAGTATTCATTAACTTTGGAACTGTGAGCCAGTCATTGATTTGATTGACTTTAAAAGCAGTGAGCTAATTAAGTTCATTCCTTAAACAAGAGGGGCTAAATATAGCACCCTTTCCCCCCAAAAAATCACAAAAAAATCTTACCACAGTTAAGTTCATCAGAGCCATCCCCACAGTGATCCACCAGGTCACACAGGAACTGCCTTTCTATGCAAGCCTTTGTCTGCCTGCACCAGAAGTGACCTGGATCCTCACAGCTCTCAGCAGGTGGAGGAAGGTCACAGTTTTCAAACTGGACATCATCCACAGCAGAGATACTGCTGTAAACCCCGAGACTGACTTTGTCTAGTGACAGGTAGAAAGGCTGGGTGAGGCGTCCTAGCTGGACAGTAGCCTCTGACCACTTGTTGCCCTGGTTATACAGCACTCTCCAGAGGGCTGTGAAGTCACTGGAGTTTTCCAGATGGAGCTGTAACTCAGCTGCGCCCACTGATAGACCATAGTTAGAAAACCTGAAAAAGAGCAAACACAAGAAAGGGAAACATTTGGACACTGGCTGTGTCCAGTCTATAAGGAGGAAAGTCTGCTTATGCTTCAGAAAAGGAAGCCTGGTCTAGCAAGATGTGATTTTGTCCTCAAGTGGATGGAACTGGTAAATGAAAAGCAGAAAGGAGGAAGGAGCTCCCCCACTCCTCGCCACCCCCCCAAAACCCTGAGAGACCCCTGAGGACCAGATCCTCAACTGACCTTGAGAAAACAAAAGCCTTGGTTAATCTAGGCTAACTGTGTGGCCTTAAGCATCCAAAAGGAAAGTACAACCAGAAATAAATAAACTGTACTGCAGACATAAAACTTGAGATCTTAGTAAAAAGAGAAAAAGAAAAAAGAGAGAGTACTGTTGTTTGGCCTGTCTTCAATTCTTACTGACAAGCACATCTACCCTGTGGCTGCCACTGCTTTTGGCACTCCTCAAAGACATGAGACACAGCTTTTTAACCTTCTTAAATGGACTGAAGACTCATGTCTCTCCATGAATCCTCCAAACCTTCAATGCCAGATGGGGACAACTGAGATACCCAGCTTGTGGACTAAACAGCTAAGGGGATTTCAGCCTTGTCAGAATAAGGACTGCCATTGTTGGACTACCTGGGCTGTATCATGGAGGCCAGTGCAGCAGGATTGAGACAAGACCCAGGCTTACTGGACTTCATTTAGGGAACCATGGTGGGGGAAAAACCCAATGTGGAGCAAAAGTGCAGGATTGATGGTTGTTTAGGATTGCCAAGGAGGAATCTTCGAGCAATTCCTTAAGGAAAACATGACATCTTTTAGAGAAAAAAGTCCTCCAATTCAAGTGATATGTGTACATATGTATACATATAACTATATATGTAGTTATATATATATATAACTATATATATAGTTATATATATATATATATATATATATATATATATACTATAGCAATACAAATTGGAGAAAACAGCAAAATAACTGAAAAAAACTCTGGAAAGACTCAGAAAAAGATGCAGGACATGTATGGCAGAGTGCAGAGACTCGGGTGGGGTGGGGGGCATGAAAAAGGAAGCTACTCTAGATTCGATTGAGAAATGATGTATGACTCATGGAAAAAGTTTAATAACAATAAAAATAAATAAATAAAAACAATGGGATACATTTTAAGGAGAGACTCAGTAATTAACTTATGGCCTCTTCCACTCATGTGAACCAATCAATAGTAGTTGTGATAACAGGCACATTTCTTTCCTTCAGTAATTGCACCTGCCCATTTGTAAGCGTTTGTCTGCTGAGGTACATACTCTGTGGTTCCCACAACCTGGGAACTTCTCACTAAACACAGGAAGACACTGAACTACATTGGAATCTCCTGGGGGAAGGGAAGAGCTCCTCTCATCTAAGAAATAAAATAGCAAACACTGGTAACACATTCTAAATTAAAGGTTGTAAGGGAGAGCCTGTCCCAAAAAGACTCAAAACTTGTTAGAATTTAGTAACTACTTTAAAGTACAACCAAGAAAATTAGAACAGCTAGCTAGTAAGTAACAGGATATGCCTATAGCCATCAGCTATTTGGACAATTCAGCGTCATTTACAATATTTACCAGAATGACAATGTGCAACCAGGCCCTGTCTGGCTGAAAGTTGGGCTCTGGAGTTCAGCAATTTGAGACAAGCTGTTGCTCTTCTTCAGTATGAACATGAACCGCCCTGTGGAGGTGCAAACGCAAAGCATTAGTAACCTCCTGATTCCACAGGAGAGCTCTGTTTCTTACTCATATGCCAAGTAAGATCATGTCCAAATCAACTTAAAACCATACGATAAAAACCCATCAATATCAATTGCTAGTCAAACTTGCTTTTACATGTAACGAACTATGTATATAAAGGTATTATTTATACATGGGTTTATATGATGTCAAAAGGTACCTGATCATTTCAGTTAATACTGGCAAAAACGTATCAATTGCCCATTATTTCAGTCATAAATGATCCATTTCAGCATTGCCCTGCTGTTTGCTGTGATCTTTGTCTCCTTAGACCTAACCAAGCCCCTCACGGAAGTACGTAAAGCTTCCTACCTCGGGCTGTGCTGTGAGTGTGGTCCCCAGGCGGGGCCTGCTGCTCAGAACCTGCAGGGAGGTCACTCCTGGAGCCCCATTTCCAGTCGAAATGGTCCCCCTTGCTGGCTTCAAACCATCCACAGCTGTTTTCTTCAAAATCACAGTTGGCCACTGAAGAACAAAAACAGAGCTCTTTACATGGTCTTGCAGGGTTCTGCCTTGAGAGGGTCGTACTCAAGTGGCAGTGACCATATTGCAGTCCTCTAAGTACAAAGTCGTAGGGGAGAAAAGATCCTTCCCAATCTGAAAGCAGACGTATGCGTCACATATTGGAGATCCAGAATTCTCAATCTGAGATATTCAAACCATTTCCTAAGACACAACATTACCCAGCCATGTTTTTCATGGAATCGTCAACATTTGCCAACTTCATGGAGAAGATAATTTTCACTAGGAAAGCTAAGCTGTGTGTGAACAGCATTTCATATTATCATGAACTGCAGCTATTTATTTAGAAATTGATTTTTTTGTCTCTTTTTGACAAGGATTATCCTATAGCCCCAGCTGGCCTGGAACTCGCTCTGTAGACCAGGCTGGCCTTGAACTCACAGAGATCTGCCTGCCTAGGCATTGACATCTTTAAAAGCATCAGTTATACTCCTTTTGTACAATGTGTACTTCAGATTTTTACAGATGTTACTATTTCAAGTATTGTATGTATCATCTAATTTGTGTAGAAAATAAAAATTAGGTCAGTTTTCTTTTCTGGGAAATATACATAGAAATAAGTTAACTTTCACAAAGACTTCTGGAAAAGGAAGATAAGAAAAGGGAGGTGTGCTGAATAGCTTTAGTGTCGACTTGACACACCTGGGTTGAGGGAGCCTCAATTGGGGAATTGGCTCCATTGGATTGGACTGTGGCCACATCTGTGGAATATTGTTTTGATGGTCCAGCAGTGTGGGAGGGCCCAGCCCACAATGAGTGGTGCCACCTCTGGGCAGGTTGTTGTGTACCTTATAAGAAGGCAGGCTGGACATGAGCCAGGGGAGCAAGCCACTAAATAGCATTCCTCCATAGCCTCTGCTTCAGCTCCTGCTTCCAGGTTCCATCCTGAGTTCCTACCTTGGGTTCCCTCAGTGATGAACTGTGGCCTGGGGGATGTAAATAAACCCTTTCCTTCCCAGGTTGATATGGGTCAGAGTGTTTTGTCACAGCAATTGAAAGAAAACAATAAAACATGATTTATTTCCATTTTCCTGGCTCCTGAAGTTAATTCAGGATATATACTTACATATAAGGATTTGGTGCTAAGTTCTACAAATGAGAGAGAACATGTTACTTGCTTGTCTGAGTGTTACTTTATTTAGTATAATAGTCTCTATTTCCATCTATTTATCTGCAAATTTTATGAGTGTCTTTCTTTACTGCTGAGTAGTACTCCATTGGGTAAATGGAGCACATTTTCAATATCCATTCTTCAGTTGAGAGACATTTAGGTTGTTTCCATTTCATAGCAGGGTGATCTGGAGTTCTCCACAATAAGCTTTTCCTCCCTGAAGTCTTATAGAAAGAATATTCAGTAATCAATCATAATATTCAAATATTTTATTTTAATTAATTTATTTATACTTTACATATTTGAATGATCTGCCTCAATATAAGTACACCCATTTTATATAAGTACTCAATATAAGTACACCCATCATATCTGTACATGAGTGCATGCATATAGCTGAAGGCTATAAACAAAGACTCATCCTACTGCGAAGATACATGCATATCCATGTTTATTGCAGCTCTCTTCACAATAGCGAAGAGCTGGAACCAACCCAAATGTCCCTCAACAGACAAGTGGATGACAAAAAATGTGGTACATCTACACAATGGAGTACTATTCAGCAGTAAAGAAAGATGGCATTATGCTTGTACATCCAATTGCTTGTGCTTTGTTAGTATGACTAAAAAGGAATCACTGGATAAGCTGTCAACCCATGAAGGGAAACAACCTGAACAGACTAGAGTCCAAAATGACAACTGCAAAGAAAGTAGACTATTTTCTTCTCACCCACTTGTGCCCCTTTCCCAAATCCCAGGGAACAAATTGCAGAAGAGGAGGTGTGGTAGAATGTAAGGTCTGCAGAGAGATAGGGGTGAATCATGAGACTACAGCAATATAGTCTGGACTCCTAATTCATCAACATGCCTGTGCATACAAGCTTCTCCAACTGGACCATGGGAACCTTGGGCTGTTAAAAATTTGGACATAGATACTTGCAAAATGCACCAATTACCTAATTGTATGGCAAATTGAGTAACATCAATGTTATTTGTAAACAACTGTGTTGTTATATTGTAGAATCCCTTAAAAATAAACAAATAGTAATAAAATAAAAAAGAAAGATGGCATTATGAACTTTGCAGGTAAATGGATGGAGCTTGGAGCCACTATGCTGAGTGAAGTAACACAGTCCCAGAAAGACAAACAGAGAATCGTTTCCCTCGTTTGTGGATGCTAACACCAAATCCCCCAGACAAAAGGCAAACTGAACGACAGTATGGTTATATTTTTGTTAATCTGGAAGCAACTATGTTGGTATAATGTGAATCTCTCAATGGGCTCTAAAATCCACCCACCAATTACTTTCAGACTCTGTAATTACTGTATATGGGTAGAGAGTATGTATCCATATTTTAGGGTAATATGAAATTAACGGAGGAAAATGTGAATTCCTAAGCATAAAAAAAGACTGAGAGAAAGATGCAGGACAGTTATGGCAGAATGCATGATCTGGGATGGGACGGGGTGGGGTGGGGGGAAGGGAAAGGGGAATAAGCCCGAACAGAAATGAAAAAATGATTTATGAAATACACAAAACATCAATAAATTAATTTAAAAAAAGAAACACAGTGCCAAACAAAAGAAATCGACTTTCCAGTTGTTGGTCAAGGTAGGCCACGAGACTCCCAGAATAACACAGGCTACTGCCAGAGCCCTTGATTTTCTCCCACAATTTGAAGGTAAAGCTCTATTGCTGAAGACCAGACATGCTTTGAACACTGGACTTGAGCAATGGAGCTGGAACTGACCTGGAAACCTCCTCTCTGAAGACTCAGAGTCAGAGGATGCTATGCAAGCCGCTAAGGGAGAAGATAAATGAATGGTTCACCTCGAGCTTTAAAGGTCAATAACCACAACAACGACCCGCAACAAAATGTTATCTGTAGAGCAGTGACTGTTATCTTAGGGGTAATTAATGGTTATCTAATTGGAATTAAATGCCATTCAATAAGAGGGAATTCATTTGTGCTACTATAAATATAGCCACATACACATGGCTGAAGAAGTCATAGATACTGGAGAAAGCTATATCTGTCATATCCATAGAGAAATGTAATTTCTTAATGCATACTAAATATCACAGACAAGTATACCTGTCACCATTCATCAAAGAAGAGTGGAGACTTCTACATGGAGATGTATATGAGGGATACAAGCATCTAATGTTTGATAGTTTCTCTAAAACATAATTTTAAAAAATATTTATTTTCTATCTATCTAGTTTCCTGCTCAAAATTTGACCAGCATTTCAGTTTCAGTCTTATAAAAGTCAGTAGGAATGGGTGAGTTTATCCTTTAAAATGTTGATGATTTTAGCAAATAGTAACTATGTATGTAGACACAGCTAGAAATAAACAGTATGAAGAAATCATTTTATAGTTAGAACAAAGATTTCTCAAAAAATTTTAGAGCTTTTGTGAGGTAAAATTAAATGCTACTCCAAAGGGAAAAGAATGACAATTAAGTGTTAGAGGAAAAAATACAAACAATATTTAAGTCTTTGTCGTTTAAAAGCTGTCTTTATTTCAAAGTGTATGATATACCAATAAAAATAAGTGTATGCATTGAAGGGACATCAAGCTACAGAAATGACATGTTAAGCTCTTGGAAGGAAACTCTTTGATTCCTACTATAGACAACCTTCAGAAGATCTAAGAGTTCTTATCACCCAAATACAGAAACGAGCAAGTTGTGCTTGCCGTATAATACATATCTCACACATACCTAGAGAGGAAATCTGGTTTAATACAGAAATATAATGCTGTAGATGCAGTGGACATTCAAATGATAGCAAGGTTGAAAAAGCCACTGAGCTCAGTGTGTAGTACACCGAGGTTAGTCCCTTCAAAGATGCAATTGAAGAAGCACCGCCCTGCCAGTGTATTTTGCAGCATTATTCCCAACTGAAGATAAATGAAAGTCAGGCAGAGAGAGCAAATATCACATGACCTTATGTGGGACATGAGAGTAGAAAGTAACTACCAGAGAGACTAGAGAGAGAAGGGAGCCGCAGGCAAAGGGTTGCCAATGGGCACTCCTACCATTAGATAGGACTAGGATGCCTCAGGAAACTGTTACCCACTGAAGAGTGATTACAGAATATGATAACGTTTTCTATATTTCAAAACGCTTAAAAAGGAGTGTTGAATATTTTCCCCACAAGAAATTAAAACTTTGAGTAGATACACTTTTCATGATTTGACCATGATACATTGATTTTACAATGTATACTTGTATTTAAACATCAAATGGTATCCCATGAACATATAAAAATTTTATGTATTAATTAAAGATAAATTTTGAACATAATGATTTTAATGGGCAAAATGCTATTAAAACTCCAATTGGTTTTTCTACTGTTCTTTGTGCCTAGACTCCTGTGCATGCTTAAAAAGATGAATTACTTATAAAATAATCAATGAATTAATCTCCAAGCTAGCTATTCATTGACTATATATACCATTATAACAGTCAAGGACAATTATTCACTACATATACATTTCTGACTGAGAAATCCAATACCCAATATTTGGTCTGTTTTAATAACTGAGGTTCAAGGATTTTTACTTTTTCTGGAGCATTATTTACTTCCTCAATTATGGTCATTAGAAGCCACATTTGCAATATCAATGTTGTAGTTCCATTGATTCAGAGTTTAGTGCACAGGAAGCTTTGTGCTAGGGGTAGTTACACTTAAAATAGAATCCCTGTTTACACAGAATTTTGAAAATCTTCTATGACTATGTGTAGAGTAGTTAATGACTCTACAAGAGCTATATAAAATATTTTACTTATTGTTATTATTTTATGTGCATGAGTGTTATTCCTGCACTTATGTAAGTGTACCCATGTCATGCAGTGCTTGTGGAGGTGAGAAGAGGACATTGGATCCCTTGGAACTGACAAATGTTAGCCGCCAAGTGGGTGCTGGGATTTGAACCTGGGTTTTTTTTTTTTTTTTACCACTGAGCCATCTCTCCAGCCCCACTACAACATTACTAAAACATTACCTGAGTGGCCTAATTAATTATGTAAATGTATTTACATTAGCTGCCTCTAGTGAAAAGGTGTTGGGAGATATCTGGTGGGCTGGCAAATAGCTCCATCGCTGACAATTTTGTAGTCTTCAGTAGAATAAGAAGTTGAATTTCCAAGAAAGTCAATGACCTAGTCTCTGACCCTGTGTCATTTTCGATTCACCATCTTAGAATTTCTTTGATGGGTTATATTATCCCATTAAGGTTTATTGTGAGGAATAAGCACAAAGTATACAAAAGAGAATTCTGAATTAATAATTTGACCATTGCACAAAACATTACAAATTCTTAGAAGGGCTGCGAGGAGTGGTAAATGCCTTTAAAGAGGGAGATACAGGGCTGGAGAGATGGCCTACCACTCTTACAGAGGACCCGGGTTCGATCTCCAGCACCCACATGGCGAGAACGTCTGAACTCCAATCCAGGGAATGACTCCAGTTCCAGGGAGCCAACACCCTCTTCTGACCGCGGCATTGCACGAGCACGGGTGCACAACCTAAAAAAAAAACAATACAGAAAAAATAAATTAAAAAAAAAAATTTTAAAGAGGGAGATACAGATAGATCTCTGTGAGATCAAGGTAAACATAGCAAGTACCATGCCAACTGGGATAACAAAGTTAGACCCTGTCTCAAAGAAACAAACCTCTCAATCGTGCACTTGAGTTCTCTTAGTGATAACAAGAAATTCTTGGGAGAAAATATGTTTCAACATATAATAGTTTGAACATAAACATTCTCCTCTTAGCTACATAGGAAAGATGTGCAGTTTGAATTTCAAAGGAAGTGGGCAGAGCTTGAGAGCAGTAGCTTCAAAAAGTTAAGATCCAGAGACCAGCCAAGGGCCGCCACTGAAATTCGCTAAGATCTGTGCCATCTAATTCACCCATTCAGTGTGGAAAATGTCTTGATAAAAGTATCACCTTATTTAACTCATAGGAAATAAATAAGTGAATATTATTGTCCTTTTATCAAAAAGGCTTTATTGCATTATTTATTTATGTGTGTGAGAGGAGGCAGGCATGCCACTGTTCACATGTGGAACTCAGGATAACTTAACTGGAGTCCAGGCTCTCCTTTCACCATGAGTTCCTGGTATTGATCTCGGCACTTTGACCTGCTGAGCCACCTTGCTGGCCCATTGAATTTCTCTAACATATGAGAATAATAAGGTTAAAGTTTTAAGCTAATTGTTTAATATACATTGAATTGACATGTTTTTATCCAGACTTGATGTTGAAACCCCTGCTTTTTATATGGTTTTTAGTAGGTAAATAAATATTAACAATTTTTAGTAATTATTGAATGCCAGGTTTTAAACTACATAATTATAAATCTCCTAGGTTGACTCTCTACTCTCTCTTCTTTTGTTCTCTTAAGGTATTCTTTCCTTTTAAGAGTTGGGTCAGTAAAGTTCTTGCAGTATGAGAAAACAGACCTGGGATTGAACTTTGGTACCCATGTGAAATCTGAACTTGTCTGTAACCCCAGTGCTAAAAGGATCCTGGGAAGACAGGTGGGTCACTGGAACTTACTTGTCAGCCAGCACAGCTGAATCAATAGCTGCAGCTTTGAGGCTGGAGAAATAGCTTGGCCATTAAGAGCGCTGGCTGCTCTTGCAGAGGACCTGGGTTTGGTTCCCGGCACCTAGGTGGGTAATAACCATCTGTATCTCCAGTTCTGAGAGATTCAAAATGCTCTGTGGCATCCACAGGCATTACATACACCTATGCACTAATATGCACGCAGTCAAAATCAAAACACTCATGCACATCAAAATAAGTAAACAAAAAAAAAACAAAAATAGCTTCAGCTTTGGTATTCCATCCTGTTTCAAGAAATAAGGTGGAAACAGTTGAGGAAAACAGTCCAGGGAGATACCCAAAATTGACCTTCAGCCTCCATACACATGTACACAGACACACACAGACACACACAGACACACACACACACACACACACACACACACACACACACATGCACACAGTTTTTTTTTCTTCCATAGATTTTATGAACTTCTTGAAAGTTTCATAAAGGTTAAAAGCTGATTGAGTATTCTAGCATTTCAGCTTAAGTTCATTGAGGTCACACTATGATTAGGTATAACTTTCCATTCATTAGTACTGCATTCTTTATTTTAGAACATGTTCTCCATTTTTGTAATTATTTTTGAGTTTCAGCCTTTATCATGCCTCTATGTGATTGCATGTTGGAAGTTATGATAAGATTGAAGTAGCTTTCATCAATAGTTAATATTCATTGACTATTTAAAGTAGAATATACAATAGGAAAGGGATATTTGTAAATGAATTATTAAGTAAAAAGTCATGTAAATGAATAGAAAGGACCTAACATTTTAAAGGCATGTGAGTGTATAAACAATGAAATGACATTTTATAGTCAAAATTACTGACTTTTAAACAAGAATGATTCATTTTATCATTATACATATGTTTTTCATGAGTTCTATAAAGAACAACAATGCAAACTGTCATGAGAATATTTTCCATGAATCTCACATTAACTATGTGTTCAAGACTATTCTTTCAAGAATGATTAAATAACAGTCATGCTCTACTCCATGGTACATGTGAATATCTTGTATAATAAACATGTCTTAATAAACACAAAGGTTAGCACGTTTGCTTTCAGTCTACTGTAACACATGCAGCCTCTTTATGCTCAGGATTCCCAACAGATACACCCACATATTTCATGTGTATATCTGTCTGGGGACTTCTGCATTCCATACTCAGAGGAGACTCAGAGGAGCAGGGAAGACAAGTACAGGCATCCTTCCCAGGCTGAATACCATATATTTAATACCAAAGTCGTCTTTGTGTGACAAGTATCTCCATTCTTCTGCCATCACCCAAGGAACTTAGTTACTAGCTTACAGTGAAAGATAAATTTTGATGCATAATGTATTAGACATATTATATATAGTCATATTCTGTCAAATAGGAACTTAGTATTAATAGATGAGTAGGAAATTATATAGAGTAAGAATTTCCAAGTGTACATTCATTCATTCATTCATTCACTATCCATTCATTTAACAAAAGTTGATAGAGACTGTGTCTACAAAGGTATAAGGTGTAAGAACACAGTTGTAAAATTTAAAAAAAGTGACAAGAAAGAATTTTTAAAATTCTGTTCTCAGGGATTTTACATATAGCAGTTGAGACGGAGGCATTAGTGGACATAGGAATGGATAAATGAGGGGCTGGAGAGATGGCTCAGTGGTTAAGAGTGCTGACTGCTCTTGGAGGGGATCTGGGTTTGATTCCCAGCACCCACATGGCGGCTAAGAACTGTCTTGAAGCCGGGCCTGGTGGCACATGCTTTTAATCCTAGCACTCCAGAGGCAGAGGCAGGCAGATCTCTGTGAGTTCAAGGCCAGCCTGGTCTAAAGAATGAGTTGCAGGCCAGCTGGGGCTATATAGAGACCCTGTCTCAAAAAAGACAAAAAAAGGAATGGATAGATGATAGGTAGATAGATAGATAGATGATAGATGGTTAGAAGATAGAGAGATGTATCATCATCATAACGTTAAAATGTTTAATAAGAGAAATTATTATTTTTTTATCTTTTCGAGACAGGGTCTCTCTGTAGCCCCAGCTGGCCTGGAACTCACTTGTAGACCAGGCTGGCCTTGAACTCACAGAAATCCACCTGAATCTGCCTCCCAAATGCTGGGACTAAAGTCAGGCCACCACACCCAGTAAAAAATTACCATTTTAAAGACCATGATGAAGAAAGCCTTCAGAGAAGAGTAGCAATAATGAAGTTCATAAACTCCTGGAGTAGTGAGTGAGGAAGCAAGCCAGCAGTTATGCACAGAGCCTCAGCAGCCGGAGCCTCCAGACCCTTGAGGAAACGTGTGCCTCTCCTGTTTAAGAAATGCCAAATAGGGCAGGATGCCTGGAGGACAGCAAGGAAGAGGGGAATAAACGGAGACAGAATCCATTTTGAGCTATAATTTTCTGTTTTGTTTTTGTTTGTTTTTTTACTTAAGTTTGTTTTTGGTTTTTTTTTGTTTGTTTGTTTGTTTTACATTTTTATTTATTTATTTATTTATTTATTTATTTATGATTATTATTATTTTTTTGGTTTTTCTTTTTTTTTTATTTAATTTTTATTGATGGTTTGTGCATTTTGTACATCATTTTCTAATTCAGATCAGACATATTTCCCTTTCCCTTCCCCCCCACCCCCACCCCATCCCAGATCATGTATTCTGCCATAACTGTCCTGCATCTTTCAGGTTTTTTTTTTTTTTCATTTTTTAATAAGAAAGCTGATAATCCATGAATATGAAGCATCCTTCGTGCATATATTCTATATATGGTTTTGGTACAAGGTATTATCAATCTAGCCACACTAGTTCCCCCAATCCCCTATGCCACCCACCAGCTCGAAAGCTCAGCATTCGCAAAATGTGCTTTCCATCTCTTTCTCTTCAGCTTTTTCTCGATATTCTCATGTGGAAGTTAACTCACTGTTTGTGAGCAGCGAATTCACTTCTGTTTCAGTCAGTTCTTTTGATTGCAGTCCTTTCGTTGCTGTTGTTGTTGTTGTTGTTGCGCTGCTGCTAGTTCAATATGCAATCACTCCCAGACTGCCTTGGACAAAAGCTCAAAGGGCCCAGCACAGAAATACTTAAACTAGGGTAATGGTACTAGGATCCACAGATGAGGATACAATAACTGTCCGTTGTTTTCTGGGACTGTGTGTAACTTCACTCAGCCAAATATTCCTCTGCTCCAGCCATTTTCCCTGCAAAGCTCATGATTCATTTTCTTTACGGTGCATCGAACTCCATTGTGTAGAACCACATTTTCTCTATCCACTGCATCAACTCGGAGGCATTGGGTTGGTTCCATCTCCTTGTAATTGTGAAGAGAGCTGAAATTTAAAATAAAACGCCCAGTGCAGATATCTCAGCAGTGGGGTGCAGTCTTGGGATACATGCCGGGAGTGGTATGGCTGGGTCAGGTGGCAGAAGTCTCATTCCAAGTGTTCCAAGTTTCTCCACACTGCTTCTTCCATAGTGGCTGTACGAAGTATACATTCCCACCAGCATGATGAAATTTCCCCTTTCTCACAACCTCTCCATCACTTGGTATCATCCTTGTTTTCTTGATCCTGGCCAGCAACTTTGGAGTGAGATGATATATTAAAATGTTGTCTAATTTGCATTTCCCTAATACTTAGTGATCACAACCAGTTTTTAAGATGTTCTTCAGCCATCTCTAATTCCTCTCTGTGAAGTCTATATCCAGTTCTTTGCTCCATCTTTTGAGGGCTTTCATTTGTTTTCTTATTCTTTGTTTTTTGAGTAGTTTGTATACTCTGGAACTCAATGCTTTGTCAATTGTTTCTGCAGTGAAGGTTTCCTCCCACTCTGTGGGATTTCTCTTCACTTCCTTGATTGTTTCTTTTGATGTACAGAAGCTTTTGAGTTTGATGAGGTCCCATTTGTCAATTGTCGACCTTAATTCTTGTGCAGCTGCTGTCTGATTTAGGAAGTCTTTTCCTATGCCTATGTCTTGTAGTCTGCTGCCAACTTTTTCTTCTATCACCTTCAGAGTTTGGGGTTTCACGTTGAGGTCTTTAATCCATCTGGAGTTGACTTTTGTACAGGGTGAGAGGTAGGGGTTTAATTTCATTCTTCTACAAATGGTGATCCAGTTTTGCCAACACCATTTGCTGAAGATGCTGTCTTCTCTCTATTGTGTCTTCTTGGCCCCCTTGTCAAATATGAGATGGCTGAAATTGTATGTGTTCAAGTTTGGATCTTCGGTTTTGTTCCATTGGTCAACAGCTCTGTTTTTGTGCCAGTACCAGGCTGTTTTTATGACTATAGCCCTGTAGTATAGTTTGAAGTCTGGCATAGAGATCCCACCTGTGTTGCTCTTTTCATTCAGGGTTGTTTTGGCTATTTGGGGTCTTTTGTTTTTCCAAATGAATTTAAGGACTATTTTTCCCAAGCCTGTGAAGAAACTCTTGGGGATTTTAATTGGGATTGGGCTATAATTTTTAATGAGATCAGAAACAATTGAGATGTTCTAAGCAAAGGAGTCACAGAAATCTACATAAAGTAAATATAAAAATCTATGATAAACCTATGTTAGTCAAAATTCCTTCTAGTTATTTATGCTTAGATATCCACAAACTGTGTTGCTAGTCATTTAAGCTAATTTTTGCGTCAAATAGCAGTTGGTCCAGAAACTCATGTCTGGTCAAGATTCTGAGAATGAGTGACTGTTGAGAACTCAGTCCTAAATGAGACATAGCAACTCTCTCCAGGGTCCAGGAAATAACATGGGAAAGGAGGCATAAAGATTGTTAGAGCTGGAGGATGAGGAAGAGTGTTACGAAATGCTGTCTTCTAAATATGGCATGGCCATTGTAATGATGAACACATAGGAGCTTTGGCTACCTGCACAAGGTCTACACAATATGTATACAACATATACATATTATATATATGCTGTATACATATTGTGTAGACACATATATATGTATATATGTATATATACATATACATAATACATATACATGTATATGAGAGAGACAGAGACAGAGAGACAGAACAGGACTAGTGGGGAAGGAGAGAGCTAGCAAAAGGAAGAGGAGGAAATAGATAAGTGAGGGTGATAGGATGATGAATAGGATCCAATATATTCTATGGTTGTATAAAATTATGTAAAATGAAAATGAAATGGGTATGTTCCTATACATATTATACATCAAACTTAAAATAAGAGGTTATAAAAGTCAAAATGGAGATTCATGCAATAATAATATAAAGAACCTCCCAAATAAAACCCCAAGACTTCAAAGCTTTTATTTTATAGTGGTATATTCAAAATAACTGTACCAACTAAATAAATGGGTATAAATATTGAATATATCTTAATCTCTCAGGACATGTTATTTAGTTTCATGGCATTAACTAAAAGCTTTCTTTATAAGATTAGAATGGATGGCTATCTCCAGAATAGAAAATAGTAACATGTTTAAGCTAATCAGTGATACAGAATTGTTAAGTTTCAACCCACCCCTGACTTGTACCGGAGACCCAGTTACAGCCATTAGATTAAATGGACATAAATGTTCTCCATGTTTCCCTGTATTATAAAAGTAATAATTATGATATTTCTTTTCCAAATAACGAGATAATTTGGCTCAGGAAAAGCTGGGTTCTACCTCCTTGAACCAGTGGTATGCAATCCAGAGGGAAACAGTCTGAAGAGGTGTGGCAAACCCCATCAGCTTGGTTCCTGTTTATAGGTATGTAATATAACTCCCACCTTCTGAAAAACAATAAATCAAGATTTAGTGGTCTGGGAAACAAGAGAGACTACTCATAATGTAGCGACAATTACAAAAACAGAGGGGAAAGGAATATACCTCCTCCCCTAGGATGCAATTTTGCCCTACAGTTAAATAAAAAGCATTGGTAGATAAAGGCTTCAATACCAGCTCTGGGCTGCCCTACCAGGAGCTGCTGGATTTCTCCTCCAGGAAGCTATTCCTTTTGTCATTTAGTTACATTGTATATGTAAGACGTTTGACCACTAAGTAAAACATCTTTGGAGTGAACATTCAGGCTTTTTTGCCAAACCCATGTAAAACATCTCTGAACATCTGGAGAGATTTGGTGATCTGGAACCTACCCCAAGACTTGCAAGGACATTTCAAAGTTTATACCTTATAGTGGTATATCCAAAATAACTGTTCCATTTATACATGGGTATAGCTATTGAATATTTCATAAATTATACTAGGGGCAAATCTCTCAGGACATGTTGGGATTAACTAAAAGCCTCCTGTATAAGATTAAACAGATGGCTATCTCCAAAATAGAAAATAATAACATGCTTAGGCTAATTAGAGATACAGAATTGCTGTTAATTTTCAATCTATTCCTGACTTGTATTGAAATTCCAGTTATTAGAATTAATCTATTATTGCTATTAGATTAAGTAGACACAAATGTTCTCCATATTTTCCCCTATTACACAAGTGATAATTCTGACATTTTTTCCCATATAACAATATAATTGGGCCCAGAAAAATCCAAGTTCTACCTCTTGAAGTAGTCGTATGCAGTTCAGAGGGAGACAGTCTGAAAGGGTGTGGTAAACCCAATCAGCTGGGTTCCTGTTAATAGGTATGTGCTACAGCTCCTACCTTCTGGAAAACTATAAATCTGGATTTAGGGGTCTGGGAAACAAGAGAGGCTGCTCTGATTGTAGTGACAATTACAAAAACAGAGGGGGAAGGAATACGCCTCCTCCCTCCAGGATGTAATTTTCTCTACAGTTAAATAAAAAGTATTGGTAGATAAAAGCTTCAGTGCCAGCTGTGGGCTACCCTACCAGGAGCTGTTGGCCATGGATGCTTTACAATCCCCCAAAACAAAGGCCATATAACTTTGGGTACACATAAGAAATGGACAGTAAGACCCTATTGCTGAAGATATATCATGATAAGAGCATGAAAAATAGTTATGCTGAGACCCTGCCCTGCAATTCAACATCTGATCTTCATGGTGTCAGAGAGCACTATACAAACCACTGGAAAGAAATGGTCTCTGAAGCTTTACTAGAGACTTCTTGTGCTATTCTTTTGCATACCAAAGAAGGTACAGTGCAATAATGGCAGCCTGATAAATGTACACCCAGGAAAAAAAAATAAATCCCAATTCTATCTATGGCCTGCTCCCTGGTGGGGTATGACACATGGATGACACTGTAGCCTTGGTGCCTCCTAATGCCAGGAGGTTCTATTGATCACATTAGAAAGCTATTGCCATCCATTTCTCAAAGAGTTATATAGTTACCAAAATATTACCCAAGCATATGTGTATGTGCCCATACAGTAAATTTTTATACTTTGTACTTATTGGTCAAATAAAAATAAATTAAAAAGAAAAAAAAAAAAACAGGACTTGACACACACAATTGGAATTTGCCAAACTTTAAAGATCCAACATCAATATTCATAAAATTATATCATAAAGCAGAAAAGAAAGGAAGATTTTCAAATGCATTCAATGAAGCCAGTGCTACTATGATACCAGAAATTGATAGGGACAGACAGACAAACAGACACACATACACATACATACAGAGAAAGAGAGAGAGAGAGGTTAGAAAATTATCTTTGATGAATATATGTAACATTTGTAAAATACCATCAAAAATAGTTCTCAAGTTGAATTTAGTAATTCATAAATATATGTTATGAAAATTTAAAAGATCATATGTATCTGAAATTTTTAAATCAACCATCAGGGAATTAGTATCCAGAGTATATAAAGAATTAAAAAAAAAAAAAAAAACACTAGGCCAGTCAAATAACCCAATCAATAAATGAGCAAATGAGCTGAAAAGATATGTTAAAAACCAAGAACAAATGGAGGACTGGAGAAGGCTCAGAGCTTAAGAGTACTGGCTTCTCTTGCAGAGGAACCAGGTTTGATTCCTAGCATCCACATGGCAGTTGACAACAATCTGCAGCTCCAGTTTCAGAGGAATCCAGTGCCTTCTTCTGAGCTCTGCAAGCATTGCACAACACAAGTGCACTTACTCACATGTGGGTAATACATTCATACACATAAAATAAAAATAAATAAAATATTTTTAAAAACCAGAAACAAATGGCCAATAAGCCCATGGAGAGCATTCAACATTGTTAGCTATTGGAAATGCAAATCGAAACAACATGAAGATTCTGTCTTATCTCTGTAAGGATGGCTATAATCAGAAAAAGAAAAAAGTAACAAATTCTGCCAAATACATTGGAGAAAAAAATCCCTTATACACTTGCTTGGAATATAAATTAGCATACACAGCTTCCTCAAACTAAAAATAGCTCTATGGAACATATGATCCAGCAATACTATTTATAACTATCTATACCTGAAGGAATCAAAGTTAACATATTGTGGGGATTCCTATATAGCATACAATAGAGCAGTGGATGGAGGTGGAGAACATCATGTTAAGCAAATTAAGTCAGAGCCAGAAAAGTATCACATGTTGAATCGAAGAGGTGAGAAGAGGTGACAAGAAAATTGGAGGGAGACTATGACAGAAGATGGAGTATTTAAGGACAGAGGAGGAGGTGGAAATAACAGAGGGTATGTATAAACACAGTGTATTATATGTCTCATAAAAGGGTCACAAGGGAGACAACTTTGTAAAATTAATGTGCACTAATGAAATGTTTTAAAATAACAAATGTTGATGAAGATTTAAAGAAACAGAACTCTACTGTTAGTAGACATGCAAAATGGCAGAGCTCTTATGGAGTACAATATGGCAGTTGCTCAAAAAAATTAAACCATCTGAATCAGTAATTCTAGTTCTGGGCATATACTAGAATTCAAAGAGGACTTGTGAAAAGTTATTTGTCCACTAATTTTCATAGCATTATTTGCAATAGCTAAAATGCAAAAATAACTCAAGTATCCACACATAGAAGGATGAATAAACAGGAGGAATATACAGACAACAGATATTGTTCATTCTTTAATAAAAGGAAATTCTAGCATGTGCTAGTCTGTGTGTGTGTGTGTGTGTGTGTGTGTGTGTAATCCTAATAATAAAATGTGGCAGAGGAGTGAATGAGGGCCACAAGAGAAGAATGTAGCTTATATAGGCTTCTCAAGAGGATTAAAGAAGCAAGAGGCCCAAACAGATATTAAAACATAAAACAATGGCTGTAGTCTTGGAGCAACAAAAAAATGAGTTAAACCGACAACCTAAACAGGCCAAGAAGTAGATATTTTCCCAAGTCTCTAGATGAGGCCATATCAACAAACATTCCGATGACAACCTTGTGAGAGACTAAGAGAATCAAGTCATGCCGCCCTGCTCTTTGACCTCCAGCACTGTGAGACAGAGTAGCCCTACTGTATGAGCTGGTTTCAGAATTCACCCCGTCTTCTCCTAATCCTGCATGACAGAATCCTCCAAAAATCAAGTCACTTATATCAAACAGCATCATATCTATGTGGAACTTACTGATACTCTCTACATACTTTGACTCATATTTAATTATAATACTAAACATGATTCATATATTATGTAAATAGTCACAGTTTGTAGGTAATAATGACAGTTTGCACATGGGTAGTGCAAGCATAAACCTTTATATATATATATATATCTTGACTAAGAATTAGTTGAATCAGCAGGTGCTAGATCAGTAGATACAAATAGCACACTATAATAAATGAGCAGTGTTTTCAGTCATTTTGTGTATGATAGTTAATTATATACAAAGAAATGCTAACAGAGCAACAGAAACTAAATGCTCTGGGTAACAGTAGAAAATTAATTGGTTAGAAGGTATTGTCTTCTAATGCTCAAAAGATTACATCTCATTTTTTCCTGGTTTCCATTCATTTTAATTTTTTAAATTTATTCTTGTATGTGTATTAATGTGCTGTCTGCATGCAGGTTTGTGCACCCGTGTCATGCAATGCCGCGGAGGTCAGAAAAAGGGTGTCAGATTCCCCTGGAACTGGAGTCAAAGACGGTTCTCAGCCACCATGTGGGTGCTAGGGATCGAACCCGGGTCCTCTGCAAGAGCAGCCGATGCTCTTAACCGCTAGGCCATCTCACCAGCCCCGGTTTCCATTCATTTTATAACAGAGGCATAATAATTATTCTTTGAAGGTAACTTATACTTTATTCTGGGTAAAGATTTTTCCTTTTTAAAGATTCTCAGCAGTTTCACTATGGTGTGCTTATATGAGGTTTCCTTTTATTTCTTCTTTGATGTTCCCAGTGCTTCTTGAACTATAACTTTATATTCTTTCAGTTTCAGAAATTCTCAGAACTATTCTCCAAACATTTCCTTAGTCCCTGGAAATACTGTAATTTTCTTAAAGAGATCAGAGAGGAGGCCAGCACTGCTTCATAACATAACCCACAATATAATGTGAAGAAATGGGATATAGTCATAAAATAACTTTTAATATCAATCATGCACCATGAAACTAGACTGAGGTTGGATCTTAAAATGGCAAAGTTTAAAATATATGACTTGGAGGGAGCTATGGAATAGAATATGTTGACAATGAAATGTTCCCAAAATTCAAAATCAAATGATCTCAGGTTCAACTTAGCATATTCCCGTCCAAATTCTTGGAGTAAGTGAAAAATATCTGAGATCATTAACATAGTCTGAAAAAATATATTCACTCTACAAAGATAAAATGAATAAGAGATTTTACAGGGAAGAAAATAAATTAACCATTTGGAAAATGACTTTCTGCCTACTTTTATGTAAAGAATAATGTGTTCTTTTATACATTATATTTTCTGCTCATGTAAAATATTGCATTATGCCTTTATCATGGTTTTAAAAAACAATGAATTTACTTTATTTTTATTTATTATATATGTGTCTTTCTGTGTGTATCTACATGTGTGACTGCTGGTCCCTGTAGAATCAAGAAGAGGGCATTAAATCCCCGGAGCTAAATAACATGGTTGCCAGCCACCTTATGTGGATGGTGGGAACTGAACTCAGTTCCTCTGGTATAGCTTTATATTCTCTTAACCACTGAACCATCTCCAAGCCAGTTTTTTAAATATATATAATATAAATTAAATATATAATAAATTATTATATACATATATAATTATTAATATACATATATAATTTATTAGTGTGTGTACATGGGTCTATGCATGTGCATGGGTGAAGGCCAGAGGACAACTTGCTTGAATAGGGTCTCTCCCTCCAACCATGTGGATTTAGGGATTGAACCCAGGTGACCAAGCTTGGCAGCAAGTGCCTTTACCTGATGGGCTATCTGCTGTCCCCATATCATGATTTTTATCCATAAATTACTCTTCTTTGTCTAATAATTAATGTACTTCACCACAGTACTAGAAGTATTACAGACAAAAGCATAACAATAGCTGCTATTATTAATTTATTAATATAAACCAATTAACACAATCACATAGGTCAAACCAATGGTAGGTGTTTCTCAGACACTGGTAATATTTATATATATATATATATATATATAAAATTATTGTGTTTCTTCAAAATATAGCATCTAGACCAAGTTCCTATTTCCTTGAAATCTTCAGCAAATCATTCAACACAAACACAAATTCCTCAGCAAGTTCCAACCAGGATCCTTTTGGGACTAACAGTTCTCCGTCCCTTGAAAAAAGAGTGTTAAGCCCAAATTAATCACAGATGACCTATGACAGGCATCAAGGCCCCCACTTCTGTTGATTCTTAATATAGCAACTATATAGATTATGGTAAGGCACATGGTGTAAGGGCTCTGCTCCATATGTCTCAGAAAGCCAGCATTCTTACCATAAGCTAAGTAGTTCTTAACCTGGGCTGCACAGTGGCATCAACTGTGATGTTCAAAGCTATGAATGCCCAGATTCTCCACTCAGCAATTGTAATTTAATTGACATTGGCATGAAGATTTTTTTAAAGCAATGCTCTGTGCTTTTCGAAGGACATATAGAAGAATAACTGCTCTTCCCAGTCTTAGTTCTCAATCTTCATTCCTCACTTTTCACTAAGAGTACCATCCTCCTTGCTATTGTTCAAGTCTGCCAGGAGCATTTCTGTCAAACTTAACTTGGTTCCTTCTGTCTAGGCCGTTTTATTTGAGCTACTGTAAAGGCCTATGCCTTCATCCTTCTTATGTTTTACCACTTAAGGACATACTATATCCACCTCCCAATTGCCTTTACTGAACTTTTCCCACAGAACATATCCCCTTCTAAAAGAGTGCATACTGTGTTTATTTATCAGGTTTCACTCTCTCCCAGACTGGAAAGAAAGCACTAAAAGAGGAGCTTGTGTTTTTCCTTCCCGGTAATGGTTTAAGTTGTGAGAAAGTAAATTTGGGAATATTATAACAAAATTGACAAGTAGAGCTATGCCTGATACCTCTATATTTTTCAGTATCTTTTACCTGCTATGGGATTAAAAGGGCTCAGACAGTGTGATACACTAAACACTCAATAAATACTTGTAACAAACAAGTGCAACCTTTTATAGTGGTCAATCTTCATCGTCAACATGACAGTACTTATAATCACCTAGGACACATGCCCCTAGGTACATTTCTATGGGTATTTTTCAGAAAGGATTAAATGTGTAGGGATAACCCACTGAATATGGGCTACAACATTCCATGAGCTGGGATCCTACACTGAATGGAAAAGAAGAAAGAGGAAGAGTAGTGCACCAACATTCAACTTCTCGGCATCTGGTGGCACAGCCACAGTCATTCTCACTATGATGTCCTCCCCACCATAGAGGACTCTACTACGTAGTGGTTACTACATAATACCACATTACAGCGATGCCTGAATGAAACAGCCTACTCTCAGCATCCATTTTAAGCCAAGACTGCTGAGAACCTGTTCCTTTACATTTCTCTGAGAACTCTTTTTTCCCCTTTAATTTTATATCACTCCAAAATACGCATATATATACTCCACACATAAATTGAAATTACAAAGTCTGAAAATAAACTATAGGTTAATTCCAAAACATGTTTAGGGATTTACATTTTAACAGTAAAGTTGCATGCAGGTAAAAAGAAGTATAACTTTACATTCTAAATTACATGTATGTTTTAATGTAATTTTTTGAAGATTCTATAAGAATTTAATATAAATTTTACAATAAGTTTACAATGTAAACTATACATTATTGTAATATTTCAATAACTTAGGGATTATATGGAAATTATTCTATAAAGCTATCAATACTTTTTATTTTATATTATTCCAAAATACGCATATATATACTCCACACATAAGTCAAAATTAAAAATTCTGAAAATAAACTATAGGTTGATTCCTAAACACATTTAGAGATTCACATTTTAACAGTAAATTTGCATGCAGGTATAAAGTCATGTAACTTTACATTCGTTTTTTAGAATATGACTACATATCCTCCATCTATATATGGTAATTACAATATGTGAGTATAAATGGTAAGGCAATTCTAGAGCCCATTTATAGATTCACATTGTAATAGCAAAATTGCTTTCAGATACAATGAAATATAATAATAAAGTTGCTCAGTTTGCCTACCAACTGGGGATTTGGTGTTAGCACCCACAAATGAGGGAAACCATTCCCTTTTTATTCTGGGACTGTTACTTCACTTAGTATAATTGCTTCAAGTTCCATCCATTTACCAGCAAAGCTCATGATGTCATCTTTCTTTACTGCTGCATAGAACTCCATTGTGTAGATGTACCACATTTTTGTTATCCAGTCATTAGTTGAGGGGGCATTTGGGTTGGTTCCAGGTCTTTGCTATTATGAAGAGAGCTGCAATAAACATAGCTGTGCATGTATCTTTGCAGTAGGATGCGTCTTGTGGGTATATGCCCAGGAGTGGTATGGCTGGGTCAGGTGGTAGGCTCATTTTGAGTTTTTTAAGGGTTCTCCACACTACTTTCCACAGTGTTTGTACCAGTTTACATTCCCACCAGCAATGGATGAATGTTCCCCTTTCCCCACAACCTCTTCAGCATTTGGTGTCTTTTGTTTTCTTGATCTTGACTAGTCTTATTGGAGTGAGATGATACCTTAGTGTGGTTTTAATTTGCATTTCCTTAATTATTAATGATGTTGAACACTTTTTTTTTGTCTTTTTGACACAGGGTTTCCCTGTAGCCCCATCTGTCCTGGAACTCGCTCTGTAGACCAGGCTGGCCTTGAACTCACAAAGATCCACCTGTCTCTGCCTCCCAAGTGCTAGGAATAAAGGCGTGTGCCACCATACCCAGCTGAACACTTTTTAAGATGTTTCTCAGCCAACTCTTTTCTTAAACAAAAGTCTAATGCTTTATTTTATTGCAACAGTATACCCATCGTAAAATGGGGTCAAACACTTATCTGAGGATTTTAGCCCTTTTGACCCCTTGTCATAGGCTCAACCAGAAACAGATGCTATCAATTTAATCCCTATTGCTGATAACACAAGTGGTTGCTTGCAACAAATATTCAAAACACACATCCCACATTCATACTTTATTCTGGGTCTTGGGTAAGGAAGGCTCATGATGAATTAAGGCCACATGCCCAGGTCACGAGAGAAGCATATGGCTCAGTGAGCTTGTCTACATTAGACACAAGCTAACTTTCTGGTTGTAACATTAGGTAAAAATCATTTGTCCAGAGTATGTCCATATTGTAAAGTCATTAGCACACTATAGGCTTTCTTAGTCCAATTCTGTTAGGTGTTCTTTCATAGGAACAAGAAAAGTAACTCGTATACTTACTTTCAATACAAACTGTTCTCCAGTCTCTGTTTCACCTCTTCCTCCAGATTGTGGTTCTGCCACAGAGTTAGATCTTGCTGATGTCCCAGTAAGATGTTATTGAACTCTCTACATATTCCTAGTACTTTCCTAACTGACTATTTGACCATGTTTCTTTCTATTTTTTATTTCATTATTCTGGAAGATCAAGAGACATCTAGAATGGAAAGCATTAAGTGACAAGCCATGTCATATTTTTCCATTAAAAGACTGGTACTGAATATATCTTCCCTCTTGAACTGCATTTGAGATTAATGCTTTAACACCATCTTATGGCAATAAATCCAACCCCCATGTCTCCACCCACTGCTTTCTTTAACACAGCAGAACATCTGAGCTGTGGAAAATTACAGTCTTCTCCACATAGCCTGCTCTTCCTCATTCTGCCTATGGGTACTTTGTGGTGAAAATATGACTTTGTTCCACTAAAATAAAAGTATCAAGTGTTTCCTTTTTGTACCTGATAAGTTTACACCAAGGCATATATCTACAAGTCAGTTTAAGTCAGGGCACGCTCTCAAATCTACTCTTAAATCTCATAACCCAAACAAGGAATTCCATATTCACCCCGTCACTGTATTCCACACAGTGCCCTGGTCCAGTTCTGGTGCTGTGCAATTCATAAATGTTCTCTGTTCCCATCAACTCTGTTAAAGATAGCTGTTTATATTTTTCTTCTAGCATACACAAGTTGAGATTATGTATGTGCATTAACGTATGACAGCTCTCCTGTTACACTGTAAACTCTGTGAAGGTAGGGACTACCCTTGTCTTTTTCTATCCTGTGAACATCTGGGTAGCTGTGGGTCAGATAAATCCATTATGGCTAAGTATGAGAGAGCTGGCTTCTTCCTTGATAAGCTAGAAGGTCGACATGAGATGGGAACGGCTCCCACTCGTCATATTGGACATAAGGCACCTGAAGCCCACCCCGCAGGGGTGTGTAGCTTGAAGTATAGCATTCCTAAGCTTATCTCTCCTGATGCACATCCACCTTGTCCTCAGGA
The DNA here is from genome assembly GCA_009823505.1 of Rhizomys pruinosus. Classification (NCBI taxonomy): domain Eukaryota; kingdom Metazoa; phylum Chordata; class Mammalia; order Rodentia; family Spalacidae; genus Rhizomys; species Rhizomys pruinosus. Next base: position 4,400,354 of record VZQC01015709.1, on the reverse strand, counting down.
GTCATAAAACTTAGCCATTACAGAACATAGGTAGGATTCCTCTCTGTCCTGCCCACCTCCTGGTCAAAGAGCCCACTAAAACTCTATATGAGTGCTTAAAATTCCTGCAGTAAATTAGTTCGCTCACTACACTGGGGTCTTTTTTTGATCCGTTTGGGACCATCCTCTTCTCCCTCCCATTTCCCTCCTTGTGCCCCCTGTCAGTCACGCCATGGCCAGGCATGACTGACATATCTAGGGCCTCAAGGCTGGTGACCTGGGAGGCAGGAATATCAGGAAACAGAGAAAGCCAACAGGTAGCCAAGTACAGTTCCTCGAAAATATATATTGAATAAATGAACCAGACAGAAATCAGCAACTCTACACAACCCAATTAGCAATTGTGGGCAAGTACAGGCTTGCACATGCTTGCTACCATAAGCTGGCCTACTCACCTACACGTCCTTTCCCTAACCTGCCCCACAGACAAGGAACAACATGTGATGTAAAGGCTCTAGGACGGGATTCTAGGAGGTGATGTCACACTACCTATATAAGTGGAATGTTGCATTGAATAAGTCATAACTGCACTCTCTGCTGTGTGTCCATGGGCCCTTACTGAAGTGACCCTGAGCACGAACCCTCTTCATGGCCTGTTCCACCATGGAACTGACACCTTCTCACATCTGGCATCCATAGGTGAGGTGTACACAGCTGGCTGTTTGGCTATGAAACCACCAGTTCCGTAGCTGTGTGTTCCCTGTGGAATGACCAGCTCAGGAAGAGCAAGGCCAGCAGCCTTGCTCCACAACTGATCTCACAAGCAAGTGTGACCAGATCTTTCCAGGTTATCTCCTAAAATAATTACTCCTTTACCCCCATGATAAAAATCAACTACAAAGTGAAAACTCATCTAGAAGTCATCTTACAGTATTATCAAAGATTATATTTTATAATTGCAAACCATGCTTCCTATTTCCCCATGTCTTTTGTATGCCAATGAATGTCGATGGTCTCAAAATTTCATAAACCCTCCTCTCAAACACACCCCCATTCCCTTTCTCCCAGTGTTCTATCCATGCCTGTCCTGACTGTTCTTTATCGGCAGTGGGCCAAGACCACCGTCTTTTCTATTAGTGGCACTGTTGTGGCCAGTGTTGGCCTGCCATTCTCCACCACAGAAAAAAAACATTTCCTGCTTTTTAAATCAGGTTTTAAATACTCCTTGGTAGTAATAATTACTAATGTTATGGGATTGGAAATAAAGTAGCTGTGGTCATATATGTACATATCTCATTCTCACCCTGGGCTTCTTACTGAAGGGACAAGCTCTTTTCCTTTTGCTGCATAAACCCATCAAAATGTGAAAAACTCAAAATGTAGTTACTCCAATTAAAAAAATAATGGGGTTGTTTTAATTAATGTTTTCCCTTTAAAGACTCTTGGGTGCAAGGAGGTTTATATTACTTGAGAAACTTACAACTTTAATTGTCCAGGAAGATTCAGTAAGGAAGATGAAAATTAACCCAGAAATGTACTTTGTAGTCCCACATCCGTCCTGAACCATGTGACAATGGCATGGGCTCTTACACTCATGCTCCATGTACCATATGTTCTTAGCTATAAAGAAACTAATACGTACAAATGTACTTCGAACACACTGGGGTACAAGTACTGAGAAGAACCCGAGAGTGTAGTGTTAGTATATCATCTTTTCAGTGTGTTTAAACTGATAGAGCAAATGCAGATTTATATAAACTGAAAGGAGTGTCTGTTTCATTACCTATGGTGGAGGAGTTCTAGCAGACTGTGTAAAAGTCGATGTCATACCATAAGATAGTAATATGATACAGTAAGCAACTGAGATATATTTCAGTAATCACCATAAGAACAAAGTGTTGGCTCTGTGTGAGAAAGCCCTATTTTGGGAGTTGCATTAAAAATTTGAAGTAATTGGGGCTGGAGAAATGGCCTAGCAGTTAAGAGCACCAACTGCTCTTGCAGAGGACCTGGGTTCGATTCTCAGCACCCACCTGGTGGCTGAGAACCATCTTTAACTCCAGTTCCAGGGGAATCTGAAACCCTCTTCTGACCTCCGTGGCATTGCACGACACGGGTGCACAAACCTACATGCAGACAGTACACTCATACACATAAAAAAAAAAATAAAAATTTAAAAATTTAAGTAATAGTGAAAAATTGATGTCAAATAGGAGCACCATCATGTTAAAATGTTCCCTGCACTTTCTTTATCCTTCCCAGACATGACTAACCTGAAACAGAAACCAAACAGGCAGACAAAGTAGACAGAAGAAAAGAGAAAAACCGAAATAGTAAAAGTTTACAAGAAAAATCCACTTATAATTCTAATTTGTAAGTTTAAGAGTGAACAATGATCTTGCTGAAAATAAATCCCAAATGAGCTCAAAGTAATGACACAGAAAAAATTATTCTCAGACCTCATTAGAAGTAACATTAAAATACAATTTAAAATAATCATAGAAAAGCTTCTTAATAAACATCAAGATTTTAACCTCAACTGAATTCTCCACTAAGAACAATCACCCCTTTCAATCCTATCTTGAATTTCCCTCATTTACCAGCATAATTATCTGCAGCACAGATTGATCAAAGTACCACGGGCTGTTTAGCAGATTTCACCTGTCTATGGAAATATGTTTCACTCTCTCCTCAGTGATCAATGACTTCAATAACTGGGAATTAATGGCCTTTTCCTCCATTCCTTGGTTTTAATGTTACAGAAATGATGAAACTTCACCAAAAGCAACTTCACATTGGGGCATTTTTCAATTGCCTCCTTCTACAGGGCTTTTTCAGACTTGAGAATAGTTTCCAGACTTTAAACATTAGGTCAAGGAGAAGAAGAAAATAAGAACCCCTTTCACAAATAAGAACTCAAAAAGCTTTCTTCTACCAGGACTTACCTTCCAATAAGTATCTAATTTAAAAAAAGATGTTAAAAATACTTAGCAAATTTAGGCATGTCTTGTGATCCTTTTATTTTCCTTGGTATTGTGGGCAACAGAAAACAAAATATGATAGAGGATAGAAAATAACAGTTTGTTTTCCATCGTTTATTTAAAAAATTACAAAGAGACACTTATGACAGGAAGCATATTATTTTGTATTTAAGTGTAAATATCTGAAACCTTACCAAATAGACATACTCAACAATATTTTTCAGAAAATACGTATTTGAAAAAACACCCCTTAGTCAATCTTTTCTGATGTGGGAAATTCAGATTTTCTCTCAGTGTACTTATTTAATGAAATTTACCATGAATAAATGTGGGATAAACTTAATTAAACATCATAGTCAGTATGTAGTGTTCCAACTAGGAGTTAGAGAGGGAGTGGGAGAAGAGGGTAGATGGAGATGGAGGAGATAATTCTTGAAAACCTAGACATTGAAGTTGTAACTTATACTTTTATACTATAATATAAATGAATATGGGAATATTCAATGAAATTATCCAAAGCTATCAAAATTCTGCAAAACTTTATAGTTTCTACATATTTCAGACATTTACTTTTACAGTCTAGTTTTCTCTCATTTATAAGTTTGGTTTAGAACATATTTAGTATAATTTTATAAAAATCCTAAATTTGGGGTATGGTTAATAACTTTTTAGGTAAGGCATAAAAGATAATACAGTTGGGCTAGAGATGGCTGTGAAAGAGAGAAAATACATTAAATTCTACTACAATATAAAATATTTGAAGGTCTATTGTAACATAGTAATATTTCTTTTCAGGAGGATTTCTGCTTATGAACAGGACTGCAGAGGGTGGAAAAGACTTTTTCTCTGTATAAGGAAGCCCTGAATTTTTAGTAACTTAAGTTCTCTATTGGAAGTCCATTCAGACTCTCAGCATAACATTCACACTTCCTTTTAATGCTTTTACTGAGAAGACAAGAAAAAAAGTTTCCATCCTCTAAGTGCTTTCTTATGCTGTTACCTCATCTCAACTCATTGCTAGAATTTTAGTGTAATATTCATAAAAATGCAGTAAAGTGTTAGTATTTGTATTGTTAAATAGTTTTACAGCACAAAATTAGTCCTACAAAATGTCAAGCAAAAAAATGAAAATGGCCAATGAGTTTTAAGTTCAATTCACTATGCTCTTGAATCCGTTACCAAAATAGTGTTTTGTATTCCTTTTATGTCCATAAGGCTATCATTACATATTTGTGATATCTTTGTAACTGAAAAAATATCTACTAAGAAAAATATATTAACTTTTTTAATAGAATATTAGGCCTTTGAACTTCCATACGTTGTATACTGTGTTGCCATTTGACATTTTAAAGAGTGATTTCTATTCCAAAAGTGAAACTAGAAGAAGGTATTAGATTCTCTATAACTGGAGTTACAGATGGTTGTTAGCCACTTGTATGTACTAGGAACTGAACCTAGGTCTTCTGCAAGAACAACCGGTTCTCTTGATCACTGAGCCATCTCTTCAGCCCCATAAAACAGACTTTTCTCCCAACTACTCTGTTTGGGCACCCAGATATGAAATCACAAACCTCCATAGATGAAATATAGTCTGGGACTTAAACAAAAATTTAGCTTCAAATTCAGATTGAAAGTATAAAATGCATTCTCTCCCTTAGTGTGAAATAAATGGGATATTAAACTACTTCATAACACAAGTATCTGAATTTGCTGAAGGAGATAACTAATAAAAGGAGAATATAAAAAGACTTCTGAAGCTTTCAAAATAAAGAGGTAGCTGGTGTCTATAGTACTGCTTGCTGTTTTCAGAGTGTGCCTTGCACATCAGTTGTAAATATCAGGCAAGTCTTCTATCAGTCAACAATGCTCTGAAGTAGGGAAGGTCTCTGGAGGGAAGGGAAGCCTTTCATATGCTTCCATTCAAGTAATGGGTCTTGGAAAATTCTGCCCATTCTGTCCCCCAGTTAAGACAATTAACTCTGTGTGATGGGGCCAATTTTTAAAATTCCCCTTCAAATCTCTCATTATGCCTATGCCCAGCTGTAAGGCTGAACTCATAAGGAGATCACATAATTACATAGCAGATCTATCTGTGAATTAGCAAGAAAGATGGTATTTTCTTTATGTAAAATCATTGGTCCTTTGGGTATAATTCATAGAATAATACCTCACTCCAGAGAAAAGAAAGGAATGTTATACAAAAAGCCTTGCACAGTTTCCCCTTAATCATTTTATTATATACTCTTTTTTTTTTATTTTGGTCTTTCTGAGACAGAGTCTCCCTTTAGATTTGGTCCTGGAACTATGTAGACCAGGCTGGCCTTGAAATACCCTTTTATCCAATTATATCAATAATATAGCCTTTTATCCAATCACATTTCTACATGACTGCCCATTACTTATGAAACTTAAACATAACAGTAGACACTTTTCTTGGTTCCTTATGTCTTGATTTCTAAAGTTTCTGTGTCATGTTAAACATTGTTTAAATGAATTGCTATCCATTTCTCTTGTTAACCTGTCTTTCATATAAGGAATATGAGCCATGACCCTTATGAATATAGAAAGTTACCACAGCTCTCTTCCTTCCTGCCTCCAACTAGTGCATTTCATGTCAACTTTGATACTTTCATATTATTCTAATTCTTGTGATATGGTCTTTGATTTGGAGAAATTTAATTAAACAGAAATAAGCCAATGGTGGCTAAATAAGGTACTCATCAATTACTAAATGCATCATTAAATCTACTCCTTTGTATTGCTCAGGATTTATCAGAGCCGCAGAAATACATACATACATACAGATGAGAGAGAGAGAGAGAGAGAGAGAGAAAGAAAGTTTTATTATGTATAAATGATATAGATCCTAATTCATATGGCGTTAGCACATAGAATCATTGCAATAGAGGACCTACAATTAAAAGTATTATTCACAACACCTAACACATGGAACCAAGCTAGATATCTATCCATCACAAATGACTAGGAAAATAATGTGTGGTATGCATGCAGAATTGAGTATAATTTGGCCACCAAAAAACGGTATCCTATAATTAGTAGAAAATGGCTGGAAGTAGCAGTGATCAGGTTGAGATAAGACACTGAAAAATGAATACTGTATATTCCTTCCCATATGTGGATATTAAAAACAAGGCAATTCATATATATGATGTATATTATTATATGCTGAGAAGGATGAGGAAAGGGAGCTACAGAGGGGCTGTATAGGCCATTTCTACAAGGCATAGTTGGGTAGAAGTTGCAATTTGAGTAGTCTACAACACAGTGGGTGACTCGAATTGAGGAGAACCTATTATATTTTGTGAATAATTAGAACACAGAAGTCTGAATATTCCAGTGATAAGGAAGTAAAATGTTAATTACCCTGATTTGCTCTGTATTTATGTATTGATATATAATACTCTCCAATAAGCATATTCATTTATTATGCATTAATTATACAAATATTTAAGAAGATAGAAGAGCTGATCACCCAGATTTGATCTTTACACATGTATCATACTAAAACATAATTGTAAACAAAATTTTAAAATAAAAAATTTAAGTCAGTTCTTTAATCCAGTTCTAAAGTGCATATTCTATGTCTTAATTTTAGCCTCTGATGGCTCAGGCTGGTCTTGAGCTCATTGGTTTCCAGTATTTGTCTTGCCTTAGGTTCCTAAGTAGCAGGGGGTGGGGGATACTGCACACACACACACACACACACACACACACACACACACACAACATCATGCTCAGCTCTACATTGTTTAGTTCTCTCACTTAGCTCTTATACAAATGCAAATTTTCCACTCATGAAATGTGTGTTGCTTAAGGAGCCATAACTGCTGAATATGTGGTGTGCCTGACTTCACATGCAAATATTTTGAGTGCATGGATTATAAAGAATTAAGAGTGATAGTGTTCTGGAAACATTTTCCTGTCTACCAATGGAAGACCTGGAGGGAGAGATGGTCAATGAGAAACCATAATCTGTAACCTCAGAATTATGAAGGAGAGCGAGGAGGCGGTACTGCTCAGGCTCTCCTGGTCTCCACTGGCCTGCCTCGTGTTGAAGCAGCTGTCTGAGCACCAGGAATGCACTTTGTGTGCAGTGTCCTGGTCACGTGACTGAGATTAGCTACAAAAAAGTTACAAAATTTGCTAAACTCCATCTATTACATGAAATATTGTGTTATGAATGTACACACAGAATACTAAGGTCAAGTTTCAACTTTTGGCTGGCCTTTGTCACTTTTCCAAAGGATTTATCTTTTACAATCTTGTGTGACATTGAAATGTGAACCCCACTACATGTTCATTTAAATGCTGAACAAAATTGTTGGGAAAGGGAATCTGTAATAGAAATGACTTTAAACTATACAAAGATATTTAAATTATTTCAAAAAGTTCTATAATTAAATAGGTACATGACAAATATAAGAGTAGAATCTCTTCCCTCTTATTGAAAGAAAGGTCCAAGTCTGGGATCAATTTTATCATTTTCTTTTTATTTTATTTTATTTATTGTGTGTATGAATGTACTGTCTGCATGTAAGTTTGTGCACCCGTGTTGTGCAATGCTGCAATCAACTCCTGGAACTGGAGTTAAAGATGGTTCCTAGCCACCATGTGGGTGCTGGGGATCGAACCTGGGTCCTCTGCAAGAGCAGTCAGTGCTCTTAACCACTAGGCCATCTCTGGAATTTTATCATTTTCAAACATAAATATTAAGCTGGGCATGGTAGTGCCCACCTTTAATCCCAGGACTGAGACCCTTTCTCAAAAAAATATATAGATATATTTGCTATAATATATAAGGAAAAAATGACATAATCCCAAATTATATTAAGTATTGGCAACTCTAAATCTATATTAAAAATCATTAAATAAGCAGTAATTAATTCAGTATTGAATTACAAGAAATAATCTTACCTTTGTTTTGTATACTGGTACCTGGAAGGGACTTACAGGAAAGTTCACATTCCTGGGAAATAGTGATGTCATCTATGGCAACAGTAGCATTTGATGACAAAACAGTAGCTTCTAAAATTAACTACAATTGAGGAAAGATAAAATCATTAAAAATATGCCAGAGGTAAAGATCTTATGATAATATTTATTTCTATAAAGAAACTCATTTATACCTGTTCCATTTTCCAATCTAATTTTAGAAAACTGTTTTGACCAGAACATTCAAAGTATAAATTTATATAGTCATAACTGCTTTGACAGCCTTTTATATAACCTTAATATGTTAGGTAACCTTGTTTCAATTAAAAGTTGCAACATTCATCACTAATGACGTTCTCTCTTCCCATTGGAGCCATTAAGACTCATATGCATTTAAAATGAGCTCTTTGGGGTAATCAACTGTGCGGTTTACAAGTCAATTTAATTGAGATATGAATTCATTGTAATAGTCTGCAGTGATTCATTTCCATATCTGAATATTTAAATACGCATAAATATTATGTATACATATATAGAAACGCACTTTAAGATGGTGAAGAATACAGTCATTAACCACATATAGCACTTCAGCATATTCACCTGCTAATGCAATGGGCAGTATCTAATTTAAGCTTAATTTATAGTAAACTCTGAATGGTGACTGGTACAATTTGTTTCTTTTCATGTTAACCCATTCACATTAGTAGTATGTTGTTATTCTACCACAAAAGAGAAAACAATTGAGAAACAGAGAAGGTGAAAGGGAACGAGAGAGGTAGACAGAAAAGACAGAAGGAGAGAGGGAGGTATGTGTGTGGGAGAGAGGTATAGAGAGAGGGAGGCAGAGAGCCAGAGCCAAACACAACGTGAGAGATTATTTCTGCACAACGCTTAGCTTATTCCATGCCTAGATGTATTTCCTGTGTCCAGCTCCATATGTCACTGTGGATTTGTAATACCCAGAACCTCACAATGTACGTTGGAGCTCAGATCATGTGCCTCTGTATATGACACTTCTGAAGTCGCTTTGCCTGTCTGTTACCTTTCTCTGCAGTAGCTATTGAGGAGGGAGGCAATTCAAGGCTCTATTACTTTCATAGGTCAGGTTACCTGGCCCATAAACAGAGAAAAGATTCCTCTACAGCAGAGCCAAAAAATCTGAACAAAGGGACTTCATGAAGTTACTTTCAATATCTTCGCATTAGATCATGTGTTTTGTGTCCACTAGTACTTGCAACCACGGAGGTGTTTTTCACTCAGCCTGTATTGAAACAGTTTACCTTTTATCTTTAGGAGTGCATTTCTAAGGCCTGTGTGAAATCAGACTTAATGAGTACAATTTCTGCTTTGTTCCTAATTAACTTGATTTTATGATAGTTTTTCACCAATGAACTTTGTGATGAGTTAAGAAAAGCTACTACTTGTCTCCCTAACACATACTATATAATGCATTAACAAGTAAGCTATATTAGAAATAATAAATGCTTTACAGGACACAAGTACAAGAGTCTAAAAGAATCAAAGTCATTCCATTTTCTATGCCAAGAACATGGGAGTGTTTGGGAACATATTTGGTGGGTAGGAAATTTTAAACCCTGGTTATAATTTCTGGCAAATATGTTTTTCTCCTGAAGAAACAGAGGTAAAAATCCAACTAAATTAAGGAGATGTGACAGTGACTGGCTTTTGGAAACCTTTGGGCATTACAGGAGTACAGAGTTTCACACAATAATCAATTAATAGGGTAATAGACAGAAAGGATCAGTTGCACTAGTCAGCACAGTCCTTAGAAAGTAGCTGAATGGCATTTATCCTACACCCATGTATGTAGGGGCAGCACTAAGTGGACTCAGTAGGAAAGGACACAGACTTGACTCTACAGGCCTGATATCAGTAGGAGTTTAGTAAGGGGAGGTGCAGATATGGAAGGGGATCTAAACAGGTTCAAAATATACTGTATGACATTCACCAAAATTTGATAAATATCAATATTTACTAATAAAAAAAAACAGCACATTTAGGTAGGAGGGAAAAGTGGTGGGGATAAGGGAAGGAATGGAGGTGTATTTGAGCAAAACACAGTATAAGCATGTATGAAGTTATTTCTAGGTAAAAAAGAAAACTAGCATGGGATGCAGAGGTTATGGCCAGTTCTCAGCATTGCCCTGACACACGCATGTGTCAGTACTGTTTTCGATAGTGAATGACCAGAAACAAATGTGGATAAACATTCACCACAGAGTACTGCCTACCCCCAGGTGCACAACATTCAACTCTGTACACTAATGCAGAAGATCTTCAGCATGTGCTGTTTCCATGCTTGAAAAGTAATAGAAAATTATAACATGATATTCTTTGGGTTGAAGTCACATAATGGTTTAGATTTTTTGATATATTTGGTATATATATATATATATATATATATATATATATATGCATTCATGGCCTGGAAATCAAAATGGACTGGAAATCAAAATGAGCCAGTATCTTTCTTTAAATATGCAAAATACAGACTATAACAAAGAAGAGGAGTCATGAGGAAGGACGACTGTTTTATTTGCAATTGTATTTGCAAATATATATATATATATTATTTTAATGATTTATAAAATTCTGATTATAGTTCACCCTATAAAATGTTGGTAAAGAAATGTCATTTTAATTTTGAGACAGAAAACAATAATACAGATTTTGGAAAAGGGTTTGGGTGCAATATCTACAAACACTATAATTTAGAAAATGTTAACACTCTAATTGCTGTTTATATGGCAGCTTTAAACTTGAAAGATTTCTCATTTTATATATCTTTATAATATACATATATGGATGATGTAAATTAAAGATGCTTAATTTATAGAGTCAGTGAGTAAGCATTCATCTAGCTCCATATTTGTAAGTCAATTCTACTGAAAAATAAATAAGAAAGCAGGATGTGGGGGCACTTCTCTCTGTTTCTAGGGAAGCATGCTTTATCTCATTAAATGGACATGGTAGGCCTGAGAAAGAGGTGAAGTACAATGAAGGGATGGATCTTGAAGATATGTCTAAAGAAAAACATAAAACAATTAAGTTATACTATCAAAATATAGTTTAAACATAACCTCAAAAGGCAAATATAACTTAGATTCAGCTATTTCCAACCCCAGCTTGATTACTTCCCTATAATAAAATTCAAGACCACATAACACAAGATTACATTTCAAATGTTAATTAAAACAATCCATTTCTTAAATGGTCCTTTTCTCTTACAATACACAACTGTAAGTAATCATCAACTTATGTGAAATTGGCTACTTCTGTTTTTTATAATTTGGGGGTATTTATTAATTTCTTGTGCATTCATGTTAAGTTTCTTTGTGTATAGGCAGAAGCCTGCCATGATGTATTTGTGGAAGTCAGAGGACAACCGATATGTATTATGTGGTACTTTGAATGAGAATGTCCCCATAAGCTCCAAGTGTCTGTAGTACTCTTCCGGGAGGTTTAGGAGTTTGTGGCCTTGCCGGAGGAAGCAATCACTGGCTTTCATGTCCATACTCACATCCCATTATAGCTTTGGTTTCCCTGATTCTTGTGCCTGCCTGGAGATGGGGGTGCTCAGTACACTGTACATTCTTCCTTCTCTAAGTTACCATGCACTTTTCATTACAGGAACAAAAAAGTGACTAAAACCGAAGTAGCAACGGAAAGTAAATAATACGAGTTGGTGTCTCCTTTCACTGTGTGTCTTCTGGGAATCAAAGTCAGATCCTCAAGGTTGGCAGCCAGAGCCTTTTCCATTGAGCCAGCACGTTCACTCCTATTTTTTTTTTTTTTATTCACTTGTGTTTGCTGTTCTAAAAGCTGTTGCATCCAGGACTATAGGATCATCATTAACAAGTTTAATTAGAAGCAATATTTCATCTATGGAACAGATAAGTGAATTTTTTTTTTGGTGTATTTAAGACAGGGTCTCCTTATAGCTCCAGCTGGCCAGGAACTCACTCTGTAGACCAGGCTGGCCTTGAACTCACAGAGATCTGCCTGCCTCTGCCTCCCAAGTGCTAGGTTAAAGGCGTGCACCACCACGCCCTTCGTGAATATTTTTAAAAGATATTCAAGTGCTTTAAGAATTCAAATTTCTAGTTAAATGTAAATGTATTTCTGTTCAAAATTTATTCTCAAGGATCCTTGATTTTGTTTTATTCAAGAAAGAGAAAAAATAATTTCTTGCTTTCACAACACAACTCATAAGTTTTGCTGGCATTCAAGCACTTTATTTTATATATCTGAAAAACTAAAAGAAGTTCTCTCAGAAAATATTCAAATTGCATATCTGCATACCTTGTTACATAAATGGCATGAATACAAGTCAACTATGTAACTAACAGAAAATAGGACATGTTAAGCAGACATAAGCTAGAATAAAGTAATTTCTGAAGAAAAAAGGCTATAGCAGGAACAAGACAAGTAGCTAAACTTCCTAGAGAATTTGCTACAAGCAGGGTGAATCCAACAGTTTTGATCTTGTGGACATGGTAGTATATTTTGTACTTATTTTAAAGTGAAAGAAAAAGTTTAGAAATGGCTAAAAGTCACATAACTAGGAAGAATATTTAACCTATGCCATTGATAATTGTAGTGATTATATTGCATCTCTTATTGAAACAGATATTTGTTCCTCAGTGAATGATTCATACTCATCAAAATCAGATTTAATGTGTCTTAAATACAGAAGACTGAAGACACAGAAAATATATGAGACAATATTTACTATTGTATTATAAATAGTACCCCTCACTGAATATTCAGATAATGTCAGGAAATTGTTATTGATTAATACCACTAACTCTGATAAAGAATGAACATTGACTCAATTGTTGTGGAAAATATACAAAAGAGTCATTTTAAGATGAAACTTAAAATGTGATACAACAATGTTTAAAGGTGAAGTTGGAGAAAGTATATCAACATAAAATCAATGGGCAATACCCATACAAAGGCCCTTTTAGATATTAAAATTTAGAACAGCCATTATAGAAAGAATAAAATGGCAAATGATGTGAATATATTTGTTGTGAAAAACCAAGCAACTGAGCATGAACAGACCAAGTTAAAACAGATTGGAAGGGATATAATTAACTATTTGACTTAATGTCTTGCTATTTTTCCAAGCAGGTGATGTAAAAAATCTTGAAAGGTTTTTAATTTAAGTTTCTTACAGAATCAACAGAAAGGTTAATCCTTTCCCAGTAGGAAGAACAAATGTCCCATCAACTATGAGTGCTTATTTCCTAGGAAACACAAAACAATCTGTACTTTGCTGTGGTCTCCAATTCACATCAAAGCACCACATTGCATCCAAATTTCATGGATAAAATGAAATACATAGGTCTCATAAGCCAGCACTTTTCTTCTTTCTAGTACTTGTACAGAATTGGATCACCCTGATTACCCTATATAAATAGGTTCAGAGCTTAACCATGTTGAGCTGATGACCAGACCAAGACTAAGGCCACCTTACATGAGCAGTCAGCCAAACTTAAGGTGGCCAAATCCTGACCTGTTTCTAAAAATATCTGCTTTAAATATTCACAGACTTAAACTCCAGATAGATTATTGGTTGGTGCAATGTCATCTTTATTTGTTGCTGATACGTGAATTATACACAGCTAGAATTATCCTGTATAATTACATAATTTTAAAAATATATTTAGAGAAACCAGATTAAACCAATGTAATCTTAGTATTTTTTTTTTTTTTTTTACTGCCAGAGGATAAAGAAAGAACAAATAAGACCAAAGCTGCATCTTTTGGGGTAATTGACATTAGTACTAAAAACAAACATCTGTTGACATTAAACATTCAGAGATGACTGTGTGAATATTTATTTCTCTCTGTATGTACTACTAGTTTGAAACATTTTATGAATTTATGGCATATTCATGAAGTAAATAAAATATGTTTACAGACACATGTGACTGTATATTTTTTACATATGGTGTGAATATATGAATACTTGTATGAAATCTGAACTGACTCACAAATAAAAGTTAATGTAAATCCACAATTTCTATCTAAAGGATTACATGGGCTTGGGATTTGTATAATTCAAATCTAAGTATGTTAATATAGCCTGAATAGTATTCGTTATAGGCTATCCTTAGGATAGCGATACAACACAGTAAAATCAAATCTATAGCTAATAATCTAAAGACCTCCCAATAATTCAGGTTAGGTTAGGTTTTTTTCCCTATCAATTCATTTTAACAGATATTGCCTTTCCAAATTTAATTTTCTGAAAGTATGATTAAAGATTATAGAACTATTTTTGTAAAATGTGATGATAAAAGTTGATAGATTTTCCTCTATTCTTTTTTGTTTGTTTGTTTATATTTTCCAAAACCAATGTGTACTATAGCCAACTTGTAAGAGAGTTAAAGAAAGACAGAGGAAAGTACAGCGAAAATTCCTGCCTACTTTTGGGTGAATTAAACATGCCTAAACCTCAGTAAAAGACTAATGTTCAGGCTGGTTGGAAAGAAAAAAAAACTCATTGTACCCAGTCACAGGACTGAGACAGAAAGTTCAGCCACTCAGAAAGTATCACAGTCTGATGTCACCAAATTACCAAATGATGCAAAATCAGTAGCCAATCTACAACCTAGTTAATATGACTTCAGGTAATAAGGAGAAATCTCAATTTGCATTCCAAAGCAAGGCAAATTCAAAACTCAAATCCTCAAAGTAGAATGAATGATGATAAAGACCACACTGTGTTGAGATTCTTTAATAACAAGCACTGAGAGCTTCCAGTAATAGTAAAGAATGATACCTGTAAGTAGTCCTATCAACATACACTCTGTTTACTACACAAAGCTTCAGTTATAACAAACTCTGACAAATAGTCTAGGTGAACTTCCATTCTAAAGAAAAATAAACCTAACAAAAGCAGTTTAATGCATAATATAAACACTAGAGGCAAAGAATCAAATTGACCTTATCATCTTCTCCTATCAAAGGAAATGGAGACTGACTCTGAGATGAGTCCACACTGTCCTCAGTGCCAAATGTTTCCCCAGTCACAGCTACCAACATGGCTTTCTCTATTAAACATGGGCATTGAATTGGAGGATTCCTCTAAGTAGAGAGCTATTAATTATTAAAACTAGAGTTATGATCAAAAGGACAAAATATGAAGGGATCTTAATATGTATTATATATTTGTAATTCTTAGGCAATATAGAAGCATAATAGTAGGTTTCTTGTGTGAGTTTACTCCATGGCAGATTCTGGATACTTCACATATATTTATAAGTACTTAATCCCTATAATGCATCTATGAACTCAAGGATGGTCATAGGAGTTGACATTTGTTCTATATTCCTCTTCCTTCTACAGGGAAGACCTTCACAGGAACATTGCTTTTATCTGACACTTTTTTTTTTCCTGTGTTGGTTTAACATTTAACTGATGGGTAGTGGTAGAAGAATGTACTGAGCATGCTCAACTCATCCCCCTTTCCCATTCAAGTCTCCTTTGGGAGAGTCTGCCTATCCCCATGAGCCAACCTGTGAGGGTCAGTGCTATCAATTTAAAAGGATCTAGGATTCCCTGGGAGATGGGTCTCTGGGCTTGCCTCTGGGGTGGATTATCTGGATTTTGTTAACTGAGTTTGTTGGATGATTTTGTTGGAAGATCTTTAACAATGGATGGAACCATTCCTGGGCAAGGATTCTGAGCTCCACAGACCACCGAAGCTGAGCTGGAGTTTCCATTCATCACTCTCTCCTTTTTGATTAGGAATTCAAGTGTGCAGCTTCCTCACACTCTTGCCGTGACTTCTCTGTATCATGGTCTATAACCTGGAACTGTGAACCAAAATAACAATTTCCCCCTTAAGTTGTTTGGGTCAGAGTGTTTTATCCCATCAACAGGTAAAGACATCAAGACAAATGCACTGATACTCTGTATTGTTTGTGATAAAAAGGCTTCCTTTAAGGGAGAGCCTGCTAGTTCTCCGGCAGTAAGTTATACTCTGAATCATCCCATTTAGTCCAAGATCAAGGCTTATTTTAAAAATATGGCTGTAGATTCTAGAGGTGTCTGCTCCAAAATATATTTTTTCTGTTTCACTTCTACATGTGTCTCAACTGGTTCAGAAATGAGTTAGATGAAGTTGTATTACTTGCCAACTCTAGACTCAGTGGTCAGTATCACAGCCCATACTAGAAGAAACAGAAGCTCAGAAGGCTTAAAGAAGCTCCCACGATCATGTATTTGGGCTCAAACCCAGAATCCACAACTCATGTCCCCAGCATTCCCTTTAATGCTCAGACTCCCTATAGTATTGCTTTTATTACCACTGGGATTGTTCCAAATATAGAAATAGGACGTGCAAAAAATATTTGCAGTAGCTCAGATCACTGAATGGGAACAGGGATCAGAACTCAGAATACTTGACTCTGTGGGTCCTGCTTTCTGATACCTCCATCACCTGACCTAGTTTCTAAAACTACTTTTATCAAACATTGTTTCGAAGGAAGTTATTCTCAAGGAAGGCAGGAACCACTGCATCCATTCACTAAGCTACAGTTTCCACCTTTTATTATTTAGTCAGACAATTACATCAAAGAATAATAAAAATCCTTGTGTCATTAACCAAGAGCAGTAGGATTAAAACATAAGCAAAATCCAAATTAGTTCTCCTCACTCTACCTCATATATACTACATTTAGGCAGGGAAACAAACATTCTCTTTTATTCTTTAGTTTTCACATTTTCATACATACAGAATGCACTGTGGTTATGTTCGCCCTCCAATACTGTTTTACTCGTTCCTTTCCTTTTGAACTACATCTTCTTCTCACCTAATCCCTAAAAAAAATGACCTCCTCTCTTCCAGCAACCATTAACAGTCCTTAGCTCCTTAGAAGTTTACGAGGCCTCAGGGACACCTCTTTTATCATTGACAAAAAGTACAGGGACCTAATCCTGTGTGATTATCTACAGATGCTGTGTAGGCAGCTGTCATATGATATCTGGATGACAGACTTCTCTGCCACTCTTCCCCATCTTCCAGCTTTGAAATTCTTTCCAAATCACTCTTCTCTCAGCCATTAGATGGGATGCTTATCCCTGATGCTTGCTACTGTAACCCACATAATTCTGAGAATTTAGGTCAAAGAAATCTGTCTACTCTTCTGTGATCATTAATGTGCTTTATTAATATTGAATACATTCATTGGGTACGTTATTTTGTTGTCTGAAATGATTAGCATTAAACAAGGTTCTTCTGCTGAGATGCATTAATATCTTACCTGGAAAGGCAGAATTGATTCTCCAGCTTCTGCATACAGATCAATTTTTGCTTGGCTCCACTGAGATTCTGAGAATCTGGACATCACTTCACCTTGCTTTTGTAAATTGCCATCTAATGATGTTCTTGTGAAAACTGAGAGTCTGGAATGTTCAGACAAAAGATACCAAAACTGCACCTGTTAAGAAAGGTTTGAATGATATAAATATCCATTATGTATCTATATCTATATCTTACCTTTAACTTAACAATATCCAATATATCATATATGTGATATATATGCACATCTATGTATAGCTTATCTTTAACAAAAAAATATCAGGCTGGTGGGCAAAGGTGCTTTCCAACAAGTCTGATGACCTGAGTTCAATCCCCCACACAATGAACACAGAGAACTGGCTCTTCACAAATTGTCCTCTGAACACCATACACACATACATGCCCCCACAGGTATACACACACACACACACACACACACACACACACACACACACACTAAATAAAAGTAAGAAAAAATTTAGCCAGGCATGATGGCACATGCCTTTAATCCCAGCACTTGGAAGTCAGAGACAGGAAGATCTTTATGAGATCAAGGCCAGCCTGGGATGGTCTATATAGCAAATTCCAGGCCAGCTGGTATATAGTGAGACCCCCATCTCAAAAAAATTAGAAATTAAAATTTACCAAACTACTTCTATGAAAAACATGGTTTTCTTAGTTCTTCCTTCCTTAAAGAGTCAATGTCAGTTAATTCTAATTATTTAATATTTCACATTTTTCTCCCCCATAGGGAACAAGGCAGCTATGCAACTTTTTGTTTTTAACATGTGTCAAAATGGTAACTATATAAGTAGATAATAACATGTTATACACTAAGATGAGTTTGAGGATATGCCATTTTCCAGCATAGTCGTGGATAGTGCCACTCTACCTCCAAGGAAGCCTCCCAGGAATCTTCGTTCTTTCATCTTATATGTTCGAGGCTGCACATCTCGATTCAAAGTCACAAAATGAGGTGTACACACTGTTTGCTAATTCAAGTACCAAACCAGGAAGAACTTTCTCAATGAAAGGAAAATTATAATGAATAATTTTCATTAATTTCTTTTCTGTTAGAATATTATTGGTGTACTTGAGAGTTCATGAGAGAGTCTATCAATAATTTAAGGAACATTAAAATAGTCTTTGGGAGGCTAGCGGTTTTTAATAATTTTACTCTTTATTAATCTAATCTAAAAATTTGGTGGTTTAACTCTATGGTGAAAGAAATAAAGAGAATTCCTTTTGGTCCTCATGCTAGTAACCCTAACATAGAATTCAGCACTCCTTTTTCTGCCGGGATTTATAAGCAATTACTTAGCACCTTGGGCCTCATTGAAGGCAAATTTTTTTGAATAATTTTATTTTTTAGAATAATTTATTCTATATAATATTTCAAATACCTTCCACAATATGAAATTAAGATACATGAAAAAGTGTATCATACCCCTTATCATATAGAGACCATTACAATCATGCAAACATCTTGAAGGAAAACTAAACATTCATAGGTGAAGCTCCTTAGCCAAAAAGAAAATAATGTGTTTTAAATATGCTTTTAGAATTCTTCAGTTCAAAATATTAAGCATTCTGTGTTCCAATTAGTCAGTTCTTTGTGTATATGTAATCGTAACTACCTGATCAAAACAATCTTTCTGATTTCCATTACATTTCGGATTTTTGTTGCTATGGTTACCTAAGTTTAGATCTGACAGTAAATTAGAACTATAAAGTCAAACAGAAGTATTTAATTAACTACCATGGGTAGAGGACTCATGTTCCCCAACTGCAATTAAATTTTAGAACCCTGCTGTAGGGCTCACCATATGCATTTGTAAATATGCAAAACAACTTTAAACCTAGTTGTATAAGGAATGTGATTACCCCATCAGTATTTTGAGCTGTCAAATTGTCACTCAGCACCTCACTAGCGTGAAATCATTTTAATCGTGTGCTAAGCACAAATGCCAATGAGATCCATATTCAGCAGCAGAAGCACTTGCAAGTTATATTTAAGAGAATTTACATTTTAGAGAGATTTAAACCTTTCACTTATTAGAAACTAAGGAATAAGTCTCTTCGAATTTAGTATTGTTAAAGGAGAAATCATGAAACCAAACGTAAATAGCTATCATTTCAAGTAGAGAGTCAAGGGAGAAAATTCCAAGGCTTTAAATCATGGAGACATTAACAGTAGGACACTGAGCCTTCAACTCAAAATCACATCATAGCTTGTAAATTCCTTTCAGAACCTTGCAAGAATTTGTGTAGTGTGGATGCTGAGCCAACTTACACTGAAGAGGAAAGGAATGAGTGCGCCATTTATAAGTATATAGTCTACATCAGAAAATGTGTAAAGAATTAGGTGTCCTTAGGAATGCAGAATCATTGTGGGGAAAGAGAAAACTATGATAAGGAATGCTAGAGTATAATGGGAAAAATAACAGAAGTGCAAAATAGCACAGCTTCAGAGGCAGGCAGATCTCTGTGAGAACAGGGCTTGCCTGGTCTACATAGCAAGTTCCAGGGCAGCTGAGGCTAAAGAACACATCTCACAAAATAGTAGCTGTCCCAGTTGTAAGGGCTCAACAGCTGTATGGACCTATTGATCACAATACTGAATATAATAGAGGAAACTTCCCCATTCCAGAATGTTGTGTTCAACAAAGCTACAAAGCATGCATACATAAAAATTTATACCAACCAGCTGGGCGTGGTGGTGCATGCCTTTAATCCCAGCATTCAGGGGGCAGAGGCAAGTGGACCTCTGTAAGTTAAAGGCCAAGCTGGTCTACATAGTGAGTTCCAGGAAGGCTGGGGCTATAGGGAGACCCTGTTATCTTATATATATATATATATATATATATATATCCCATCATAACCATGGTCTTGAGTCTGATGACTTGGGTATCTCCTTGGCAACCTCAATTTGGTACTCCATCCAAAAAGACAATGAATGGATGTGGATATACTTAAGAATTTGCATAGTAAATCTCAAAACTAAACAGAGTACCACCCTTTAGAGACTCTGGAGCTTGGAAGAAGGAGACACTGAAGATGAATGGCAGCTGGGTGGTCAACTGAGATTTGGGAGGAGCTGAAATTTAACTCTGTACTTCCCCAATGAAACCATTTTAAATAAGTGATGGTGTGGCCTGATTGGGGGGCATGGTGGCTTCCACTGGCACTAGGTGAAGATGCTGACGGCTCCATTTTCACAGACCGAGGAGACAAGAGTGATCCCTTCAGCACATTTCTGGGGGAAAGTTCTAATAGATATCTAGAAGAACTAGAGTCTTCTGAATTTGGGCCCACTCTTAAGTATTACCTCTTCATCCAGTTTTGATTTGTCTGCATTCAAACTTCTCCTCAAATTCTCTGCCTTCATCATCTCTCTTGGTCTCTGTTCCTATGGCTTCCCTACTTCAGAGCCCCACCACAGGGTCTCCATGTCCTTTATCAGTTACACGCACCTCCTCAACTGTCTCTCCCTTTCTCCCTTTCTTCCTTCACATCAAACTTTCTATCTTACCTGTCCTTGTTTGTACCACACCTCCTAGATCTTAAGGTCTAGAATAAGAACATCTGGAATAACAAGTAACAATTAAACAGAATGAAACAGAAAGTGAAGATATCAGTATGTACTAAAAACTCAACTGGGAATAAGTCCATTGAGGGTGAAGGATGCTTGATCCCACAGTGATTTTGTAGTTCTTTGTATAATTTTGTTTATTTCTTTATTTTTTGGTGGTTTTTGAGACAGGGTCTCCCAGAATTATGTTTACTTCTAACAATACTTCTATGAACGGGCTTACATAGAAGTTTAGTACTGCTACTAGATCAGACTTTGTTTTATCCACTGAACTCTTTAGTTTGAAAGTGATATGACTATGTAACTCCTCATCCTTTCCTCCACAAACTGGCCTCCAGAGTCTATCTGACAATCTAATAATTGAACAGGCCAACCATGAGGAAGAATGTGACTCCAGGATTCCCAGACACATTCCAAAATTATTTTTCCTGACAGTTCTTTGATAAGTTTTCATCACCTTACTTTGGGGTAAATTTTAAAACTGAGAGAGTTTATTACTATGCATACACACGCTAATGTATTTTATACCAAATTATTATCTATATCACCTATAGAATAATCTCCCTCCCCTGGCTCTTGCTCATAAAAGGCTTCTGTTTGGGGTTCTTGATCCTTAGCTAATGGCATTATTCTTGTTAACTGCAACCAAATTTACTAGACTTTTGTGTAGTAGTTTCCTCTGAGATAAAGCTTTCCATCCACAGGATGCCTGGGGAAGAGGTGAAACATTCTATCCTGCAGGAAAGTGCCAGGAAGTAAACAACTAAATAGCTTCAAGAAGTCCCCCGAATTGACCAGTTTCACTAGGCACCTCCCTTCCCAAGATTGCTGAGAGACTGCCAGGCAAGACAGCTGGCTGGAAGTGGGACCAACTGAGCTACCTGGGCTGTGCAGGACATTGCTTTCATGAGGTGTCACCAGGCTGGGTGGGCTTCTGTTAATGAAGCTGTCCCTGAGTCATTACTGTTCCTGTAAGTAACCCCTTACCCATACTCCTCTAAGTAATTCTAATAAAACTCACTGGTTCACCAAGTTGGAGAGTGGTGGTACCCTCATTTTGGCCTGTCGTTTCTTCCCCATCTGAGGTGAGTAGACATTTGTTCACAGCGCCCCAAGAATAATATGACAAAAAAGAGGTGGATCCTTGCTAGAGAAGTGTCTTGTGTAAGTCCTTCCTCCCTCTGCTTCCTATTCACCAGGAGGTAAGAATCAACTCTGCCTCACCCTTCTGCCATTGTCTCTCACTGAAGGACCTGGGACCAGGCAACCATGGGCTGCACTCTCCCACACAATGAAATAAATAAATTACTTTTCTATGACTTTAAGTTCTTTGTGTCTGGCTTTTTGACATAGCAGTAGCAAAGACAAGCTTCCACTTTGTGCTCGGGCAAGCATGGGTTTAGATTACTGCTACTAAATTCTAGCCGTGAGAACTGTGATTAGAACAAATACTAGGGACATTTTCATATTGGTCCCTAGTTAACATTGTTTTAGCTGTGAGTTATAGGGGAAGAACTATGTTCAACACTTTTTTTCTTTTGACTTCCTTGACTCTGAAGCGTGTATGTGTCTGTTCTTGAATAGGTTGAGAAACCTAGGCTCAAATATGTAGCCTTCCATCCTTATGAACTTCAAGTTGAGAGACAATTCTCCTCTCACATCATTGGCTTTTGTTCTGACTTCCTCTTATGTAGTTTTAAAGAAAATTATGGAGTTTGTTTAAATGAAGCCACATTAATAATTGCAAAATAATTCAGAGAATTCAAGGAGAAACTCAAAAACATTGAACATTCAGGGGCTGGAGAGATGGCCTAACAGTTAAGAGTGCCGACCTCTCTTGCAGAGGACCCGGGTTCCATCCCCAGCACCCACATGGCGGCTGAGAACCGTCTGTAACTCCAATTCCAGGAGAACTCCAGTTCCAGGGGAATCCGACACCCTCTTCTGACCTCCGCGGCATTGCATGACACGGGTGCATGGACCTGCATGCAGACAGTACACTCATACACATAAAAAATGAATAAATAAACCGGGCGTGGTGGCGCACGCCTTTGGTCCTAGCACTTGGGAGGCAGAGGCAGGCGGATCTTTGTGAGTTCAGGGCCAGCCTGGTCTACAGAGTGAGTTCCAGGACAGCTGGGGTTACAGGAGACCCTGTCTCGAAAAGACCAAAAAAAAAAAAAAATTGAACATTCATATTATCAATTTTTTGGCATTTACTTGCAAAATCCTAAAAGTAAAATGCTATGAGTTTTGTTCAGCAACTCATAAAATATTAATGCCCACATTAATCTTTATATTTCATTCTTTTTTATTTTATGTGAATCAGCATTTTGCCTGTTTGTATTTAAGTGTATCATGTGTGCATAATGCCTGTGGATACCAGAAGAGGGCAGCAAATTGCCTGGAAATGGAGTTACAGATGGTTGTTAGATGCCATGTGGGTGCTGAGAAGCAAGTCTAGATCCTCTGCAAGAGTGGCCAGTTATCTTCATCATTGAGCCATCTCTCCAGCCCCTCATAGTTCATATTTCTTAGATAATTATAACCAGTAATATTTCAACATCAATGAGAAATAATAGTTCCTGGTCTACATGTGTTCTTATTCTCTGTCTTATTTCAAGGAAACATGCCAAGTTTCTACCAGTGGCTGAAGGAGCTTTTGAAGTCCATATTTTGAACAGAGATGAGCTGCCAGGGTAACTGTACATGTTGATGCCATGTGTTGACAATGCATAATGTACAAGGTAATTCATGCAAAATGCCATAAACTGTTCTGTTAGAAAAGATGAGTCAGATAAAAGGCTCATGTTTCTTTATAGTCCTTTCAAACAATAGCCTTAGTAATATTAAGCTGATATGACTATGTAGGGGAAAAAAATCACATAATTTCATAAAATTAAAGCTTTAATCATATCAAAGTTCCCAACTTGGGTTATTTTATTGCTCTCCATTATTTGATAATGAAGAACATTTGTTCCATATTATAGCTATTATAAACATGTTCTGAATCAAAGAACCAGATAAATTCTTCAGTTATCTAAGAAGATAAGAATGTGGTTTGTTTGATTATTCTGTAACTTTTATGAAAGTAAGTAAGGTCACATTATATTCTGAGAAAAATCCTTCAAGGAAGAATATTAGTTATTTGTATCTCTGGCTATAAAGGGCTTCCCCTTTGTCTCCAGGGTCTAGGCTACAAAATTATAAAGCAACCCTGACATCTCCCCAGCTCAAAGATTGATAGAAATGAAGCAGATGCAGACAAAATGGAAAAGTAAATACTTCTGTAAGTCCATAGGGGGCATTGAAGTATTTTTAGTTTTCACAAAAATAGGGCAGTCCATTAATTCAGGATCTGAAGCCTTTGGAAAATGAAACCTTGTTTCTGAGGTTAAGTATCAAGCACCTGAAATGTCCAGAAAGGTATTCTCAGTGAGATCCATCTAAGTAATCACTACAGCAAAGTTATCCACTTAAGCAAAACACAGCAAATATCTCTCCAAATAACTAATGAAACCTGAAACCCTTATAGCCAAAAATACTTAATGACCATCCATAATAGAAAATACATCCATAGTGGAAAATACAAATCATTTTCATGAAGTGTGTGTGTGTGTGTGTGTGTGTGTGTGCAGTGACAGCCAGTTGTAAGAATGTTGAATAAACTCTTAGTACTTGTTTTCAAACGCAAGGAATGTAGGCAAAGTCAACACATTCTGTGCCTTTGCATTCAATGACTTCTGAGAATAGAACGCAGTACATGACCTTGAATGAAAGCTACGTTAACTTGTAAAGTGCTTTTTAAGTGCAGAGAATTGCTTTGGAGGTTCCTTGTAAAATCTATATCTTTCTATCACATAGAGTTTAATTAAAGTGAAGGAAAGGTAGAAGTATGCTGAGGGCGCTGGATAAGGTGGAAATGGAGATAAGCATTGGTTTTAATCTTCATTCCCACAAAGAAACGAGGGGAACAAAGGTAAAAAAAAAAAAAAAAA
>VZQC01015709.1:4296579-4375492 GCA_009823505.1 Rhizomys pruinosus | reverse complement strand
AAAAAAAAAAAAAAAAAAAAAAAGACTAATTATTAAGAGCTCCAGGCACTTCTACTCAGACCTACACTGAACTGAAAGCATAATTAGGTTTATACTTCTGAATGATATGTAATTTATCACCAAGGATGCCTGACTAAACTTCTGTAGTCTTGTATTTAGAGGCCATGAATTTAATGTACACCAGTATTGATCTATTCATTATTTTCTGGGAAGTAAATACTTTAAAAATTAACTGAAATCTTCACACTTCGAGGCCTGCTAAACTTCTGCAAAGGACTGATGATAAGGCATGATGAGCAGAAGCATCTGATTGGAGTGCGAGTGTTACAGGGAGTAACCAGGCTGCTCAGGGATCAGCTATTCTGTGATGAATGTGTGACAAGAGCAATTCAAGACAGAGTTCATTTCAGCTCTTGGTGTAGGCTACAGGCTATGATGATTGTGGGGATGCTATGACGGTGATGGGAATGTGAGGCATCGGGCGCGCCCTCAGTCAGAGAGCAGAACAGGGCTGCGTGCTCCCTCTCAGCTACATTTTCCTTTCCCACGTCAGTCTAGGACGCAGCCCACTGATGGTATGATCTACATTCAGGGCAGACCAGACCTCATTCTGTAAACCCTTTCTGAGGACACACTCGGGCACAGCCGGAACTGCGTCCATGTTGTTTCAAAGTCCTATCAAGACAACACTGAAGACGGCCATCACAACTCATTCTGTAAAACCTTTCTGAGGACACTCAGGCACAGCCGGACCTGCGTCTGCATATTGTTTCAAAGTCCTATCAAGGTAACACTGAAGACGGCCATCACAACTCATTCTGTAAACCCTTTCTGAGGACACTCAGGCACAGCTGGAACTGCGTCCATGTTGTTTCAAAGTCCTATCAAGACAACACTGAAGACTGCCATCACAACTCATTCTGTAAAACCTTTCTGAGGTCACTCAGGCACAGCTGGAACTGCGTCTGCATGTTGTTTCAAAGTCCTATCAAGACAGCACTGAAGACTGCCATCACAACTCATTCTGTAAAACCTTTCTGAGGACACTCAGGCACAGCTGGAACTGCGTCCATGTTGTTTCAAAGTCCTATCAAGACAACACTGAAGAGGGTCATTACAACTCATTCTGTAAAACCTTTCTGAGGACACTCAGGCACAGCCGGAACTGCATCTGCATGTTGTTTCAAAGTCCTATCAAGGTAACACTGAAGATGGCCATCACAACTCATTCTGTAAAACCTTTCTGAGGACACCCAGACACAGCTGGAACCGTGTCTGCATGTTGTTTCAAAGGCCTATCAAGGTAACACTAAAGATGGCCATCACAACTCCTTCTCAGCTCCTATTGCAAGATGCATTTAGACTATCTCTAAAAGTCTCCACAATCTTTAAAGAATCCCAACATGGCTCAAAAGTCAAAACCTCAAAGTCTCTTCTCAGACCCAAGGAACTCTCCCAACTAAGAGCCCCTGTAATATCAAAAAATAATTCACATACTTCCAACAAAAAAATAGATAGTAAACATTCCCACTGCACAACACATAAAGGAGGGCACAGCAAGGAAACAAGCAACAAAACAAGGAAAACAGCAAATTCTAGAGCTCATGATGGCATTATCTGGGCCCCCACAGCCCTGGCTATCCCCATTCATCCAGCTCCGTTGTCAGTAGCCTCTCCTTTGGAGTTAGTCTACTCCATGCCTGCAGTATCCTCTACGGACATCCCATGATTCTGGCATCCCCGGCAGCCTGTAGTCTTGTTTTCAAACTTGTGTTTTGGTCCCTGGTCCATGCAACGACTCTCTGGGATGTCTTGCAGGGAATATGACCTTGCTATACATTGTCCTCTGTAGCTTTTGGGAACTTTAGGGTAAGCCTCTATGGTCTCCTATCCTTGCACCATGGCATGGATGTAAAGCCAGCAGCATGCAGATGATGTGCCCTCTTCTGCCTGTGAACCTAAGCTGGAGTCTGCTCCCTTCCGAGTCCAGCCTCTGTGGCTGAATCTGTGAAAGCACTTCCCTATGGAGCTTCCTTTGTTTGCTTGTTCGTTTCTGTTTCTGCTTTTTAAGCAGAGAATCCCTTTTGGTGAAATCCTCAGTTCCTCATCTCTGCTTTCTATTTAAGTTGTATTTTTTTACAATTTGGAGGCTTTCTAGATGGGCTCAGGGAACCTTTCCTATTCTACCTGTGCAGAGCACTTGATTTATCTTGAATGGTACTAACATCCTTAAAAATTAAGATTTCTTTTCAATACTCAAGGCACCTGCAACTTTAAGCTTGCTCACCATGCTTTTATCCTCCAATCAAATATTTTATATCTTTCTGCTCTCTCTCACTGTAGATTGGGATTAGAGTAGTGAGGAGTAACCAGGACCCAGCCTGAATGCTATTCTGTCATGGAATTTTATGCTCCAAATTACTCCAATATTTTAAAATTCAGCTTCTCACAAGTTCTCAGATTATGAAATGGCAGGAAACAGCCATATTCTTTGCCAGAGTACAGTGCAAAAGGTCTCCAGCAAACTTCTTTATAGAGTCTTTGTTCCCTCTCTCAAACCTCATGATCTGAGTCTCTTTTGTCCAAACGAACACTAGAACGGCCCATTAAGTTCTACTTAAAACATTATAGAGCTTCCCTAGCTGGCAACTTCAAACTTTAGCACAGTTTTTCCACCAACCAATAAGAACCACATGGTCCCATTTCTTGGCATTCATTCTATGCATTCCTTTTCTCATGGCTGTGACAAATTACATGATAAAAGCAACTTAAAGAGATAGGTGGTTATTTGGGCTCACAGTTTAGGAGTGTGGCCCAGCATGGCTGGGTAGACATACCACAGCAGTAAGTAGATGGTAATATTGCATTTACAGTCAGGAAACAGAGAGATGAGTGTTGGTGCTCATTTTGTTTCCTGCTTTTCATCAGTTTGTAACTCCAGTGTGTGAGATGATACTGCCCACATTCAACTTTTTAGAAACACCTTCATTCCCATGGTGATTCTTAATTTTATCAAGTTGATGATGAAGCTTAAGTATTATACTTATGACAAGTATTTTACCAGGGCATGATTTAGTTGAAGTTTCATCCTTCAGCCATGTAAAGGAAGTACATTAATCCTTATTATTTCGGCAGAGACACTATCTCAAAAGTAATAATCAAGCAGTGTGTACCACAACTGAAAGTGACAAAACCGAGATTTGAATGCATGCTGATTGCACAGATCTACTTTCTTCTCATTTGTCTGAAATGCAATGAAAATTGTACTGCTCGCTATATATTTGGCTGGCATTACCAATAAAATTTCAACAAATATATTTATCTGTATATACATATCCTTTTCTCATTATTTTGTCTTTCTCTCAACAAGCACTTGTTTAACCGACTTTATTCTACTCACTTAACATTGTTCAGCAAAATTGGAAGTAATTAGGCAACATGTATTCACAGCTTTAGAGTATAGAAAGGGACTTGTGAAAAGAATGTAAAATACTGAAAGCTTTAACGGGCCCACCAAAGCACAGTGTAGGTAGCATGCTATAAACAATCTTCTGGAAGGACATGCTGTTTCATGCTTAAGTTGCTCATATAAGTTCCTTACTGCATCATGGAAATGGTAATAAAGCACATTAGGCTTTATTAACAATGCAATTTGAGCTCAGTAGTTGATGACCACAGAGAGGCCAAAGGAAAAAAAAAATTTTTTTAAAGAATGCCAGGTGTGGTGGCACACACATTTAATTTTTTTAATTAATTTTATTTATTTCTGTATGTGTATGAATGTACTGCCTGCATGCAAGTCTGTGCACCCGTGTTGTGCAATGCCGCGGAGGTCAGAAGAGGGTCTGGGATTCCCCTGGAGCTGGAGTTCTCCTGGAATTGGAGTTTCAGACGGTTCTTAGCCGCCATGTGGGTGCTGGGGATTGAACCCGGGTCCTCTGTAAGAGCAGTTGGCGCTCTTAACCGCTAGGCCATCTCTCCAGCCCAGGAAAAATATTTTTAAGAAAAAAGCCGATTACCTGACATGGAGTAGAGCTGGAACCCAATTTGATGAGGACAGGACTTCCAAGCCGGGCTGCCCCCAGGGACTGCTGTGACCCAAAAGAGAGAAATGATCCTGCAAAAGTAAACAAAGTCTCATGGATGCCGGGTCTGTCACACACTTAACGCTTCTCTGCTCTCATACTTTTCCTTGTGCCCTTGTCCATACTCAACTGTCAATTAGATGAAAAATTTCACAGTTTTACTCATTTACCATTAAGCTCTCTAAATAATCAGAGCATTTTGTATGTACAACATTAAATGTCTAAAATAAAATTTAATTGATCAAAAACAAACTCTCAGTCCAAATTGTCTAAACAAACATTTTTTATTGCTTTAACGTACATCACAGAGTTTGAAATCAAATTAAATGTATCTTCTAAGTTTACAATTAGATATTCAACAAGCCCTCAGGAAATTCTCTTGAGAGTTTTATTTTTAAGTCTCTTCACAAAGTAATGAAGGGGATGAGACTTTACAATGGGTTTGGTTCCTCCCGGGGCTTGCATGGTTGACACTGTTGTCTATGCTGGAGGGGAAGTGAGCTTAATTAAAGATCTAATCTGAACATTAACAAAATAACTTCTTTTAGATTTTAACTGTAGCAGATGCACTCCCAGCAAATGATCAGGGGATAATATCTCTTAGCAGCTAAGAAGATCACACACTTGGAGCTGCGGTCAGGGGTAGCACCTTTGAATACTGAAAAGTTATAAGGAAAGCCATGCTGAACAATGTCAAAGTCTCATACTGCCCTTTGATAATCACAAAGTGACAGGCAACTTAGAAAGCCACCTGTTCTGACTGAAAAAAATACCACATTTAGACAGTAATTTTCTTGGATTCTTGTCAATGCTGATTTCATATTCAAAATGCACTATTGTTTAGATTCCTTCACATGTTTAGCCAAAACAATCAAGGGTCTACATCCATCTCACATCACCATCTGCAAATTATGTACCTGTTTCAGGGAATGGCCTTAAAGTTACACTGTGAATGTTCAAAGAATGTTAGGACAAGTCTCTCATTGAATAAAGGCAGAAAATCCCAAGAAAACATTAATATGCTAATGACATAAATGGACAAGCAGATAAAACATCAACCCAAATACAGTTGGTTCATGAAGAACAAAGTTCATGAACTATTTCAAAAATCAATCTCCATTACAGCCAAAGGTTAATCTGATGGTCACAGGAGTAGCACAACAGAAGCCAAAAGCTCATTTGACAAATTTTAACATATGTTCATAATTTTTAAATTATGAATATATTATGAGTCATGAGGACTATTCTTATTTGTACAATCAGACTTGTCAAACCAGGCACTTAAGTTCAGTCCTGATAGATTCCCTGGAGAAAAGAAGTCTAGTGCTATCACTAGTTCTATTCAAAATTCTTGGGCCTTATTTAGTGCATGATAAGAAACAAAAAAATTTTAAAACCTACACACACTTGTGTTCACAGAAAGTTAAAAAGGAAGGGGCTAGAGAGATGGTTCAGCAGTTAAATGCACTGGCTGCTCTTGCAGAGGACCTGAGTTCAATTCCCAGTACCCACATGGCAGCTAACAACTGACTGTAACTCCTGTTCCATGGGATCTGACACCCTCTTCTGAACTCTGAGGGCATTGCAGGACACAGGTGTGTTTACACACATGCAGGCAGTATACTAATACACATAAAATGAAAATAATAAATAAAAGTAAAAACTGAGAAAGAAGAACCAGGTATGATACAACAGACCTTTAATCCTAGCACTTGAGAGGCAGAGGCAGGCAGATCAAAGTTAGCAGGGACCATAGGAAGAACCTACCTCAAAAATGAACAAACAAACAAACAAACAAAAACTAAGAAATGACACAAAATTGCCATTATTTACAGACAGAATGCCCATTGATATATAGAGTAAAAATATGATTGCTAAGGATGTTGGATTTAAGGTCAACAGTTTTTAAATAATTAAATTTGGGACTGGAGAAATGCCTCAGCATTGAAGAGTGTTTACTGCTCTTCCTGAGGACTTGTTTGGTTTCTAATATCACATTGTTGGGCAGCTCACAACCATCTCTAACTCCAGTTCCAGGAGATCCAATGAACTTTTTTGGCCTCGGCAGGTACCAACTTACCTATGGCAAATACACAGTTACAACATGAATAAAAATTAAAATAATCTTAGAAGAAAATACACTTGTTAATATATATTCCAATAACTTTAAAGGGGTCTTTTAGGTGCTAGAGAGATGGTTCAGCAGATAAGAGCACTAGCTGCTCTGGCAGAGGACCTGGGTTCAGTTCCCAGCATCCACATGACAGACAGCAATCAGTTCTAGGGGTTCCTGGTGTACTCTTCTGGATTTCACAGGCAATGCATGCATGGGATACACCTACATACACACACACACACACACACACACACACACACCACACATACCCACACACATACACACACAGACAAAACACTCAATATGCACAAAATAAAAAATAAATAAATAAAAATATTTTAGAAGGTAGAATTTACAAGACCTTCAAACCTACAAAAATTAGCAAAAAATTTTCAAAACCTATACATTTGAAATCTACAAAATATTTAGTGAAATTAAATAACATCTTAAAGAATACAGAAATTTGAAATTTATTATTTTTAATTATTTAAATTTTATTATTTTTAATTATGAGTAAGTGGGAGGTATTTTATATATTCAGTTATCTATATGTGTGTGAGTGTAGGCATCTACAAAGGACAGAGTTGTAGGATCCCTGGAACAGAAATTAAAAGCAGTTGGTAGCTTCTCAACATGGGCGCTGGGAACAAAATTCAAGTCCTCTGTAAGCTCTTACCTTTAGTATTTTTTTTAATATTTTTTTAAATTTTATTTATTTTCTATGTGTATGAATGTACTGTCTGCATGTAGGTTTGTGCACCCCTGTTGTGCAATGCAGCGGAGGGCAGAAGATGGTGTCGGATTCCCCTGGAACTGGAGTTCTCCTGGAATTGGAGTTACAGACGGTTCTCAGCTGCCATGTGGGTGCTGGGGATCGAACCCAGGTCTTCTGCAAGAGCAGTCGGTGCTTTTAACTGCTAGGCTATCTCTCCAGCCCCAGCTTTAATATTTTAAAAGATAAAATTTTTAGTGAACTATAAAGTTTACCTATGAGAAATCATTTTACATCTATAGACTGGAAGATAATTAAACGTTTCTTGCTTGTAGGAAATAAAAATACTACTTTACTACTGAAACTTTAAGTCTTGAATTTTAGCTTAGTAATTTACCAACATTCATTAGAAGTAGAAACACATATCTTTGAAAATATAGATGCTTCCCTCACAGTTATCTACTGTATGGAATTCCAAGCATTCTTTGTCAGGAAATGGGTATAGGAAAGATAAATAAGGGTGATTCGATCCTACTTCCACTAAATTTATATTACTCTATATACTCTATTTTATATTACTCTATGTACTCTATTTTATATTGCTCTATATGCTCTATTTTATATTACTCCATTAATTTTATATTACTCTAAAATACAGAAAATGTGAATTCCTAGAAGATATTATGTTAAGTGAGGTAACACAGTCCCAGAAAAACAAATGACGAATGGTATCCCTCATCTGTGGATGCTAGCACCAATTACCTAGTTGTATTTCTTGTGCAGGGCTCCTTGAGCTCTTGTCCAAGTAGTTGGGAGTGATGCATATTGGAAAGAACAACAACAACAACAACAACAACAACAGAAAAGACTGCATCAAAGAACTGACTAAAACGGTGAACTTCTGCTCGTAACAGTCAACTTCTGCACTGAGAATTTTGAGAAAGACTGAGAAAAAGATGAAAAACATGTTTGGCAGAATGCATGAGCTCTGCTGGGGTGGGGGAACAGGGAGGAGGATACAGGTCTAGATTTGATTTGTAATGTAATGAAATCTTGTACAAAAATGTATATATAAAATTTTTTAAGTAAAAAAAATTTAAAAAGATAAAAAAGGGAAAAATGTGAATTCCTAAACATAAAAGAAAAAGACTAAAAGATGCAGGACAGTTATGGCAGAATGCATGATCTGGGGTGGGATGGGGGGAAGGGAAAAGGGAATATGCCTAAACTGAACCAAAAAATATTGTCTGAAATATACAAAAAAAAATCTATAAAAGCATTAAAAAATACACACAAGATTGACGTTTTTCATACTTTGAGGGAAATCTCAGAAGAGAAGCAAGAAGAAGCAATGTCATGAGGCTCATGAGATTGAAAGAGGCTCTAAACCCCAACTGTGTGATTCTGAAGTTCGTGTGACACTGGGTTCTATGCTCAACGCCATGGAAATGGAAACAAAATGAAGGGAGTACTAGAGGGCAAAGCCTTCATGCTTGCCTTGGAGTCTCGTAAACACTTTCAGAACACTACATGTAGTTATGGATCCTTGGTTTTAAGATGATACAAAAATTGTAATGATATTTCAAAATATGTATGAGGAAAAAGTATGTGTTTATTATAAAGAAGGCTAAAGTATTTTTGGATTTTATAGATGCTGATAAATACTCTGTTCTGTTTCCAGAAAGATTATACTATTTTTCTTTGTGTTTCATAAAATTTAAAATGCTTAGAAGAAGGCAAGATTATTGTACTATTTATCTGAAAAGACCTCTCCCTCTATATGCCTTTAATCCAATATTTTAACATGCCTTAACATGGAAATATTTGTACCTCAATATTTATTACTGCTCTAGTCACTTTAGCAAGGAAGTGAAACAAACCAACAAGTGAATGCATAATGGAAATCTGGTACATATATAAGACAGAATATTATTCAGCTCTAAAAATATGCAATCACAAAATTCACAAGAAAACTAACTAGTAGACCTAAAATTTATATTAAAAATTATCACACAATCTCATAAAGAAGAAAAAACATATGTTCTCCCTCAGCCTATAGTATATACATGTACATGTATAAGCATATGCACATTGGGGTTTACTATAACATTTAGAATGTAGAAAAATAAAAAGCAATTTTAATGAGTTCACATGTATAGTAAATTTCATGTAAGTCTTTTGAATGTTCTCAAGATATACCACATTTTCAATGGGAAAAAGTCCTTAAATGGGCAGTGTGCATGTGTGATTCCAGGATCTTCCAGGGAAATCTGAACTTTTTTTTGAGACAGGGTCTCCTTGTAACACCAGCTGGTCTGGAACTCACTATGTAGACCAGGCTGGCCTTGATCTCACAGAAATCTCCCTGCCTCTCCCTCCCAATTGCTGGGATTAAAGGTGTGCACTACCGTTCTCAGCTCAAGAAATCTGAATTTTCACTGCCTGCAAATTGGTTTTGCATGAAGGGTGCTTGTACTCATAAATTATCACTTATTGCTAAAAAATGAAAAAAAAAAACTGAGAGAAAGAAGCAGGACAATTATGGCAGAATGCATGATCTGGGATGGGGTGGGGTGGGGGGAAGGGAAAGGGAAATATGCCTGAACTGAATTGGAAAATGATGTATGAAATACACAAAGCATCAATAAAAAAAATGTTCAACATCAAAAAAAAAAAAAAAAATCTGAATTTTACACTTCTTAAGATGTTTCTCAGCCATCTCTTGTGAAGTCTCTGTTCAGTTCTTTGCTCCATCTATTAAGTGGGTCATTTGTTTTCTTTCTTCTTTGTTTTTTGAGTAGTTTATATATTCTGGAAATCAATGCTTTGTCAGATGTTTCTGCAGCGAAGGTTTCCTCCCACTCTGTGGGATTTCTCCTCACTTCCTTGATTGTTGCTTTTGATGTTTAACATCATTAATAATCAAGGAAATGCAAATCAAAACCACTTTAAGATATCATCTTACTCCAATAAGACTGGCTAGGATCAAGAATACAAATGATACCAAGTGCTGACGAGGTTGTGGGGAAAGGGGAACACTCATCCACTGCTGGTGGGAATGGAAACTTGTACAGCCACTATGGAAAGCAGTGTGGAGAACCCTTGGAACACTTGGAATGAACTTGCCACCTCACCCCATACCACTCATGGGCATGTACCCACAAGACTCATCTTACTGCAGAGATATATGCACAGCCATGTGTATTGCAGCTCTCTTCACAATAGCAAGGAGCTGGAACCAACCCAAGTGCCCCTCAACTGACAAGTGGATAGAGAAAATGTGTACATCTACACAATAGAGTTTTATGCAATGGTAAAGAAAGATGACATCATGAGCTCTGCAGGTAAGTGGCTGGAGTTAGAAGATATCATGCTGAGTGAAGTAACACAGTCCCAGAAAAACAAACAATGAATGCTATCCCTCATCTGTGCATGCTAGCACCAATTACCTAATTGTATGGCAAACTGAGCAATGTCAATGTGATCTGAAAATATCTGTGCTCTTATATTGTAGAATCCCTTAAGATGTAATAAAAAAAGAAAAAAAAAAGAAATCTGAATTTTAAATTATGTTTATTGCTGTTTGAATATTTCTATAGATGATAGTTTTTTAAAATATTAATAAACTTAGTTTAAAACAACAACAGATGGTTGTTTATAACAGCAATGCTTCTTTCAGGTCACTCAATTAAGCACTTATTTTAAGGTGATCAGGAAAGATTAAGGCAAGACAAACCATACTTCCATATAGATAGTCTATAAGAACAAACCAACATGCACAGTATCATCACTCTGCAGCATGACAGAAAGTGAACTTTTTAAGGGAAAATGGCCTACCTCGGTCTGTGCTTCCAGTATGATCAGTTTCAGTGAAATTCTTCTCTCCACCACTCAACACTTTCACCACTTCCCAGTTGGAATCCTTTATGGAAAATGGCTCCCAGCCAGAGAAACCAGACTCGAAGTCCCAGGTGAGATGATTTGCTGTTATATGTGGAAAAGGAACCCAATGATGAGAATGAAAATCAGAGGAAGGAGTGACTTTGATCTTGACATGAAACCTGGGAGATCTGGTTAGTCCCTGGGCTTTGTATTGAGTGATTTCTGAGATTGGAATGAATTTCTTCTTTTCAACTTCATAAATGATTTATGCTTTGTGTGAGGCATGATGTTCTACAGGCTTCTTTCTGCATGCAGATCTGACACTTTTCTTTTTTTATTTATTTTTTATTTTTACTTTTTATTATTAGCATATGTATTAGTTATTCAAAATAATAAAACCATTATTTTCATTAGGACATTATTATTAATTATTATAATTATTATTTTCTTTCTTTATTTTTTTTATTGATGCTTTGTGTATTTTATACATCATCTCCCAATTCAGTTCAGGCATATTTCCCTTTCCCTTCCCCCCACCCCACCCCACCCCATCCCAGATCATGCATTCTGCCACAAGAGATCTGACACTTTTCACAGCCACTGTGTCAACTTGACATACCTGGGTTGAAGGAGCCTCAATTGGGGGTTCCTCCATTGGACTAGAGTGTGGCCACATCTGTGAAATACTTTTTTGATTGCTAAGTGATGAGGGAGGGCCTAGCCCACTATGGACGATGCCACCCCTGGGCAGATGGTTGTGTATTATATAAGAAAGCAGGCTGAGCATGGGCCAGGGAAGCCAGCCAGTAAGCAGCATTCCTCCATGGCCTATGCTTCAGTTCCTGCCTCCAGGTTCCTCCCCTGAGTTTCTACCTTGTGCTCCCTCAGTGATGAAATGTGATCCAGGAGAGGTAAGCTGAATAAACCCCTTCCTCCCCAAGTTGGTATTGGTCAGTGGGTTTTGTCACAGCAATTGAAAGACAAACTAGAACATTTGGTAGGAACTATTAGCAGCTGATCGCTCCTAGGTTGGGGAAGTTGATCTTTAAGGGAGTGATGCTAGACAGGCTGAACTGGTTCCAGTGGTTAACTCATACCTAGGGAAACCTGGGTACACAAACTTGACTTGATTGGTCTTAACATACATGACAGAATGCATGAAGTCTGGTGGGGGCACGAGGGTACATACAGGGAAGAGGGGGCTAAATATGATTAAAATGTACTGTATGAAATCAACCAAAATCAATAAAAAGTTATTATTTTAAAAAAATATTGGGGGGCTGGAGACATGGTTTAGCCAGTAAGAGCACTGGGTGCTTTTGCAGAGGACCCAGGTTCAATCCCATGGGCATTGCATACATGTTCTGTACTTACATACATGGAGGCAAAACACACACATTAAACTAAAAAAAATAATTAATTAAAAAAAACCCTACTGCAATCTACTTCTTATCATTTTCAGTTTTAAATGATGTTGCCTATTTGACCTGGGCGTGGTGGCGCACGCCTTTAATCCTAGCACTTGGGAGGCAGAGGCAGGTGGATCTTTGTGAGTTCAAGGCCAGCCTGGTCTACAGAGTGAGTTCCAGGACAGCTGGGGCTACAGGGAGACCCTGTCTCGAAAAGACAAAAAAACAGAATTAGCCGGGCGTGGTGGTGCACGCCTTTAATCCTAGCACTCAGGAGGAAGTGGCAGGCAGATCTTTGTCAGTTCAAGGCCAGCCTGGTCTACAGAGTGAGTTCCAGGACAGCTGGGGCTACAGGGAGACCCTGTCTCGAAAAGACAAAAAATAAAATAAAAAATAAAGTACTTATCCTGAAAGGCTTGACCTGAGGTTGAATACCCAGCACTCACACACAGAAAGCACTAGTCCGCTGATGGCAGGCAGATCCTGGACCTTTCTGATCAGCATGTCTAACCATTTTGTGAAGTCCAGGTTTAGTTAGGAGACTCTTTATTGAAAAATAAGGTGAAGAGCAGTAGAGGAAGATATACCACATGGCCCTCTGGCCTCTACACATGCCCACACACCTATACACACATGTGCACAGCTATAGTAACACACACACACACACACACACACACACACAAACACACATATCACAAAACAAAATAAAGACAAATAAAAATGTCAACTACTGTGCTTTCTACAGAATAAACATTCACTCTTCTTTGGAAATGAAAATTAATTTTTAAAATCCATCACCATAAAGATTAGTGAGAGCAATATGATGTTCTGATTTCTATGGAAACTCACTGTACTGTACAGCAATTTTTATTGATGACATTTGTTCCAGTACATTTACAAGGATGTTTTTTCATAACTAACTTATCTGCACTGTAGAATAGAAGTCAAACTCTAGTCCCTTAAATTCAGGTTTTCATTAATAATGTTTCCTGTACATAATTGAGGTGAAGTAATATATATCTGAAGAAAGGAGGGTCAAAGACATATTGGCAAGTGTTAAAAGCCTGGTCATACATACTAAGAATGACAAATGCTACACGTTGGTAAAATAAAAAATAGTATGGAGATCTCCCAAGACCTCCTGAACACAGGTATTGGGCCTAAAGAGCACCCCCCCCCAACTGGGATTATGAAGGCATCTGAAGGAGGCAAGCAAAGCAAGCCTTCAACATGGTGAAGAGGCATTTGGGACTCACATTGGAATATAAGCAAGGAGAAGCCCATATGCCAGGAAAAGAAAGAAGAGACAACACGGAAAAGGTGCTAGATAATCCCACACCAAGCTCTACCAACCCTGTGGAAGATTCCTACAGTGGGATCCCCCTGGGGATGGGCCAGGTCACAGGTATCAGAAACATAATCATGAACATACTTAAAGAAATAAAAGATTATAAAGAGCAAATCAAAGAATTAAAAAAAGAGAACGAAGAACTCAAGAAGGAAGTGGGAACACTGAAAAGATCCCATGTTGAAAAAGATAGGGAAACCAACCAGTGAAGCAAAGAGCTACAGGAAGAGATTGAGAAGCTCCAAAAGGAAGTGGAAATACTAAAGAAATCAGAAGATGAAATGAAAAAGGAAATCAAACACTCATCCAATCAAGAGGAAAGGAATGGAAAAAGCCTTAGAAGCAGAATGGAGGAAGCAGAACAAAGAATATCAGACCTGGAAGATAACACAGAACAACTAAAAACCTTAAGTAAAGATTATGAAAAATTTAAAAATACACAAAAGTGGAACAACCAGGAACTGTGGGACACTATGAAAAGATCAAACCTCTGCATCATAGGAATAGAGGAAGGAGAAGAATCACAAGAGAATGGTATTGATCAGATCTTCAACAGAATAATAGATGAAAAGTTTCCCAAACTAAAAAAAAAGGCAAACCAATACAAATATAAGAAGCACACAGAACTCCAAACAGACAAGATCAGAAAAGAAACTCTCCATGCCACATCGTAGTTAAAATGCTAGACACCCAAAACAAAGACAAAATCCTTAAAGCCACAAGAGAAAAACAACAAGTGACCTATAAGGGGAAACCTATCAGAATTACAACTGACTTCTCATTGCAAACTATGAATGCAAGAAGAACCTGGAGCAAAGCATTCCCAGGGTTAAGGGACAATAGATGCCAACCCAGGTTACTATACC
The DNA here is from genome assembly GCA_009823505.1 of Rhizomys pruinosus. NCBI lineage: Eukaryota > Metazoa > Chordata > Mammalia > Rodentia > Spalacidae > Rhizomys > Rhizomys pruinosus. Next base: position 4,361,074 of record VZQC01015709.1, on the reverse strand, counting down.
CAGCAAAAATGTCCATTATAGTTGAAGGAGAGAGAAAAACCTTCCATGACATAAACAAGATGAAAGAATACATGTCCTGAAGACCAACCCTTCAGAGAATACTTGAAGCAATTCAAAGGACAGAAGAAAGGAGCAACCATCACCAGGCACTTAGAAAGAGAAATCAATAAAAGCATAACTGCAAAAGCAAAAACCTAAACCCAAACTGCAAATGGATAATAAGGCAAAAGGAAGCAACACAAACCTATCAGTCATAACCTTAAATATTAATGGAATAAACTCCCCAATCAAAAGACATAGACTGGGAGATTGGATTAGGAAACAGAACCCATCGAAATGCTGTCTACAAGAAAGACATCTTAAATTCAAGGACAGGCACCACTTTAAACTGAAAGGATGGAAAAAAATATTCCAAGTAAATGACACCAAAAAGAAAGCAGGTGTTGCTATTTTATTATCAGACAAAATAGACTTCAAAGTAAAAGAAATCAGAAGAGACAAAAGAAGGCCATTACATTTTTATCATAGGAACAATTCACCAAGAAGATTTCACAATCATGAATATATATGCACCAAACTCTGGTGCACAAAACTTTATAAAGACAATTCTCCAGGACCACAAGTCACACGCTAACCCCAGTACACTCATAGTAGGGGACTTCAATATCCCACTGAGCCCTTTGGACAGGTCAACAGGACAAAAAATAAACAGAAAGAAATCTGAATGGAACCATATGATACACCAAATGGACCTCATAGACCACTACCGAATATTCCACTACCGAATATTCCACCATAATACCAGAGAATACACTTTCTACTCAGCACCCTATGGAACATTATCCAAAATTGACCACATACTGGGACACAGAAGAAACCTCCACAAATACAAAAAGATTGAAATAATTTCATGCATTCTATCAGACCACAGTGCAATAAAGCTCAACATCAACACCAGGACCACCCCTACTGCCTACAAGAACCCATGGAGACTAATCAACACACTCTTGAATAAAGAATGGGTCAAGGAAGAGATAAAGAAAGAAATAAAAGCATTCCTGGAACTGAATGGCAATGACAATACAACACAACAAAACCTATGGGATACCTTAAAAGCAGTCCTAAGAAGGAAGTTTATACCCCTTGTTGCCTACATTAGAAAAACAGAAAGAGCACAAGTGAATAATCTAACACTGCAGCTAAAAGCAATTGAGAGGCAACAACAGAAGAACCCTAAATGCAACAGACAGGAAGAAATAACAAAAATCAGAGCAGAAATCAATGAAATAGAAACAAAGAAAACAATACAAAAAAATCAATGAATCCAAAAGTTGGTTCTTTGAAAAAATAAACAAGACATACAGACCTCTAGCCCAGTTAAACAAAAGAAAGAAGGAATAACTCCACATCAATACAATCTGTGATGAAAAGGGAAATATCACAACTGACAAGGAAAAGATCCAGAAAATCATATGGGAATACTTCAAAAATGTATACTCTACCACGTTTGAAAACCTAGATGGAATGGATGAATATCTGAAATCCTGGGAATCACCAAAGCTCAACCAAGAAGACATTGACAGCTTAAAATTGTATGGCAAAACTGAGCAATGTTCAATGTGATCTGAAAATATCTGTGCTCTTATATTGTTAGAATCCCCTTAAGGAGTAATAAAAAAAGAAAAAAAAAAAAGAAATCTGAATTTTTAAATTATGTTTATTGCTGTTTTGAATATTTTCTATTAATGATTATTTTTAAAATATTAATAAACTTAGTTTAAAACAACAACAGATGGTTGTTTATAACAGCAATGCTCTTTCAGGTCACTCAGTTAAGCACTTATTTTAAGGTGATCAGGAAAGATTAAGGCAAGACAAACCATACTTCCATATAGATAGTCTATAAGAACAAACCAACATGCACAGTATCATCACTCTGCAGCATGACAGAAAGTGAACTTTTTAAGGGAAAATGGCCTACCTCGGTCTGTGCTTCCAGTATGATCAGTTTCAGTGAAATTCTTCTCTCCACCACTCAACACTTTCACCACTTCCCAGTTGGAATCCTTTATGGAAAATGGCTCCCAGCCAGAGAAACCAGACTCGAAGTCCCAGGTGAGATGATTTGCTGTTATATGTGGAAAAGGAACCCAATGATGAGAATGAAAATCAGAGGAAGGAGTGACTTTGATCTTGACATGAAACCTGGGAGATCTGGTTAGTCCCTGGGCTTTGTATTGAGTGATTTCTGAGATTGGAATGAATTTCTTCTTTTCAACTTCATAAATGATTTATGCTTTGTGTGAGGCATGATGTTCTACAGGCTTCTTTCTGCATGCAGATCTGACACTTTTCTTTTTTATTTATTTTTTATTTTTACTTTTATTATTAGCATATGTATTAGTTATTCAAAATAATAAAACCATTATTTTCATTAGGACATTATTATTAATTATTATAATTATTATTTTCTTTCTTTATTTTTTTTATTGATGCTTGTCTAGATTTGTTAAAAAAAAAAAAAACCCAATTCAGTTCAGGCATATTTCCCTTTCCCTCCCCCCACCCACCCCACCCCATCCCAGATCATGCATTCTGCCCAAGAGACTGACCACCTTTTCACAGCCACTGTGTTCAACTTGACATACCTGGGTTGAAGGAGCCCCAATTGGGGGTTCCTCCATTGGACTAGAGTGTGGCCACATCTGTGAAATACTTTTTTGATTGCTAAGTGATGAGGGAGGGCCTAGCCCACTTAGGACGATGCCACCCCTGGGCAGATGCGTCTGTGTATTATATAAGAAAGCCAGGCTGAGCATTGGGCCCAGGAGAGGCCAGCCAGTAAGCAGCATTCCTCCATTAGACTGTGCTGCAGTTTCCTGTCTTCCAGGTTCCTCCCCTGAGTTTCTACCTTGTGCTCCCTCAGTGATGAAATGTGATCCAGGAGATGTAAGCTGAATAAACCCACCTTCCTCCCCAAGTGGTATTGGTCAGTGGGTTTTGTCACAGCAATTAAAGGGACAAACTAGAACATTTGGTAGGAACTATTAGCAGAGGCTGATCGCTCCTGGGTTGGGGAAGTTGATCTTTAAGGGAGTGATGCTAGACAGGTGACTGGTTCCATTGGTTTAACTCATAAGCCTTAGGGAAACCTGGGTCACAAAACTTCGACTTGATGGTCTTTAACAACATGACCAGAATGCATGAAGTCTGGTGGACAGTGCAAGGGGTACATACAGGAAAGAGGGGGTAAATATGATTAAAATGTACTGTATGGAATCAAACCAAAATCAATAAAAAGTTATTATTTTAACAAAAAATATTGGGGGGCTGGAGACATGGTTTAGCCATAAGAGCACTGGGTGCTTTTGCAGAGGACCCAGGTTCAATCCCTATGGGGCATTGCATACATGTTCTGTACTTACATACATGGAGGCAAAACACACACACACAAAATTTAATAATAATTTTTTTAATTACAGTAAAAAAAAAAACCCTACTGCAATCTACTTCTTATCATTTTCAGTTTTAAATGATGTTGCCTATTTGACCTGGGCGTGGTGGCGGGCACGCCTTAATCCTAGCACTTGGGAGGCAGAGGCAGGTGGATCTTTGTGAGTTTCAAGGCCAGCCTTGGTCTGTACAGAGTGATTCCAGACAGCTGGGCTACAGGAGACCCTGCTCTCGAAAAAACCAAAAAAAAAAAAAAAAAAAAAAAAACATTAAAAAAAATAAAAAAAAACCCTACTCTCAATCTACTTCTTTATCAGTTTCTCAGTTTAAATTGATGTTGCCTATTATGCACCAGCATGTAGAAAAAGCTTAATATCTTAGAGATTAAATATTCTCATAAACCAATGAGTTCAAATTGAGACAGATGTTTTATCATTAATAGGTCAGCTCCTAACACCATGAGGTACATTATGCAAATGAACATGCTACCAAAATTACTCTCACCAGCAAAGCTTCCTTACACAACAGAGTGTGATGCAAATGGAAGGCTACAAATAGTCAAGCTTCAAAGAATGGGAGCCTGCAGAGTGTCCCTGGATGGGACACCTTATATTACCTCACCTGCCCACAGCTCAGGGATGATTGTGGAAGAGGGGGTGGAAATATTCAGGGCTGGTGCATGAATGTACAGAAGCAGTGGCTTACAGTTGACTGGAAGCTTGCATATGTGAACTTGTGGCAATGTTGGCATCAGGCATGGGACCCATGCCAACTGGGATAAGATCTCAGAATGGAGCAAGAGAAATGGGTGGGGACCTGGCCCTGGCCTGAGAACTACAAGAGACTGAGTACAGTTGGACAGGAAAAGTATGCCTTGCCTAGGATTCCTAGATGTGCTGACTAGACTCCAGCAGATCTGTTTGCACAGAAGGACGTCTAGGTTCCGAAGCTTGACTGGATAAGGCTTAGCTTAGATGTCATAATGCATGAGTTCAAATGGGGAGTTGGGGCACTTGGAGGACTTGTTTGATTGGGAAACATTGTAAGAGTTATACAAATGCTCAGTAAAATTTTTATATAAGATTGCTCTGCATGTGCATTAAAAAAGAAGTATTTGGAGCCGGGCGTGGTGGCGCACACCTTTAATCCTAGCACTATGGGATGCAAGGTCAGGCGGATCTTTGTGAAGTTCAAGGCCACCTGGCTCTTACAGAGTGAGTCCAGGCCAGCTGGGCTACAGGGAGACCCTGGTCTTTGAAAAGACCAAAAAAAAAAAAAAAAAAAAAAAAAAAAAGGAAGTATTTGGGCTGAAGAGATGGTCTAGTGTTTAAGAGCTCCAACCGCTGCTGCAGAGGACCCGGATCGATCCCCAGCACCCACATGACGGCCGAGAACCGTCGGAAAATCCAATTCCAGAAAGAAACTCCAGTTCCAGGGAAATCACAACACCCTCTTCTGACCTCCGCGGCACTGCACGACACGGGTGCAACAACCTGCATGCAGAAAGTAAACACTTCATAGACATACAGAATAAATAAAAATTAAAAAAAGAGGAAGTATTGTAGATTTGATGAACTATGCTTGTTCATAGAAACATTTAATGGTATTGCATAATAGATTTATGTTTCTTATGAGCAAGTAATTTTCACATTTAAATGTGTATTTCTCTAAGTAAAAACAGAGTATAGGACAATAATTTTATTTTTTTATTTTTTTTTTTATTTAATTTTATTTATTTCTGTTATGTGTAGAATGTACTGTCTGCATGCAAGTTTGGCAACCCGTGTCGTGCAACCGCCGCGGAGGTCAGAAGAGGGATCGATTCCCCCTGGAACTGGGAGTTCTCCTGCGGAATTGGAGTTTCAAACGGTTTTCAACCGCCATGTGGGTGCTGGAGATCGAACCGGCGTCCTCTGTAGGAGCGGTCGGGGCTCTTAACCGCTTAGCGCTATCTCTCCACCCCAGGACAAATTTTAAAAAGAGCGGCCCCCGGTGTGGTCCGCCACGCCTTTCAATCCATAGCACTCGGGAGGCAGAAGCAGGCAGATCTTTGTGAAATCAAGGCCGCCTGGTCTACAGAGTGAAGTCCTGGACAGCTGGGGCTACAGGAGACCTGTCTCGAAAAGACCAAAAAAAAAAAAAAAAAAAAAAAAAAAAAATGTGCTGCTTCTAGAACCCAGTGCACACCAACAAGACAGGAAGTGTGGTCTGCCCACCTGCCTCCCTGGAAACCATTCCTTCTGAAAATGTTTTCTTCTTTGCCTTGGCTCTGGATGGACAGTTTATAGGCTATGGTTATTGGTAAAAAATAACTCCTAAAAAGAGTCCATTCTGTTTATTGACTAGCTCATAAAGCCCTATAAACTAGATGTGACTGTCTCCATGGCCATTTGCAGAAAATCACAGACTAGTTCCTTGGTCCTTTGTGACTCTAATCACCTATAGCTCTTTGAAGTCAGGAGGCAGGTGCAGAAATAAGACTTAAATTACATACTTGGTTTCCAAAATGCTTCCAAGTTCTAAATTCTTGGCCATGAACTTGGCCAAGGAACCCTTGCACTTAACTTAAGAATGCTCCCAGTGTTAGTGACAGCATTCTGTGTTGGTCCAGGATTGCCTCCTTTTATGCCTATTGTCTTTGTAATAATTAATAACTAATTTTTTTCTCTTCTGTTCCCTAATGGATTCATTATTACCATTTGGTGGCAGTAAATTATATTCTTTCATCCAAGAAGCAAATCTATATAAATGTCTTCTCATTAGAGCAGTTTGTGGCTGCTGATCCAACCACACTGAATACTCACAGGCAGTGATGGGAAATGAAAACCAAACCAATGAGTGTGAAAAATGCAAAAGACCACATGTTCGGTGCATCCCCAAGCCTTTGGACAACTCCAATGATGCAAAAAAAGACTTAAAATAAAAATTACATTGGCCTACATCAGCATTAAAGTACTTATCCTAGCCAGGTGTGGTGGTGCATGCCTTTAATCCTAGCACTCAGGAGGAAGTGGCGGCAGATCTTTTGTTCAGTTCAAGGCGCCAAGCTTGGTCTAACAGAGTGAGTTCCAGGACAGGCGGGGCTACAGGGAGAGACCCTTGTCTCGAAAAGACAAAAAATTAAACATAAAAATAAAGTAACTTATCCTGAAAGGCTTGACCTGAGGTTGAATACCCAGCACTCACACACAGAAAGCACTAGTCCGCTGATGGCAGGCAGATCCTGGACCTTTCTGATCAGCATGTCTAACCATTTTGTGAAGTCCAGGTTTAGTTAGGAGACTCTTTATTGAAAAATAAGGTGAAGAGCAGTAGAGAAAGATATACCACATGGCCTCTGGCCTGCACTCTACACATGCCCACACACCTATACGCACATGTGCACAGCTATAGTAACACACACACATCACACACACACACACACAAAACACACATATACACAAAACTAAAATAAAGAACAAATAAAAATGTCAACTACTGTGCTTTCTACAGAATAAACATTCACTCTTCTTTGGAAATGAAAATTAATTTTTAAAAAATACCATCTACCATAAAGATTTATGTTGAGGAGCAATATGATGTTCTTGATTCTATTGGAAACTCACTGTACCTGCTACAGCAATTTTTTATGATGACATTTTGTTCCAGTACATTTACAAGGATGTTTTTTCATAACTAACTTATCTGCACTGTAGAATAGAAGTCAAACTCTAGTCCCTTAAATTCAGGTTTTCATTAATAATGTTTCCTGTACATAATTGAGGTGAAGTAATATATATCTGAAGAAAGGAGGGTCAAAGACATATTGGCAAGTGTTAAAAGCCTGGTCATACATACTAAGAATGACAAATGCTACACGTTGGTAAAATTAAAAATAGTATGGTAGATCTCCCAAGACCTCCTGAACACAGGTATTGGGCCTAAAGAAGCACCCCCCCCCAACTGGGATTATTGAAGGCATCTGAAGGAGGCAAAGCAGCAAGCCTTCAACATGGTTGTGAAGAGGCATTTGGACTCACATTTGAATACAAGCAAGGAGAAGCACATATGTCAGGAACAAAAAGAAGAGACAACACGGAAAAGAGCGTGCCTAGATCCACTATGGAAAGCAGTGTGGAGAACCCTTGGAAGACTTGGAATGAACTTGCCACCCAACCCAGCCATACCACTCCTAGGCATGTACTCCCAAGTCTTACCCCACCACAGAGATACATGCACGACCATGTTTACTTCAGCTCTCTTCACAATAGCAAGGAGCTGGAACCAACCCAAATGCCCCTCAATTGATGAGTGGATAGAGAAAATGTGATACATCTACACAATGGAGTTCTATGCAGCAGTAAAGAAAGATGACATCATGAGCTTTGCAGGAAAATGGCCGGAGCTAGAAGACATCATGCTGAGTGAAGTAACACAGTCCCAGAAAAACAAACGATGAATGGCATCCCTCATCTGTAGATGCAAGTGCCAATTACCTAGTTGTAAGTATTTCTTGTGCAGGGCCCCTTGAGCTTTTGTCCAAGCAGTTGGGAGTGATGCATACTGGAAACAACAACAACAACAACAACAACAACAACAGAAAGGATTGCATCAAAGAACTGCCTGAAACAGTGAACTGCTCAGAACAGTCAACTTCCACATGGAGAATATCGAGAAAGACTGAGAAAGAGATGAAAAGCATGTTTGGCAGAATGCATGAGCTCTAGTGGGGTGGGGGCATAGGGTGGGGAACACAGGTCTAGATTTGCTAATCTTGTACAAAATATATATTTAAAAAAATAAATAGGGGCTGGAGAGATAGCCTAGCAGTTAAGAGTACCAACTGCTCTTGTAGAGGACATAGGTTCTGTCCCTAGCACCCACATGGCAGCTGAGAACCATCTTTAACTCCAGTTCCAGGGGAATCTGAAACCCTCTTCTAACCTATGTGACATTGCACGACACGGGTGCACAAACCTACATGCAGACAGTACATTCATACACATAAAAAAATAAATAAATAAAAATTTAAAAATAAATAAATCAAAAAATAAAAATAGTAAACCTCTCTGTTATAAATAACACACAATAATTATTTGATGACTTTTCTTTTAAATTCCTCTAATTATAGGGTTTATTTCACTAACTTTCAACACAATATATTATACTGTTCACAGTTTCAAAGGAATTTCTGTCAGAGTTCGTTTGGTAGACTAATATGTACAGATTATGAAAAAGATTTCTCTTGCATATTTAACTAGGCACAGGAAAAAGAATTTCATTCTGAAGATGAGAAAAAAATTAGATCATCAAAGTTAATACATTTATGAATTCTTTGTTTCAGTTCTTTATAATAAGAACATTTTATGGGAGTGAATGGGAGGCAGCTCATTTAGTGTATATTAGGTTCAAATAGGATTACACTTTTTTTTTATTTATTTATGGGTAGGAATGTACTGTCTGCATGCAAACTTGTGCACCCGTGTCGTGCAATGCCGCGGAGGTCAGGAGAGGGTCTCGGATTCCCCTGGAACTGGAGTTCTCCTGGAATTGGAGTTTCAGACGGTTCTCAGCCGCCATGTGGGTGCTGGGGATCGAACCCGGGTCCTCTGCAAGAGCGTTCAGCGCTCTCAACCGCTAAGCCATCTCTCCAGCCCCAGGATTACATTTTATGGGCTGGAGAGATGGATCACAGTTAGGACCACTTGTTGCTCTGTCAGAGGACCAGGTTCAGTTCTCAGCACCCACATGGAGATGATGGAAAACGACCTGTAGGTCCTGTTTCAGGGAATCCAACTGCTTCTTTGTGTATTCATAAGTGTACACCATGCCAGCAGGCACTGCAAGCATGCTGTACACTTAAATACATGCAGGGGAAATTCTCATGCTAAATAAATAAATAAATAAATAAATAAATAAATAAATAAATAAATAAATAAATAAATATTTTTAAAAGATTAGACTATAAGTCCTTAATTATTATTTATAGAAAGCCCATGACTATCACTTCTGTATTACACATATACATAAATAGAGTACGACTCTTCTCCTTGGGGATATTTTAGTATAACATTATCAAAACAAAAACAGTATCCTTGGTTCACACATCTTTCACTTAAAATATGAAACTCCTCAACAATTGCCAATTCATATCAGCATGTTATTTATTTCTTTAGTTGCTTATATAGCCTAGACCAACCTCAAAAATGACCTTCCTCCTGCCTCAGCCTACCTAGGTAGGGTTGGAGCTTCAGATAGGAATATTAGCATTATAAATTTTACTAGATGGCTTACAATTTTTTAAATGAGTTTTTTTTATTTCTGTATGTATATGAATGTACTGTCTGCATGCAGGTTTGTGCACCCATGTCGTGCAATGCCACGGAGGTCAAAAGAGGATGTCGGATTCCCCTGGAACTGGAGTTCTCCTGGAATTGGAGTTTCAGATGGTTCTCAGCCGCCATGTGGGTGCTGGGATCGAACCCGGGTCCTCTGTAAGAGCGGTCAGCACTCTTAACCACAAGGCCATCTCTCCAGCCCCGATGGCTTACAATTTTAAAAGAAGAAAATTTTCCCCAATCAAATTTCCCAATTTTATTTTGGTTTAAATAAAACTATTTCCATCCTTCCATCTTTTTTAGAACACAATAGAAAAGATTTTATACATTTATCTTTTTTTCTGTATATCACTATTGAAAATAGTGTAAATAAAGAGATATGCATATTTTGATAAAATATATTGATTAAAGTTTGCTTTCTTCATAATTCTCAACTGCAAAGTAAAGCAGGATTAAGTGTGAGCAGTGTTAACAAATCATCACTGCTAGCCATCCCCAGAGATTTCCATCTTCCCACCCTGAAAGTTCACTTCCATTTAACAGTAACTTCCATCATCTCTCCCCTACCTCAGCTCAACAACCACCAGCCTAATTTCTGTGTCTATAAATCTCACTAGTCTTGGCACCTTTAAAAGTGGAGTCATATTAAATTTGTCCCTCTATACAATATTTATTTTACTTTGCACTTCTTATTCAAGGGTCATCTGTGAAAGTGAAGCAGAGCTCAAAATAAGGTATTATTCTATGTGAAAACCATCTAGAAATTTGGTGTCTATGTTAGGACGTGTTTGGCATATGTTATATTTCAATTATTTTGATAGAAATATTTAAAATGTATTAAATATGTAAGGCAAATAAAGAGAAATGTAAAAAAAAAAAAAGGAAGGGGTAGGGAAGCAGGTGGAGAAGAGAAGGGAGTGGATGAGGAGAGAAATGCCAGCTTTGCTGAAGCATAATTGATGAATGTGAATCTATTAGGATGTGCAATAGGGGGTATTGCAAAATGTGTAGATATTGTGAAATGCTTATGATAAACAAGATAGCTAACATCTCTAGCACCTTTCATAGTTGCCATTTGTGCATCTTTACAAATGATAAGGATTTTAAAGATATACTCATTATTTTCTTGGAAGATTTCAAATACTTTTTATTACCTTTGTCTCTATTCTGAGTTAAGTTTCCAGAACTCCTTTGCCTCATTATTAAAAGTCTGGGCCCTTTGGCTGACAGTTCCCATTTCTACTACCCTCATTCCGTTGTAGCCACTATTCTCTATCTTTTCTGAAGTTGATCATTTTTAGTTTCCATCCATAGTGTAATCATACAGAAGTCACCTTCTTATTGTGATTTCTCTCATTTATCAGTATGATCTCTAGATTCTTTCTTGTTACACACATTATGATTCATTTTATTGCTCAATAAAGTTCAGGTACATCTGGTACTACTTTTAATCTGTCCATCAGCATAGCCTTAAGTTTGTCTATTTGGGCTGTGGTTCATAAGGTTGCAATGAACATGACAATGCAAATGTCTTCGACTCTTCACTGTGCTTATTTTATATAAGATCATGTTAAGAAATGATAAACTCTGTTCTTTGGCATTACAATGGTGTTCTCAGGGAATGAGGTAATGAAGATTTGGGGGCGTCAATTGTGGGAGGCCCCTGAGTACTTGGCATTTAGTCTTTACATCAACTTTTTCTAAGTATGCCATCTGTTTATTCTCAGCTGTCTACATTTTTAGAAGCCTCTTTGGCAAGGTGCTTCACAAAACTTAAGATGCAGGGGAATCACCTGGGACAGTTTTACAGTGCAGCATCTGGTTCTGTACGGCCCAAGGGGCTGCCTCTTTGGACCAGTTCCCAGCTGAAGCTACTCAGGTCCACAGAGAACAGGACTAAAGCAAACAGCCAGCAAACCCAGAGGTACTTTACAATCACCTGTCTCTGACAAAGCACTGAAATCAAGCCTCAGTATGTATTCACTAAAATAGTAACTAAAATAATAGCTCTAAAGAGCATCTGAGTGAGGTTGCCTTTTGGGGAAGGGAAATAGGCTGTAGAATATCAACTGGAAATCTCCCTAAGGTAATGTTTGACACGTTTCCAAGATATCATAAGTATTTCTGGAATTGCTTAAATCGCATATAAACTGCTTTCTATGCAAGCATGGGGAACTGAGTTCAGAACCCTGTCTCCATATAAACATTAGGTACTGCAGTGTGCCCCTATAATTCCAGTGCTGGGACATGGGGTGTGGAGGCAGGAGAGCCCTGATACTTGCAAGTCAGTCAGTCCAGACAAATCAGTGAGAGACCCTATGTTAAAAATACAACGGATGCTCTGGCGTGGTGGTGCAGGGCTTTATTCCAGCACTTGAGAGGCAGAGGCAGACAATCTCTGTGAGACTGAAGCTCCTTGGTCAACACAGCAAGTTCCTGGCTAGCTGGAGCTACAGGGAGACACCTTCTCAATATATATATATATATATTATAATATATTATTTAATATTTATATATATTTATATATATAAAATATATACATATATGTAAACACATATGTATTCATACAACATGCACACATAAAAGGAGAAAAATGGAAATGCATATGTACATTAATGAAAATATAAAGGCATTTTTCCTGTGTACCATAAACTTGGAGCTTTATTAAAAATAATTCTGTATTGGGGCTGGAGAGATGGCCTAGCGGTTAAGAGCACTGACTGCTCTTGCAGAGGACCTGGGTTCGATCCCCAGCACCCACATGGCAGCTGAGAACCATCTGTAACTCCAATTCCAGGAGAACTCCAGTTCCAGGGGAAGCCGACACCCTCTTCTGACCTCCGCTGCATTGCATGACACCAGAGCACAAACCTACAATGCAGACAGTACATTCATATAATTATTATATATATTATTATATATTCATATAATAATTATATGAATGTACTGTCTGCATTGTAATTAATTAGTTAATTAATTAATTCTGTATTAAAATTCAAATTTCTAAAACAGAAATGTAAAAGTATATATGAAGTATTTCAAATGTCCTTTTAAAATTAAGGATGCCATTTCATTTTCTAAGAATGTGTGCATGCCTTTATATGCACAAATATATTAAATGCTTTAGTAAAATCTCTGTGATAATAAAACAATCTTAATAAATCAAGGTAATACAAAAACTTTCCTTGGAGTAAATGTAAGTGTATTAGTGTTGTCCCTGTGACAGAATACATGAAATAAATAAAATAGGAAGATTTTGTTTGGGTTTTTGATTTCAGAAGGCTGAGTCGGTCCATGGTCCATAGCCTTAGCCAGGGAACATGCCACAGAGAACAGTTAAAGATTCTGTATTTCACCTCAGATAACGTAACAGAGGGCAGGAATCTGGTATTCAACTGCTTTTCTCTTTATTTTCCTTTTATTCCATTATTCCTGCCCTACTTTTGGATATGGTGCTGCTAAATTAAAAATAATATAAGTTGTTAGAAAATTAATTTGCTCAAAAAGAAATGAACCAAGTTGTCCATAAGACTTTTTAAAATAAAGCATAGAAAGAATTTCACATATGTTAGAGAAAGTTAATGCTCTTTATTCTTGTTGAATGAAAAAGACAGACAACTAAACACCCCACCGAGATCACACTGGTTAGAAGATTATGCAGCTTACCATGAGGTGCTTGAGGAATTAACTGAACTTCTGTTTATAATCAGGCCAGCAGGGGAGTTCTTTCTTTCCCCATTTCCTTCCCCAAGAATCTCAAATGCTCTTAATAAAACCATCACTTGCCCATCAAGAGAAGCTTGTTGTGCACAGATCTTTTCATTAAAAGATGACATTTATCTTACTGCACTATTTTGCTCTACATAACAAAATATCTCAGGAAAATAAAACACTGGAGGATAATAAATGCCAAATGTTTAATATTTTTTAAAAGCTGCTTATTTGTGATACAGAAAATAGACTCGTTTAGTTGGAGCTCATGGTTTGTAGGAGGAACCCATGGATTTTAGTCGCTAGCCTGTCTCTTATGAGAACCATCATGTGGCTTGGAAAGTAAATTCCATTTTCTTTGAAAAATGACTAGGTATGCATTGTTATGAGACTTCTAGTCATCCCTCCTATCAGAAACACTTCATAAAAGGCCTGGAAAGAAAGTATTGGGCTAGGTTGGCCATCATGAGGACCACTGGCTGGAAGTGACGTCTATATTCACCATGGCTACACTGATGTTTGTTTAAGTACCCCTTGTCCACTTAAGGCTATTTAAAATCCAACAGTCATAAATTACAGCAGGCAAGGAAGTATATCATGGGCTGACTTACAGCATATCGCTGGGTCTTCTTCATTCCCCTTAGTGTGGTTGTGTTCAGAGTCACAGACTGATGATGCTTGAGCAAGGCCCTGGACACTGGCATAAATGAGTTCACCAGCAGAGCAAGGCTGCAGGGAGTGAGGCTGTCCACAGGTGTAGACAGACAGCTGATTCAGCCCAATAAAACTTCTCTGGCTCAAAACAGTACCTTCAAAAACAATCTTCAAGGAAAAAATGATTAATTTACTAATTTGTACCCTTTGAAAAGACAAAAAAATATCTAAAGAAGAGTAAGAGAAATAAATCATTGAGGAAAACATTTAAAACAAGTCAGATGCAAGTGATAACAATGTTCCTGTCTGATAAATTTGATCTACACTCCTAAGATTGTATTGACAAGCACATTTGCTCTACTAAGGTTTTTGGGAAGCCACTCAGGATCAGACAAAATAAAATGTTCCACATAATTATGAAAATAATGGTAAACAGCTCTCTTCCTTTTGTTTTTCGAGGAAAAGAAAAATATCATTATTACTTACACAAGAGCTATTTTGTTTGATAAAATAATTAAAATTAATATATGAAACCCCAAAGGGAAATGTGCTGAAAGCCAAAAGTGATATAGTATAAGAATAAAAATTGAGGGCTGGAGAGATGGCCTAGCGGTTAAGAGCACCGACCGCTCTTACAGAGGACCCGGGTTTGATCCCCAGCACCCACATGGCAGCCGAGAACCGTCTGAAACTCCAATTCCAGGAGAACTCCAGTTCCAGGGGAATCTGACACCCTCTTCTGACCTCCGCAGCATTGCACAACACAGGTGCACAAACCTGCTTGCAAACAGTACATTGATACACATACAGAAATAAATAAAATTTAAAAAAAGAATAAAAATTGAAAAATAACAAACATAAAATTCAAACTTGCAAAAAAGAACTAGATCTCCAACAAGAGAAGCCCCACGTTCTCTAATGGAATTGCTGGCTTTTCTGGAGATTTACATTATTATCAAGTGAAAGGAGTTTCCATTACCAGCCGAATGGAAAGCATAGTCAAAGCTTTAGAATTCCTTGAAGTTCTTCCAAGGACGGAGATTAATGAACTGCAGGAGAACACAGTACAAATAGCTCACTATATAGCATCTTTCTACTGTTCAACTTAGCAGCCACTAGCTACATGGGGATAACTTAAATGAGCCATGATAAGATTAAAATTCATTTTCAGAATCACAAGGTCTCCATTTTGAATGTTCAACACACCCATGTGTTGCAAGAGGCCACCATAGTGGATGAGCACAGATATTAATAGATGAGCAGCAACTTCCTCAGAAGTGAAGACTTCACTTCTGAGGGGAGAAACGAGGCTCAAGAGACTCAGGAAGTCAACAAAATTCACAAGTCTGGGAAAGCTGAAACTTTGCAGAGTCACAAGGCCTTTCCTGAAGATGTTAAAGGCAGTAAATAATGCCTGGGAAAAAGAGGTTATTGCGCTAAGCAGAGTGACTGAGACAGACTTTCTGACATACTGAGCTGTCTGCCAGTCTTGTAGCCAGCTACAGGGTTACAGATTTTGTGAGTTATCTCAGACTGGGGTGACTGAGTAGCTCCTGGAACACACTCTTGTAAGTGAGCCTAATAAACTCATTGGTTCATCAAGTTGGCCCTTGGTAGAATGATTACTTTGTTCTGTTCTTGGTCCCCTGTCTGGGATGAATACATGTTTGTTCACACACCCCATGGAAAAGTCCCACAATAGAAAATAGTTCCACTGTGGCAGAACAGCAGTTGAATGGCAGGGATCCACATGCCTGAGGTCCACAAGATACTAGAAACAAGATCAACTCCATTTAGGCTCACCCAATTTAAGGTTGCTACATAGATTTTTCATCTTTTCAAATACAGAAACTCATAATTTCTTGTTTAGGAATTAATTTTAAATCAGAAGATAATCTTAAATTTAAATAATGTGATAAGAAAACCATATGCTGTTACATTATTTTACATAATCAATATCACATGTATACATATATTATTAGGCCAATAGCTGTGTATTTTCATGGATCTCTAAATCTGCCATTTCATATTCATATTCTGATTCTAAGTCTTATGCTCTTAGAAACCAGTGACTCTGGCTGGAGAGATAGCCTAGCGGTTAAGAGTGCCGACCTCTCTTACAGAGGACCCGGGTTCAATCCCCAGCACCCACATGGCGGCCGGGAACTGTCTGAAACTCCAATTCCAGGAGAACTCCAGTTCCAGGGGAATCCGACACCCTCTTCTGACCTCTGCGGCATTGCACTCTTAACCGCTAGGCTATCTCTCCAGCCCAGAGTCACTGGTTTCTAAGAGCATAAGACTTAGAATCAGAATATGAATATGAAATGGCAGATTTAGAGATCTCAGTATAAACTCATCAATTTCGAAACCTGAAGTCATGATTTTTCTTTCTTTTTTCTTTCTTTCTTTCTTTCTTTCTTTCTTTCTTTCTTTCTTTCTTTCTTTCTTTCTTTCTTTCTTTCTCTTTCTTTCCCTTCCTATCTATCTATCTATCTATCATCTATTTATCTACTCTATCTCTTGCTTCCATGAAAATAATTACATGTTTATTAGGCTTGTTCCTAAAAAGGATACATTTTCTGTGAGTAAAGGATTCTGCTGGAGGGACTATTGTTGCTCAGAATCTGCTCTTCCCCATGGGCTCTCCCCTGGTGTTCCCAGAGAGGCCCGCATCTAGACAAAGAACAGATAGATAGTTAGCTTCTGCTGGAATTCAGTTGTCTGAACAACAATATTTTGAAGTTACTATCTGTACCAATATACATCTGAAACACACACCTTCCCAGACAAGGCTCAGTGGGTGATGTCTTTAAAGAATTAACTTGAGATCCTATGCTGTATATCGTATATGACTTGTGTAAACAATTTTATTCCTTTATATTATTTGGTAATATTTGTATATCCCTCACCATAAATACTGAAGTAGAATCATGTGGGTTTTAGAATTCATATGCTATGAGCCTGGAATGTCTATCATCTATCTATCATCTATCTATCTATCAATTATCTATCTATCATCTATCTATCTATCATCTATCTATCATCTATTATCTATCTAATTTTTTATCTAAATTCTATTTTTTGTCTAATTTCTCTCTCTCTCTCTTTCTCTCTCTNAAGAAACCAGTGACTCCAAAATGTATTCTCTTTACATTTTGCATTATTTTAATCTCTAGTCAAATGACAAGATAAACTTTAATCCTCAGTTTGTGGAAAAACAAACTTTTTGAATATGCCTTTTTATGTTATAAATACCAGATTATAAAATATTACAATAATGTCAAAATGTTAGCCCAAAATGGTGTAATATAAACCTCAACTTGTAAGATGGTTATAAAAAGGCTATGGTTCAAATATTCTACACTGAAGCCAGGTGTGGAGGCATGGGAATATGCTTTTATTCCCAGAATTTGGGAAGCAGAAGCAGGCAGATTGCAGTGAGTTCAAGGCCAGCCTGATCTAGATAGCAAGTTCCAGGCTACCTGGGGCTACAGAGAGACCCTGTCTGAAAAAAAATTAGAGACAGAGAGAGAAAGAGAGAGAGAGAGAAATTAGACAAAAAATAGAATTTAGATAAAAAATTAGATAGATAGATAATAGATAGATGATAGATAGATGATAGATAGATAGATGATAGATAGATAATTGATAGATAGATAGATGATGGATAGATGATAGACATTCCAGGCTCATAGCATATGAATTCTAAAACCCACATGATTCTACTTCAGTATTTATGGTGAGGGATATACAAATATTACCAAATAATATAAAGGAATAAAATTGTTTACACAAGTCATATACGATATACAGCATAGGATCTCAAGTTAATTCTTTAAAGACATCACCCACTGAGCCTTGTCTGGGAAGGTGTGTTTTTCAGATGTATATTGGTACAGATAGTAACTTCAAAATATTGTTGTTCAGACAACTGAATTCCAGCAGAAGCTAACTATCTATCTGTTCTTTGTCTAGATGCGGGCCTCTCTGGGAACACCAGGGGAGAGCCCATGGGGAAGAGCAGATTCTGAGCAACAATAGTCCCTCCAGCAGGATCCTTTACTCACAGAAAATGTATCCTTTTTAGGAACAAGCCTAATAAACATGTAATTATTCTCACCAAATACACAAGTCTGTTTTCTTACTTAAATTTAGCATGGATGATAAATTCTCCATTGGAAAGTAAATTTAAAGTTATGGTAAAACCTTGTTTGATTTCCTTTTGTACCTTAAATGTTTTCAGACCTTCTGGTACGACCACATCTGCTTTCACCCATTTGCTGTGAGTTGATGTGTTGAATGTCCAAATTACTTCTTCTTCTTCCTTTGATTTGAAGAGAAAGACATTATACTTTCCCCAAATTTTACTGGCATATTTACATATGTTTGGTGTTACTTTATCTAAGGTATTTTATTTGCATAGAAAACCTGAAGTATTGGAGGTAAGAATTGAGGAGATGAGTAGCACTTTTGAAGAAAAAAAGCATACATAATCATATCTAAGTAATAAAACTATTCTAAACATTTGAGTTTACTATTAACATATTAACTGTGCACAATAACAGAATTCAGTGTAGTGTTTTCATTAATGCATACAGTAGGCATTAACCATATCCAACTGCCCTTCTTCCATTTTTTTTTCCTGTGGATCAAAGGTATTAGGGAAGTACAAAAGTTTTGATAGAAGCTTACAAGAAGGTACTACATTTCAAAACCAGAATGAAATAAGAGGCTGTCATTTAAGGTGCTGTGAAAATATAGCAATGCACCTTCTGCATCATTTCATTTTTCCTATAGGAAAACTGATTCTCCCTTTCATACAACATATTTTCTCTCTGGGGATTACATTTGTACATTTGACACCTCTGGCTATTCTACCAATGGCCTTTTTGCGTTATATGCATCATATTATATTTAAGATCCTGAAGCAAAATCTATACCATGCTCCATATATGATCTAAAGACATCAGATCTTACATTTTATAATTGTACATTCATAATCTGAAATAATCTTATTTTGTCCTCAGGTATTAGCAAATATTCAAGTTAATTTGACCTTTCTCTGGTGTGGTGGTTTGAATGAGAATGTCCCCCATAGGCTTTAAGTATTTGCATATTTTGTCCCCAGTTGGTGACACTGTTTGGGGAGGTCTTGGTGTGGTCATGCTGGAGGAAGTATGTCATTGGGGGCAGGCTTAGAGAGCTTAACAAGCCTTGCTTGTCTCCAAACTCTCTCTCTCTTGATTTCCTGTGCTCATTGTGAGATATGAACTTTGGCTTTCTGCTCCAGCCCCGGCCACCATGCCTCCTGCCACAATGGATTCTAATTCCCTGGAACTGTGAATCGTAAGCTCAAATAAACTCTTCCTTTTATAAGTTCCCTTGGTCATGGTGGTTTTATCACAACAATAGAAAAGTGACTAATACAGTTATTTGGTACTAGAGAGTGGGCTGTTGGCTGTGAAGAAACTGGCCATGTAGGTGTTTGGAGAAATGTGGAAGACTTTGGAACTTTGGGCTAGAAAGGCTGTTGACTACTGTAAGCAGAGCTTAAGGGGCCATTCTAGTAGAAGCCTGGAAGAAAGCATTGCTACAAAAATGTAGTTCCAGAGGAAAGTAAAGACTTAGACAACAACTGGAATATTTTGGCAAAGAGTCTGGCCACAGTTTGCCCACAGCCCAAATGCTTGCCTGATGCTAAATTGAAAAGCAATGGACTAATGTCTTTGGTGGCAGATATTTCAAGACAGCCTAATGTAGAAGTGGTGGAGTGGCTATTAATGGTGAATATTGTGCAGATCTACAGTGAAAAGGAGCAGATGGGACAGAAAGAAATCCAGAATGTACAGTTTGGATCTGAAAAGTGCACTAGGAAGATTACAGGTGGGGCCAAGGCATGCGAAGGAGAGGATCCCTTTGATAAGGAGATTAAAGTGATTAAAGAGAGGCTTCCAGATTTACAAATAAACAACAGAAACAGTTCCTTCAGGGCAAGACCACACCCAGTTAAGCCTCCAACTTTTGAATGGAAAATACAGAAAGGGCAGAGAAAGTTTGTAAATGTGGTTGAAGTAGGACAGGTTCCATCCCAAACTTGCCACCAAACTCAACAGTTTCATTTATGTTGTGCTGGTTTTAGAGGCATGAAGGATGCAAGAGTGAAGGGTCATCGGTTCTTCCTCCTTGGTTTCAGAGAGCCGCCGAAGCCAGCCAGAGTGCAGCAGGGGCGTCCCTGAATAAAGAAGGCCCTGACAGGCCATTGTGTGAAGCTGTGAATGTGAAGACTGGTTGGCAGTGGAGACCCCAAGAAGACATTCGAGATGCCAGAGCTGTGAGATATTTGCCAAGGAGAGCTGCATACAAAGAGTGGTACCAGCCTAAGAAAGAGATGTATGTTGCAAGCAATCCTGGAAGAGCTGAGCCATCTAAGCCCTTTGGAAGTCAAGTCCCAGAAGTCACACATGGAGCTACTGGACTTGGAGTTTGCCCTGCAGGTTTTCAGTCTTGTTTTGGTCCAGTATTTCCTCACTATGCCTCTATTCCTCCCTTTTGGAATGGGAATATGTAATTTGTCTTTTGATTTTATAGGAGCTTACAGTTAAGAGATTAGCCTGAGTCTCAGAAGAGACTTTGGACTGTAAACTTTTGAATAGAATTGAGACTGGTAAAGACTATGGGGACTTTTAAGGTTGGACTAAATGCATTTTGCATTTTATATGGTCATGAGCCTATGGGGGCCAGGGAGTGGAATGTGGTTGTTTGAATGAGAATGTCCCCCATAGGCTTTAAGTATTCAGACATTTTGTCCCCAGTTGGTGGTGCTGTTTGGGGGAGGTCTTAGAAGGTGAGGCCATGCTGGAGGAAGTATGTCACTGGGAGCATGCTTAGAGAGTTTAACAAGACTTGGTAGTCTCCAAAGGCTCTCTCTTGACTTCCTGTGCTCATTGTGAGATGCAAACTTTGGCTTTCTGCTCCAGCCCCAGCCACCATGCCTCTGACCACAATGGACTCTAATTCCCTGGAACTGTCAATCATAAGCTCAAATAAACTCTTCCTTTTATAAGTTCCCTTGGTCATGGTGGTTTAATCACAGGAACAGAAAAGTGACTAGTACACTTGGGAAAGATAGACCAAACTGTATGTGATATAAAACATTGTATGTGATATAAAACATTATTTCCCAGGTATTCCTACAGTGACTATGTGGAGAACAGGATAACTACATCTCAGGTTTTGTTGTGAGACTGGCCTTGTCTGTCTTCTATCATGAGAATAAAGCAATATAGGTTATATATATATATATATATATATATATATATATGGTAATTCCTATTTTTCTAGACTCTACACATTTCCCTCCTTACTCTGAATCCCTTATCTCATCATTTTGCAAAATTTCCTTAAGATGAATCTATTTCCATCTTAGTTCCTGACCCCCCCAATACCTAACCCAGATTTCAAATCCTAAATATGTCAGAAGTTCATTCAGACCATTGACATGTACATCCTTTCATTGTTCCTTCCCACCAACAATTACAACTGCCATTGGAGAGAGAAGAACTTTGTGTTTGTGTTTGGTAGCTTCTGTGTCAAAGTGGAATGAATTCATTATTAACAGTTTAGACATACCAAAAACTCCCCCCTATAATCATTTCCTATACAACTTCAGTTATTTAGCATCAGGACATTTCTACAAATGCTTTTAGTGAAATTGAATGGCAAATGGCATCCACCATTTCTTCCCAATATTCGTTTTAGAAGAATAATTTAGAATAATTTTCTTTTTTCCGCTATGACTAACTGATTTTCCTCTATCCTATCTGAAGATGAACACATTTACATTTTTATTTAACTGAGCAGAGTTTTCTCAAATTTTAAATGGTTTACCATAGACTAACTTAATGGTGTATTATGATTGAGATTGAGGGTTTTCTACTCTATTTTCTTATTTGGAAATATAAACAATGATAAAAAAATTTACTCCATGTTAAATAAATGCAGATTTTATTTTTCTTCTCTCATTCTCTTACTATCTAGTTAGTTTCAGGAGCTGTCAATAAACAAAGAATTTTTCAGAGACAAAAAGTTTTCCAAGAGTTGTTCTAACTTTCTATTATCTAAAAAATCAATCTTTAATCAATCAATCAACAATTTTAAAAGTGTCTTTGTTGGGGCTGGAGAGATGGCCTAGCAGTTAAGAGCGCCAACTGCTCTTACAGAGGACCCGGGTTTGATCCCCAGCACCTACATGGCAGCTGAGAACCATCTTTAACTCCAGTTCCAGGGGAATCTGACACACTCTTCTGACCTCTGTGGCATTGCACAACACGGGTGCACAAATCTACATGCAGACAGTACATTCATACACATACAAAAAATCAATAAAAATTTTTTAAAAAGTGTCTTTGCTGTCCCAGATCAGGATCAATAATGCTGACTTACTATTCAACAAAATATTTATGAACATCTCTTTAGAAATGGCAACTTCTCCGACCCTCTTCCAGTGAACAAATCAAATGTACCAACTTTTGAAGAAAGGTGTTGCTTTCTTCAAAACTACTTTTGAACAGAACTCATGAACTGGATAAATGATTTCTTTCAATGGAGATCAGATTGGCTTAAAAATATGTATCATACAAGAAAAATACACTTTCTAAGGTTTCTTGTTCTAATACAACCTTCTTACACATCCTATTTACCAGTGGAAAGTAAGGAACTACATAGAATGTGCCACAAGTCGAATTTCCCAGGGTCTACAGAAGTGCTCACGAAAAAGACCAGCTGTTTCATGAGCATAATTTTATGGATGAAGGACATATATCTCTAGTTAGACGGCAAACACAGAAATTGGATAATCAGGATAAAGAACACCATTCTCTTTAGAAAAGATGTAAAAATAGTTTTCATTAAGACATATTTGGGGGGGGGGCCTCGGTCAGAAGGACTTGGGCCCCCCACGAGCGGCGCCGGGGAGTGGGTCTTCCGTACACCACATTTCCCGCGCCGCGACAAGTCCTGATTACGCAGAGACGCTAATCACGTATCATGCAAACTCCAATCATCATTTTCTATCTGTCCTCCAAAAGGAGGAACAGGTAAGGATTATTAAGACATATTTTAAAGGTAGGTGTAGAGTCTTTGGGGGGCACTAAAATATCAACTTGTAACTTAAATGTACTTTGAGAGTTTTCATTCATGGTCAACGAATGGCATAGCAAGGGTTAGATCAGCCAGGAACCCTTTCAGAATATGCATATTACAGTGAGTCAGGACACTATTGATTTTGGTCAACACAGAACTGAAATTTCTGCAGTACTTATTTCTCCTCACTACCTCATGGAAACCCCATTCTAACTGTACACTACGACAGCGTCAGGTAATCGTTCCCTCTTCTTGTATAGCTCCAATGCCACTAGAAGAATAAACTTATTAATTTGATATGAGAAATACTATTTTGAAAATCCATCAGTGATGTTCTGGGTAGATTAAAATAATCTCAGGGAATAAAACATGTATGGTTTAAATCTCTACTTAAATTTATGATGATATCTCATTGGTTAAGAAAATGACTACTAAATTGTTCCAGTGTGTAAAGCTCTATCCTGGGACCATATGTTTTAATTTTAAAAATTTGTTTTCATTTCATGTATATGAGGGTTTGCCTGATTATATATAAATACACAAGGTATGTACAATACCCAAGGAGAAAAGAATAGACCATCAGATCCTGTGGAACTGGAATTATGAGATGGTTTTTAGCCACCATGTGGATGCTGGTAACCTAATCTGGGTCATCTGTAAAAGCAGCCAGTGCTCCTAACTGTTGAGCCATCTCTCCAACCCTGTGGAACCGAGGGTTTTAAAAATATATTTTTTATTGAATTTTTGTACATTTCATACATCTTAACCATATTTAGACCTACCTTTCCCCTATCTCCAACCTCCATACAAACCCTCCACCTGATTTCATGCATTCTGTCATATATGATAAAGCCTACCAAGTCAAGATTTTTGTCCCCAGATGTGTGAGTTCATCCACTATAGCCTGATCACTCAATCTAGCATCACTCCCCTAAAGAACTCCGACTCCTCCTCGCCCACGAGTGAGCACCTGGCAGTAGTTCCTCAGCTAAGATTAAGGTTTCTTACCTATTATCCCAATTTTATGCTGGGTTTCTGCCTGTAGAACCAAATTTTGAGAGTACTTTCACCTATTACCTAAACTCAACACATTTATTCTAGAAGTTTTCCACTCTCCTTTAGTCAACGTAAAATGAAAGATTATTGAAGCATAAATGATACCACAGTCTATATGGTTAAAGATTGTCATGGTTTTTCACAGGGCTGGAGAGATGGCCTCGTGGTTAGGAGTGTCGACTGCTCTTGCAGAGGACCTGGGTTCGATCCCCAGCACCCACATGGTAGCTGAGAACCATCTGAAACTCCAATTCCAGGAGAACTCCAGTTCCAGGGGAATCCGACACCCTCTTCTGACCTCTGTGGCATTGTATGACATGGGTGCACCAACCTACATGCAGACAGTACATTCATACACATAGAAAAATAAATAAATAAAATTTAAAAAAAAGATTGTCATGGTTTTTCACTTGGGTATGAGTCCTCTATGTGGAATTTCTCTCACATACAGGGAAAGTTTCCAGCGCTGGGGAAAGTATAAGAAAACATTTTACCACCAAAACACCTCACTAAACTGAATTGAATACATTAAATAGATGTACTGAAACTAGCTGCCATCTGTTACTGTAAAGATGTCCCAAGAATTCTAGTCATTATGGCACATCCCAGTAAGAAAGGAGCATAGATTTCCATATCTGATAACAACACTCCTCCTTGGTGTCTTAGAACACTGTGAATATTCCTGAAAAGAGCAAGGTGAAGTAAGAAGTCCAGACATGATAAAAATGGACCAAAAATAAAGGAAAAGGTAAATGAAATGATTCTTCCCAAATTCTCAAGTGTCTTGATAATAGCACATTTATATTTAAAGATTAAATATCTTAACACTTCAAAATTCAGAAGAAAATAGTAGAGAAGAAAATGCTGGTGGCAGGGGGTTATTGGCACTGGACAAACATAGGTAACAAATTTTGTTGAAAATGTGTCAGGGCAGGCCTAGAGGGTTGGCACAGCAGTTAAGAGCACTGGCTGGTCTTGCAAAAGACCAGGGTTTGAATCCTAGTACCCACATGCATCTTTGACTCCAGGTCTAGGGATCTGACACCTTCTTCTATCCTGCCCAGGTATCATACAGCACGAGTGCACTTAAATGCATGCAGGAAATACACACATATAGATAGAATAAACATAAATAAAAATATTTTTATGTGTATGAATGTACTGTCTGCAGGTAGGTTGGTGCACCCATGTCGTGCAATGTCGTGGAGGTCAGAAGAGGGTGTCGGATTCCCCCGGAAATAGAGTTAAAGACTGTTCTTAGCCATCATGTGGGTGCTGGGAATAGAACCCAGGTCCTCTGCAAGAGCAGTCTTAACCGCTGAGCCATCTTTCCAGCTCCATAAAAAATATTTTTTTTAATTTATTTTTTATTGATGCTTTGTGCATTTTGTACATCATTTTCCAATTCAGATCATTTTTCCCTTTCCCTTCCCCCCCCCACCCCCACCCCATCCCAGATCATGTACTCTGCCATAACTGTCTTGCATCTTTCTCTGTTTTTTTTTTTTTTCCTTTTTTAGCTATAAGTGATAATCCATGAGTACAAGCATCCATCCTTCCTGCAAAGCAAATTCCTAAGCTGTTGTGCCCAAACTATTTTTTTAAAAGAACTTCAGCCATCTTTACTTCCTCACTTGTGAAGTCTCTATTCAGTTCTTAACTCGATCTTTTGAGTGAGTCCTTTGTTTTCTTCCTTGTTTTTTGAGAAGTTTATATATTCTGGAAGTTAATGCTCTGTCAGATGTATCACTGTGAAGGTTTCCTCCCACTCTGTGGATTTTCTCTTCACTTCATTGAGTCTTTCTTTCACTGTAAGGAAGCTTTTGAGTTTAATGAGTTTCATTGCTGCCCTTATTTCTGTGCAGTGCTGTCGCTTTAGAAAGTATTTTCTTTTTTTTTTTTTACCTTGAGATGGCCAGACCAGGCAAGGTCCATTCCTTTTTTTTTTTTTTTTTTTTAATTTTTTTTATTAATTTTATTTATTCTGTATGTGTATGAATGTACTGTCTGCATGCAATCTGTGCACCCGTGCGTGCAACGCTGCGGAGTTAGAAGAGGGTCTCGGATTCACCTGGAAGGAGTTCTCCCGGAATTGGAGCCTGAGTAGAGAGTTCTCAGCCTGCCATTTGTGTGTCGCCCCAGCTGGGGATCGAAACCCGGGTCCTCTGCAAGAGAGGTCAGCGTCTCCCACCGAGGCCATCTCTCCAGCCCCAGAAAGTATTTTCTTATACCTGTGTCTTCTAGGGTGCTGCCATCATTTTCTTCTATCACCCTCAGAGTTTGGGTTTCATCTTGAGGTATTTGATCCATTTGGAGTTGATTTTTGTACAGGGTGAGAGGTAGGGGTTTAATTTTATTGTTCTACAAGTGGTGATCCAGTTTTGCCAATACCATTTGCTGAAGGTGCTCTCTTTCCTCCAATGAGTCTTCTTGGCCCCTTTGTCAGATATGAGGTCACTAAAATTGTATGTGCTAAAGTTTGAATCTTGAATTTTGTTCCATTGGTCTATGGGTCTGTTTTGTGCCACTACCAACCTTTTTTTATGACTATAGCCCTGTAATGTAGTTGAAAGTCTGTTACAGTGTTACCCCCTGTATTGCTCTTTTTGCTCAGGGTTGCTTTGGTTATTACAGGTCTTTTGTTTTTCCATATGAATTTTAGGTTTTTTTTTCCTAAGTCTGTGAAGAAGCTCATGGGGATTTTAATTGGGATTGCAGTGAATCTGTATATTAATTTGGGTAGAATGGACATTTTTAATATATTAATTTTTCCAATCCATGAGCATGAGAGGTCTTTCTATCTTCTGATATTTTCTTCAATCTCCTTCTTCATGGGTTTAAATTTTTCTTTTTAGAGATCTTTGGTGTCTTTGAACAACTTTAAAATCTCATCTCACTCCAATAAGACTGGCTAGGATCAAGAAAACAAACATGGCGGCGGAAAACCATCTGAAACTCCAGTTCCAGGGGAATCCAACACCCTCTTCAGGGGAATCCGACACCCTCTTCTGACCTCCACGGCATTGCATGACACGGGTGCACAAACTTGCATGCAGACAGTACATTCATAGACATACAGAAATAAATAAAATTAATAATAAAAAAAAAAGAATCAAGAAAACAAATGGTACCAAATGCTGTAGAGGTAGTGGGGAAAGGGGAACACTCATCCACTGCTGGTGGGAATGTAAACTCATACAGCCACTATAGAAAGCAGTGTGGAGAACCCTATGAAGACTCAAAATGAGCCTACCACCTGACCCAGTCATACCACTCCTGGGTATATACCCACAAGACTCATCCTAACACAGAGATACATGCACATCCATGTTTATTGCAGCTCTCTTCACAATACCAAAGAGCTGGAAGAACCCAAGTTTCCTTCAACCCATGAGTGGATAAAGAAAATGTGGTCCATCTACACAATGGAGTTCTATGCAACAGTAAAGAAAGATGACATCATGAACTTTGCAAGTAAATGGATGGAACTAGAAGCCATTATGCTAAGTGAAGTACCACAGACCCAGAAAAGAAAAACAAAACAAACAAAAACGGAATTGTATCCCTCATTTGTGGATACCAGCACCAAATACCTAGTTTTAAGGCAAATTGAGCAATGTTAATGTTATATTTCTTTTAATCTGAAAGCAACTGTGCTGTTTGAAGGTGAATCCTTTAATGAGCTCTAGAATTAACCTACCAACTTAGTTTCAGATTTTGTACTTTTGGTATATGGGTGGAGGGTATGGATGAATATTTTAGAGTAATATAAAATTAAAAGGAAAAATGTGAATTCCTAAACATGTTTTGGAATTAACAGTTTATTTTCAGACATCATAGTTTTGATATATGTGTGGGCATATTTTGGTGCAGTACAAATTAGAGGGAACAACAACAACAAAAGGACTGGGTCGAAGAACTGACTGAAACAGTGAATTCCACCCCAAACAATAAACCTCTGCATACAAAAACTTTAAAAAGACTCAGAAAAAGATGCAAGATGTGTATGGCAGAAGCATGAACTGGGGTGGGGGGTTTGGAAAGGGGAATGAGTCTAAATTGGAAATGTTGTATGAAATGCACAAAACTTCAATAAAAATATTTTTTAAAGAAACTTCACCAAGCCAATGCTGTGAGGAATTTCGCTGGATTTATTCAAAGCATCCTGAAGCTCTCTTGGTCACTCTTACTATCTCTCCCATTCATTCAGCATGGGAAGATCCTGTGTGTATCTCTAAATGTTTCCCATTTCTAGAATGATTGCTATTTATCTCTGTTATTTCTTATTGCTACCTGTAAATAGATTCTTCATCATAATAGAATTTCTGTGAGAATCTTGTGTATATTCCCACTTTACTCTTTATAATCATATTGACTGACCAAAACATTAGCTTAAACCCACCATATTTATGCTTTCAATAACATATAGATATAGAAATGTAACATAGATCACATCAGAACTTCAAAACATAGGTAACAATATAGATTGCACATATCTCATTTTTATTACATCTATAATTTCTTAAATATAGGTTCATAAATTTAAATGACTTTAGGTATTTTATGCACCTTATCACATGTACTTTGGAATATGAAAGTGCCTTTTAAAACGACTTCTTAATAATTCTGTTAAAAGCAGGGGCTGGAGAGATGGCTTAGTGGTTAAGAGTACTGGCTGTTCTTGCAGAGGACCCAGGATCAAATTAGAATACCCACATGGCAGCTAACAACTATCCTTAACTCCAGTTCCAGAGGATCTAATACCTACTTCTGACCTCTAAAGGCATTGCAGAACATGAATGCACTTAAATATATACAGGCAATACTCTCATATACAGAAATTAAATTAAATAAGTTATTTTAAAACAATACTAAATAAAGTTAGGATAAAGAATAGCTAAATCTGGGGATAAAGAGATGGCTTGGTAGATAAGAGCACTTGATGCTCTTGCAGATGATCTGGGTTTTATTTCCAGCAGCCATGGCAGGCATCTCACAACCACCTATAACTCTAGCTCCAGGGAATCTGACTCCTTCTCTGGACTCCATGGGCATTGCACACATATAATGGACATAAAGCAAATAGCCCCCCCTACATCAACGTAAATAAAAATAAGTAACATTTTTGAAAAGAATATATAAGTCCCACATAGGACTGAGAAATAGAAATGTCTGTATCCAAGAGGAGAAATGACCGACATTCAATGGGTTTGATATAAATACATTTTCATCTTACTGTATCATCATGCAGTCTGACTCTCAGAACACTGCTTTCCATGGTGTAATAGAATTGAAGATGGCAGTTGCTGCCCAAGCAGTGACATGCAGAGCTGTTTATATACAGCCTGTTCTCTAAACATCCGAGAGTAGAAGCAGGACTGGCCCTCATCCATACATAGAAACCTAAAAGTGAAGGGGAAAGAAGCAGTTTAGGTAAACAATGAGCTGTTTCCTTTGAACAAAACCATTTTATTTCTGGAGCTTTCAAAACCAGCCTTAAAATAAATATTTTCTTTTAAAGGCTATGCCATCTGAAATGATTGAAATACGAATGACAGCTTTAACTCCCATATCAACTCATTCCTGATTCCTCAAACTAAGCATAATGACAATCTCAATGCTGAAATTTAACCTTCATATAAAAGAAATTGGGAAATAAAAATTCCGTACCACTGAATTGATTTTCTGTTCTTTTCTATGGTCTGTTGAGGTTCGTGTGCCTGTGTACACATGTTCATGGGAAGGGGGTTCCATGCTTGTGCATGTAAAAGGCAGAGGTCAACATCATTTGCATTTCTCAAATGCACCTTCTTTTTTTTTGAGACGGGCTCTACTACTGAGACTCACGGCTTACGGATTTGATGTGACTGATTAGAGGAGGCTGGTTGCTGGCAAGCCCTAGCAATCTTCCAGTCTGTTTTCTAGCACTGTGAATACAATTGTGCCATGAATCTTGGCTCCTTTACATAGGTTCTGGTGGCTGAACTTGCATTGTTTCACTTGTAAGGCAAGCACATTACTGAGAATCTCACCAGCCTAATATTTTCTTTTAAATGTCACATTACATTTTTCTTTAATCGAGAATTTATCATTTTTCTTCCCAGAATCCATTCCCTTTTGTGCTATATTTTTCTAGTGTTCACATAAAAATCTTTACAGTTTCAAAGAGTACAATTTAAAATATTGTCTTTCTGGTGAGGCACGGTGGTGCATGCCTTTAATCCTAGCACTTGGGAGGCAGAGGCAGGCGGATCTTTGTGAGTTCAAGGCCAGCCTGGTCTGCAGAGTGAGTTTCAGGACAGCTGGGGCTACAAGGAGACCCTGTCTCAAAAAGACAAACACAAATAATAAAATAAAATAAAATATTCTCTTTCTTACATACTGCAGGAAGTACTAGATATCTACAATCCTATTAAACTGCACTATGGATTTTGTAGAAATAAAAATATTTTTTCACATCTGATATTTAAAACCAAAAGGGGCTGTTTTTGAATCAGTAATATTGATAATACAAAGATATAAATGTCTACAATTTATTTTTCAAAATTAAAACCTGTAATCTTCTTTCTCTGTAGGTTAATAAATATTCCTACACCTGCTAAATACCAACAATTTAAGTGAAGCTATTCTTCATTAGAATTGTTATTCTTTAACCAAAATAGCACAAGTTAAGACTTCACCTCTCATTGAAGCACAAAAAGTAAAGAAATATTACATTTAAAAAGAGAATTGGGAGCTGAAGTGAAGCTCAGCAGTTAAGAGCACTGGCTGCACCCAGTTGGCAACTAACAAATGTCCGAAAGTCTGGTTCCAGGGATTCGATGTCCTCTTCTGGTCTCTGTGGGCATTACATGACATGGGCGCACTTTTATACACATAAAATAAAAATAAAATATTTTTAAAAGAGAATCAAAGCCATAAAACAATTTCAAAAGATGGCACAGAATAGTTATGCTAAATCATGCATAGAGGTGAAGCCACAGAATTTTTTAACTTCAGGATCAAAGAGCCTGTGATATCTTGTATTTTGACTGATTTAAATGTCACAGAAAAGACAGAGGAAAAAGTGTCACACTCTCCGAAAGAAGGCAGCAGACAGGAGAAAGAAAGCCGCTCATAATGCATTGACTACTGTGAACTCCAGCTAAGTGAGAGGTCACAGGTAACTCCAATGCCCATGAGTATGAAATCTTAAAGGAGCATTGTTGCACAGGCCTCAAAGAGGTAAGCCATGCCACAGTAAAATCGCCAAGCAAAGTAGATAAGGGACACAAAGCAAGGTGTAGGATTCACTGGAACAGAAAAAAGAACATACCTCAAAAATATCTAAAATTGTTCTAATTTTTGGATCACATGTAAGAGACTTAAAATTGGTCACTTATGTCAATGTATTAAAAATAATCTGAATAAATTGAAAATGAACAAGTTCACAATGCAGCTCATTTCCCATACCTGCAGCGGAACAAGACAGAGACTCCCAAGTTACCAAAACCAAACTCAGGAACACAAAACTCTGTAGGAACCCAAGCACCACAGCACCGGGTCACAACCGCCTGTTACTCTGGCTTCACAGGACCCGACACCCTCACCTGGCTTCCACTGGCATGCATTCAAGTTCCCAGATGCACACAGGGACACATACATACACACATGCTTAAAAATAAGCCAGGCATAATAAATACCACATGCCTTTCATCCCAGCACTCAAGGAGGAGGCAGAGCTAGGTGAATCTCCGTGAGAGTGAGGCCAGCAGGTTTACACAGTGAGTTCCGAGCCAGCAGGAGCAAGAAGGAACCCCTGTCTCAGAAAGTAATAATAAATGAAATCATATAAAGGAAAGAAGGGAGGGAGGGAGGGAGAGAGCGAGGAAGGGAGGGAGGGAGGGAGGGATCCACATCATTCCCATCTTCCAGCAGCCTAAGATGCTGTACTCGAGAGGCAGCCCAGATATCCATGGAAGAGCATCTTCAGGACAAACAAGATTACCACAATGCCACCATCAACTTCAAGGCTGCTGGTGTGGCAATTAACAGGATAGACAGTATTCCTTCCCTCCCATCTATTCCTGCCCTCCCTCCCCTCCCTTCCTTCCTTCCCTCCCTGCTCCCTCTCCCTCCCTCCCTTCCCATCCCCTCCCCCTCCTCCCTCCCTCCCTCCCTCCCTCCCCCCTCCCTCCCTCCTCCCTCCCTTCCTCGCTCTCGCTCCCTTGCACTTCCCTCCCTTCTTTCTCCTTTATATGATTTCTTTATTATGACTTCTGAGACAGGGGTT
This sequence comes from Rhizomys pruinosus, assembly GCA_009823505.1. NCBI lineage: Eukaryota > Metazoa > Chordata > Mammalia > Rodentia > Spalacidae > Rhizomys > Rhizomys pruinosus. The sequence continues at coordinate 4,328,467 of VZQC01015709.1, read as the reverse complement.
CCTTATTGCTCCTCTGCGCTCGGAACTCACTGTAGACCTCTGGCCTCACTCTCACGGAGATTCACCTAGCTCTGCCTCCTCCTTGAGTGCTGGGATGAAAGGCATGTGGTTTTTATTATGCCTGGCTTATTTTTAAATGTGTGTATGTATGTGTCCCTGTGTGCATCTGGGAACTTGAATGCATGCCAGTGGAAGCCAGGTGAGGGTGTCGGGTCCTGTGAAGCCAGAGTAACAGGCGGTTGTGACCCGGTGCTGTGGTGCTTGGGTTCCTACAGAGTTTTGTGTTCCTGAGTTTGGTTTTGGTAACTTGGGAGTCTCTGTCTTGTTCCGCTGCAGGTATGGGAAATGAGCTGCATTGTGAACTTGTTCATTTTCAATTTATTCAGATTATTTTTAATACATTGACATAAGTGACCAATTTTAAGTCTCTTACATGTGATCCAAAAATTAGAACAATTTTAGATATTTTTGAGGTATGTTCTTTTTTCTGTTCCAGTGAATCCTACACCTTGCTTTGTGTCCCTTATCTACTTTGCTTGGCGATTTTACTGTGGCATGGCTTACCTCTTTGAGGCCTGTGCAACAATGCTCCTTTAAGATTTCATACTCATGGGCATTGGAGTTACCTGTGACCTCTCACTTAGCTGGAGTTCACAGTAGTCAATAGCAGTTGTACGCAGCGCTTTCTTCTCTCACTGTTGGCTGCTTTACTTTCGAGAGAGTTGACACTTTTTCCTCTGTCTTTTCTGTGACATTTAAATCAGTCAAAATACAAGATATCACAGGCTCTTTGATCCTGAAGTTAAAAAATTCTGTGGCTTCACCTCTATGCATGATTTAGCATAACTATTCTGTGCCATCTTTTGAAATTGTTTTATGGGCTTTGATTCTTTTTAAAAATATTTTATTTTTATTTTATGTGTATAAAAGTGCGCCCATTCATGTAATGCCCACAGAGACCAGAAGGACGAATTCCCTGGAACCAGACTTTCGGACATTTGTTAGTTGCCAACTGGGTGCAGCCAGTGCTCTTAACTGCTGAGCTTCACTTCAGCTCCCAATTCTCTTTTTAAATGTAATATTTCTTTACTTTTGTGCTTCAATGAGAGGTGAAGTCTTAACTTGTGCTATTTTGGTTAAAGAATAACAATTCTAATGAAGAATAGCTTCACTTAAATTGTTGGTATTTAGCAGGTGTAGGAATATTTATTAACCTACAGAGAAAGAAGATTACAGGTTTTAATTTTGAAAAATAAATTGTAGACATTACTATCTTTGTATTATCAATATTACTGATTCAAAAACAGCCCCTTTTGGTTTTAAATATCAGATGTGAAAAAATTTTTTATTTCTACAAAATCCATAGTGCAGTTTAATGGATTGTAGATATCTAGTACTTCCTGAGTATGTAAGAAAGAGAAATATTTTATTTTCCTTTTATTATTTGTGTTTGTTTTTTGAGACAGGGTCTCCTTGTAGCCCCAGCTGTCCTGAAACTCACTCTGCAGACAGGCTGGCCTGAACTCACAAGATCCGCCTGCCTCGCTGCCTCCCAAGTGCTAGGATTAAAGGCGTGCGCCCACGTGCCTCCCAGAAAGACAATATTTTAAATTGTACTCTTTGAAACTGTAAAGATTTTTATGTGAACACTAGAAAAATATAGCACAAAAGGGAATGGATTCTGGGAAGAAAAATGATAAATTCTCGATTAAAGAAAAATGTAATGTGACATTTAAAAGAAAATATTAGGCTGGTGAGATTCTCAGTAATGTGCTTGCCTTACAAGTGAAACAATGCAAGTTCAGCCACCAGAACCTATGTAAAGGAGCCAAGATTCATGGCACAATTGTATTCACAGTGCTAGAAAACAGACTGGAAGATTGCTAGGGCTTGCCAGCAACCAGCCTCCTCTAATCAGTCACATCAAATCCGTAAGCCGTGAGTCTCAGTAGTAGAGCCCGTCTCAAAAAAAAAGAGGTGCATTTGAGAAATGCAAATGATGTTGACCTCTGCCTTTACATGCACAAGCATGGAACCCCCTTCCCATGAACATGTGTACACAGGCACACGAACCTCAACAGACCATAGAAAAGAAAGAAAATCAATTCAGTGGTACGGAATTTTTATTTCCCAATTTCTTTTATATGAAGGTTAAATTTTCAGCATTGAGATTGTCATTATGCTTAGTTTGAGGAATCAGGAATGAGTTGATATGGGAGTTAAAGCTGTCATTCGTAGTTGGTATAATCATTTCAGATGGCATAGCCTTTAAAAGAAAATATTTATTTTAAGGCTGGTTTTGAAAGCTCCAGAAATAAAATGGTTTTGTTCAAAGGAAACAGCTCATTGTTTACCTAAACTGCTTCTTTCCCCTTCACTTTTAGGTTTCTATGTATGGATGAGGGCCAGTCCTGCTTCTACTCTGGGATGTTTAGAGAACAGGCTGTATATAAACAGCTCTGCATGTCACTGCTTGGGCAGCAACTGCCATCTTCAATTCTATTACACCATGGAAAGCAGTGTTCTGAGAGTCAGACTGCATGATGATACAGTAAGATGAAAATGTATTTATATCAAACCCATTGAATGTCGGTCATTTCTCCTCTTGGATACAGACATTTCTATTTCTCAGTCCTATGTGGGACTTATATATTCTTTTCAAAGATGTTACTTATTTTTATTTACGTTTGATGTAGGGGGGGCTATTTGCTTTATGTCCATTATCTGTGTGCAATGCCCATGGAGTCCAGAAAGGAGTCAGACCTGGAGCTAGAGTTAAGGTGGTTGTGAGATGCCTGCCTGGCTGCTGGAAATAAAACCCAGATCATCTGCAAGAGCATCAAGTGCTCTTATCTACCAAGCCATCTCTTTATCCCCAGATTTAGCTATTCTTTATCCTAACTTTATTTAGTATTGTTTTAAAATAACTTATTTTAATTTAATTTCTGTTATGAGAGTATTGCCTGTATTATTTAAGTGCATTCATGTTCTGCAATGCCTTTAGAGGTCAGAAGTAGGTATAGATCCATCTGGAACTGGAGTTAAGGATAGTTGTTAGCTGCCATGTGGTATTCTACATTTGATCCTGGGTCCTCTGCAAGAACAGCCCGTACTCTTAACCACTAAGCCATCTCTCCAGCCCCTGCTTTTAACAGAATTATTAAGAAGTCGTTTTAAAAGGCACTTTCATATTCCAAAGTACATGTGATAAGGTGCATAAAATACCTAAAGTGCATTAAATTTATGAACCTATATTTAGAAATTTAGATGTAATAAAAATGAGATATGTGCAATCTATATTGTTACCTATGTTTTGAAGTTCTGATGTGATCTATGTTACATTTCTATATCTATATGTTATTGAAAGCATAAATATGGTGGGTTTAAGCTAATGTTTTGGTCAATATGATTATAAAGAGTAAAGTGGGAATATACACAAGATTCTCACAGAAATTCTATTATGATGAAGAATCTATTTACAGGTAGCAATAAGAAATAACAGAGATAAATAGCAATCATTCTAGAAATGGGAAACATTTAGAGATACACACAGGATCTTCCCATGCTGAATGAATGGGAGAGATAGTAAGAGTGACCAAGAGAGCTTCAGGATGCTTTGAATAAATCCAGCGAAATTCCTCACAGCATTGGCTTGGTGAAGTTTCTTTAAAAAATATTTTTATTGAAGTTTGTGCATTTCATACAACATTTCCAATTTAGACTCATTCCCCTTTCCAAACCCCCCACCCCAGTCATGCATTCTGCCATACACATCTTGCATCTTTTTCTGAGTCTTTTTTTTTTTTTTAGTTTTTGGTTCTTTTCGAGACAGGGTCTCCTGTAGCCCCAGCTGTCTGTCTTTAAAGTTTGTGGTATCAGAGGTTTATGTTTGGGTTGGAATTCACTGTTCAGTCAGTCTTCGAGACCCAGCCTTTTTTGTTGTTGTTCCCTCTAATTTGTACTGCACCAAAATATGCCACACATATATCAAAACTATGATGTCTGAAAATAAACTGTAATTCCAAAACTGTTTAGGAATTTTCACATTTTTTCCTTTTAATTTTATATTACTCTAAATATTCATCCTATACCTCCACCATATACCAAAGACAAAATCTGAAACTAAGTTGGTAGGTTAATCTAGAGCTCATTAAAGGATTCACCTTCAAACAGCACAGTTGCTTTCAGATTAAAAGAAATATAACATTTAACATTGCTCAATTTTGCCTTAAAACTAGGTATTTGGTGCTAGTATCCACAAATGAGGGATACAATTCCGTTTTGTTGTTTTGTTTTTTCTTTTCTGGGTCTGTGGTACTTCACTAGCATAATGGCTTCTAGTTCCATCCATTTACTTGCAAAGTTCATGATGTCATCTTTCTTTACTGTTGCATAGAACTCCTTGTGTAGATGGCCAAACATTTTCTTTATCCACTCATGTTGAGGGAATTGGGTTTCTTCCAGCTCTTTGGTATTGTGAGAGATGCAATAAACATGGATGTGGCATGTATCTCTGTGTTAGGATGAGTCTTGTGGGTATATACCCGAGTGGTATGACTGGGTCAGGTGGTAGGCTCATTTTGAGTCTTCATAGGGTTCTCCACACTGCTTTTCATAGGGGCTGTATGAGTTTACATTCCCACCAGCAGTGGATGAGTGTTCCCCTTTCCCCAACCTTACAGATTTGGTACATTTGTTTTCTTGATTCTTTTTTTTTTTTATTTAATTTTAAATTATTTCTGTATGTCTATGAATGTACTGTCTGCATGCAAGTTTGACACCGTGTCATGCAATGCCGTGGAGGTCAGAAGAGGGTGTCGGGTTCCCCTGAAGAGGGTGTTGGATTCCCTGGAAATGGAGTTTCAGATGGTTTTCCGCCGCCATGTTTGTTTTCTTGATCCTAGCCAGTCTTATTGGAGTGAGATGAGATTTTAAAGTTGTTCAAAGACACAAAGACTCTAAAAAGAAAATTAAAAACCATAGAAGAGGAGATGAAGAAAAAATATCAGAAGATAGAAAGACCTCTCATGCTCATGGATTGGAAAAATTAATATAAAAAATGTCCATTCTACCCAAATCTACAGATTCAATGCATCTCAATTAAAATCCCCATGCGCTTCTTCACAGACTGTAGGAAAAAAAATCCTAAAATTTCAATGGAAAAACAAAAGACCCTTAATAACAAAGCAACCCTGAGCAAAAAGAGCAATACAGGGGGTAACACTATACAGACTTTCACAACTACGTTACAGGGCTATAGTCATAAAAAAAGGTTGGTAGTGGCACAAAACAGAACCCATAGACCAATGGAACAAAATTTCAAGATTCAACTTAGCACATACAATTTTATGACCCTCATATCTGACAAAGGGGCCAAGAAGACTCATTGGAGGAAAGAAGCATCTTCGCAAATGGATTGGCAAAAATGGATCACCCACTTTGTAGAACAATAAAATTAAAACCCCTACTCCACCCTGTACAAAATCAACTCCAAATGGATCAAATACCTCCAATGTGAAACCCAAACTCTGAGGGGGAAAGAAAAATGATGGCGCACCCTAGAAGACACAGTAATAAGAAATACTTTCTGGGGCTGGAGAGTGTGCCAGTGAGGTTAGAGCTGACGCCTCTTTGCGAACGCGACCCAGGAACGACCGCCACAGGAATGTTCGATCCCCAGACCACAAATGGAGCTGAGAACCATGCTAAACTACAGATTCCAGGGGACTCAATCCGGGAGACCCATTCCGTGCGCCCTTTAACTCCGCAGCGTTGCACCACGGGTGCACAGATTGCATGCAGACAGTACATTCAACACATCAGAATAAATAAAAATTAATAAAAAAAATTAAAAAAAAAAAAAAAAAAAAGGAATGGACCTGCCCTGCTTGGCCATCCAAGGTAAAAAAAAAAAAGCAAATACTTTCTAATCAGGACAGCCTGCACAGGAAATAAGGCAGCAATGAAACCCCATTAAACTCAAAAGCTTCCTTACAGTGAAAAGAACAGACTCACTAAGTGAAGAGAAAATCCACAAGTGGGAGGAAACCTTCACAGTGATACATCTGACAGAAGCATGAACTTTCCAGAATAATAAAACTTCTCAAAAACAAGGAAGAAAAAAAAGTGACTCACTCAAAGATCGGGTTTAAGAACTGATAGAGACTTCACAAGTGAGGAAGGTAAAGATGGCTGAAGTTCTGTTTTAAAAAAATAGTTTGGGCCACCAACAGCTGTAATGTTCTTTGCAGGAGAGGATGCTTGTTACTCATGGTTATCACTTATAGCTAAAAAAGGAAAAAAAAAAAAAACAGAGAAAGATATGCAAGACAGTTATGGCAGAGTACATGATCTGGGATGGGTGGGTGGGGTGGTGTAGTGGGAAGGGAAAGGAAAAATGATCTTAATTGGAAATGAGATGTACAAATGCCACAAGCTCAATAAAAAATAAATTAAAAAAATATTTTTATGGAGCATGGAGAAGATACGCTCAGCGTTAATCATAGACTGCTCTTCAGAGGACCTGGGTTCACCAGCACCCAACATGATGGGCTAAGACAACAGTCCTGTTAACTCTATTTCCGGGGGAAATCGACCACCCTCTCTGACCTCCCCGACATTGCACGACATGGGTGCAAAAAAAACCAAACTAGACAGAACAAACATAAAAATAATTTTTTTATGTTATTTAGTTCTAATCTATAATGTGTGTGTATTCCGCAGCATTTAAGTGCACTGTGCTGTTATGATACCTGGCAGGATCGAGAAGGTGTCAGATCCCTACCTGGAGCAAATCATGCATGTGGTAAGTGAGTCAAACCTGTCTTTTGCAAACCAACACAGTGGCTCTTAACTGGCCTGTGCCAACCCTCGGCTGCCCTGACACATTTTCAACAAAATTTGTTACCTGTTTGTCCAGTGCCAATAAACCCCGTGCCACCAGCATTTTCTTCTCTATATTTGTCTTCTGAATTTTGAAGTGTAGATATTAATCTTGATCAATATAATGTGCTATTATCAAGACACTGAGAATTTTGGGAGAATCATTTCATTTTACCTTTTCCTTTATTTTTGGTCCATTTTTATCATGTCTGGACTTTTTACTTCACCTTGCTCTTTTCAGGAATATTCACAGTGTTCTAAGACACCAAGGAGGAGTGTTGTTATCAGATATGGAAATCTATGCTCCTTTCTTACTGGGATGTGCCATAATGACTAGAATTCTTGGGACATCTTTACAGTAACAGATGGCAGCTAGTTTCAGTACATCTATTTAATGTATTCAATTCAGTTTAGTGAGGTGTTTTGGTGGTAAAATGTTTTCTTATACTTTCCCCAGCGCTGGAAACTTTCCCTGTATGTGAGAGAAATTCCACATAGAGGACTCATACCCAAGTGAAAAACATGACAATCTTTTTTTAAATTATGGTATTTATTTTTTTCTATTGTATAATTGTACTGTCTGCATGTAGGTTTGGTGCCCCACCTGTCATACAATGCCAACGGAAGGTCAAAGAGGGTGGCGGATCCCGGAACTGGATTTCTCCCTGGAATTGGAGTTTCAGATGGTTTCTCAGCTACCATGTGGGTGCTGGGGAATCGAACCCAGGTCTCTCGCAAGAGCAGTCCGACACTCCCTAACCACGAAGGCCATTCTCCCGCCCTGTGAAAAACCATGACAATCTTTAACCATATAGACTGTGGTATCATTTATGCTTCAATAATCTTTCATTTTACGTTGACTAAAGGAGAGTGGAAAACTTCTAGAATAAATGTGTTGAGTTTAGGTAATAGGTGAAAGTACTCTCAAAATTTGGTTCTACAGGCAGAAACCCAGCATAAAATTGGGATAATGGGTAAGGAACCTCTAATTAGCTGAGGAACTACTGCCAGGTGCTCACTCGTGGGCGAGGAGGAAAGTCGGAGTTCTTTAGGGGAGTGATGCTAGACTAAGTGATCAGGCTTCCAGTAGATGAACTCACACATCTGGGGACAAAAATCTTGACTTGGTAGGCTTTACATTATGACGAATGCATGCAAATCGGTGGAGGGTTTGTATGGAGGTTGGAGATAGTGGGAAGGTGGTCTAAATATGGTTAAGTGTATGTATGAAATGTCAACAAGAATTCAATAAAATTATTTTTTAAAACCCTCGGTTCCACAGGGTGGAGAGATGGCTCAACAGTCAGGAGCACTGGCTGCTTTTACAGATGACCAGATTGAGGTTCCAGCATCCACATGGTGGCTAAAAAACCATCATATTGCCAGTGTCCACAGGATCTGATGTCTTTCTTTGACCTCCATGTGGTCAGATTTGACATGACACTGGTGACATACTTAAGCAATCTAGGCAAACCCTCATATACATGAAATGAAAACAATTTTTTAAATTAAAACATATAGGGTCCCAGGATAGCAGTTTACACACTGGAACCAATTTAGTAGTCATTTTCTTAACCAATGAGATATCATCATAAATTTAAGTAGAGATTTAAACCATACATGTTTTATTCCCTGAGATTATTTTAATCTACCCAGAACATCACTGATGGATTTTCAAAATAGTATTTCTCATATCAAATTAATAAGTTTATTCTTCTAGTGGCATTGGAGCTATACAAGAAGAGGGAACGATTACCTGACGCTGTCGTAGTGTACAGTTAGAATGGGGTGCAAATCGACCTTCCCGATATCGAGCGTGTGCAGGTAGGGATCATAAGTATGCAGAACACTCGTCACATGTCTATGTCTGTTGACACAAGAATCTCATCTCATCTCCATGCCAATAGTGCTCGACCTACTTGCACATATATCTATCAGTAATCTTATTGGTGTCATTCCTCTTCTGATTCCACCGCGCGTATGCTAGTGCGTGATTTTTTACTTACACCACCTTGCCTTATGCCAGTCCCTCGTTTGCTGACCCCTTCTTGAATGAAAAACTCTCAAAGTACATTTAAGTTACAAGTTGATATTTTAGTGCCCCCCAAAGACTCTACACCTACCTTTAAAATATGTCTTAATAATCCTTACCTGTTCCTCCTTTTGAAGGGCAGATAGAAAATGATGATTGGAGCTTGCATGATACGTGATTAGCGTCTCTGCGTAATCCGGACCTTGTCGCGGCCGGGAAATGTGGTGTAGGAAGGACCCCCTCCCCGGCGACGCTCGTGGGGGGCCCAATCTCTCTGCCCGAGGCCCCCCCCCCCAAATATGTCTTAATGAAAACTATTTTTATCATTCTTTTTTAAAGAGAATGGTTGTTCTTCTCCCTGATTATCCAATTTCTGTGTTTGCCGTCTAACTAGAGATATATGTCCTTCATCATAAAATTCTGCTCAAAAACCAGGCTTGGGTCTTTTTCAGTTGAGCATTCTGTTGACCCTGGAAATTCGCTTGTGGCACTTCTCATGTAGTTCTTACTTCCACTGGTTTAAATAGGATTGTAAGAAGTTGTATTAAGAACAAAAGAAAACCTTAGAAAGTTTAATTTTCTGTATATAATATTTTTAAGCCAATCTGATCTCCATTGAAAGAAATCATTTATCCAGTTCATGAGTTCTGTTCAAAAGTAGTTTTGAAGAAAGCAACACCTTTCTTCAAAAGTTGGTACATTTGATTTGTTCACTGGAAGAGGGTCGGAGAAGTTGCCATTTCTAAAGAGATGTTCATAAATATTTTGTTGAATAGTAAGTCAGCATTATTGATCCTGATCTGGGACAGCAAAGACACTTTTTAAAACTTTTTATCTTATTTTTTTATTATGTGTAGAATGTACTGTCTGCATTGTAGAATTTGGGACCCGTGTTGTGCAATGCCACAGAGGTCCGAAGAAGAGTGTGTCAGATCCCCTGGAACTGGAGTTAAAGATGGTTTTTTTTTTTTTTTTATGTGGGTGTTGGGGATCAACCCGGGTCCTCTGTAAGAGCAGTTGGCCAGTTGGCGCTCTTAACCACCGCTAGGCCATCTCTCCCAGCCCCAACAAGACACTTTTAAAATTGTTGATTGATTGATTAAAGATTGATTTTTTAGATAATAGAAAGTTAGAACAACTCTTGGAAAACTTTTTGTCTCTGAAAACTCTTCTTATGACAGCTCCTGAACACTAACTAGATAGTAAGCGAATGAGCGAAGAAAACTACAACTTGCATTTATTTAACATGAAGTAAATTTTTTTTTATCATGTTTAATTTCCAAATATAGAAATAGAGTAGAAAACCCTCAATCTCAATCATAATACACCATTAAGTTAGTCTATGGTAAACCATTTAAAATTTGAGAAAACTCTGCTCAGTTAAATAAAAATGTAAATGTGTTCATCTTCAGATAGGATAGAGGAAGAAAAATCCCGTTTTCATATCGGAAAAAGAAAATTATTCTAAATTATTCTTCTAAAACGAATATTGGGAAGAAATGGTGGATGCCATTTGCCATTCAATTTCACTAAAAGCATTTGTAGAAATGTCCTGATGCTAATACTGAAGTTGTCTAGGCAATGATTAATAGGGGGGAGGTTTTGTATGTCTTAAACTGTTAATAATGAATTCATTCCACTTTGACACAGAAGCTACTAAACGCAAACACAAAGTTCTTCTCTCTCCAATGGCAGTTGTAATTGCTGGTGGGAAGGAACAATGAAAGGATGTACATGTCAATGGTCTGAATGAACTTCTGACATATTTAGGATTTGAAATCTGGGTTAGGTATTGGGGGGGTCAGGAACTAAGATGGAAATAGATTCATCTTAAGGAAATTTTGCAAAATGATGAGATAAGGGATGCCGAGGAAGGAGGGGGGGAAATGTGTAGAGGCTAGACAACTAGGAATACAGTATATATATATATATCTATAGCTATGAGAGAACTATATTGCTTTATTTCTATGATTAGAAGACGACACGGCCAGTCTCACAACCAAAACTGCGATGAGTTATCCTGTTCTCCATCATAGTAACGTAGGAAATACCTGGGAAATACGTTTGATATCACACTACCAATGTTTTTATACACATACCGTTTGGTCTTATCTTTCCCCGTGTACTAGTCACTTTTCTGTCCTGTGATAAACCCCCCCCCCCCCATGACCAAGGGAACTTATTAAAAGGAAGAGTTTATTTGAGCTTCATGTTGACGGTTCCAGGATTTAGAGTCCATTGTGGTCAGAGGCATGGTGGCTGGGCTGGAGCAGAAAGCCTAAGTTTATATCTCACAATGAGCAAAGGAAGTCAAGAGAGAGCCTTTGGAGACTACCAAGTCTTGTTAAACTCTCTAAACCTGTCCCAGTACCATACTTCCTCCAGCATGGCTCACCTTCTAAGACCTCCCCCAAACAAGCACCACCAACCTGGGGACAAAATGTCCTGAAACTTTTAAAGGGGGGGGGGGGGCCCTATGGGGACCTTCTCATTCAAACCAACCACATTCCACTTCCCTGGCCCCCATAGGCTTATGACCATTATAAAATGCAAAATGCATTTAGTCCAACCTTAAAAGATCCCCATAGTCTTTACCAGTCTCAATTCTATTCAAAAGTTTACAGTCCAAAGTCTCTCCTGCGGTACTCAGGCCTAATCTCTTACACTGTAAGTCCTATAAAATCAAAAGACAAATTAACCTCTTCCTATTCTAAAAGAGAGGAATAGAGGCATAGGAGGAAATACTGGACCAAAACCAAGACTGGAAACCTGCAGGGCAAACACCAATTCCATTTGCTCCATGTGTGACTTCTGGGACTTGACTTCCCAAGGTCTTAGATGGCTCAGCACTTCCAGATTGCTGGAAACCATAACATCTCCGGTCTGGAGGCGTGGTACCCTGTTTGCAGCTCTACTTGGCAAATAGCTCACAGCTCTGGCATCTCGAAGGTCTTCTTGGAGTCTCCACTGCCAACTAGGCTTCACATTCACAGCTTCAACCAATGGCCTATCAGGGCCTTCCACTTCTTTATTCAGTGACGCCCCTGCTGCACTCTGGCTGGCTTCGGCGGCTCTCTCTGAAACCAAGGAGGAAGAACCGATTGACCCTTCACTCTTGCATCCTTCATGCCTCTAAAACCAGCACAACATGAATGAAACTGTTGAGTTTGCTGCAAGTTTGGGATGGAACCTGTCCTACTTCAACCACATTTACAAACTTTCTCTGCCCTTTCAGCATTTTCCATTCAAAAGTTGGAGGCTTAATTGGGTGTAGTCTTGTCCTGAAGGTACTGTTTCTTTTGTTTAGTTGTAAATATCGAGGCCTCTCTATAATCACTTTAATCTCCTTATCAAAGGGATCCTCTCTTTCACATGCCTTGGCCCCACAGTTAATCTTCCTAGTGCACTTTTCAGATCCAAACTGTACATTATGATTTCTTTCTTTCCCATCTGCTCCTTTTCACTGAAGATATGCACAATATTCACCATTAATAGCCACTCCACCAATTCTACATTAGGCTGTCTTAAATAATCTGCCACCAAAATAATTAGTCCATTGTTTTCAATTTAGCATCAGGCAAACATTTGCTGTGGGCAAACTGTGGCCATACTCTTTGCCAAAATATTCAGTTGCTGCTTAAGTCTTGACTTTCCTCTGGAACTACATTTTTGTAGCAATGCTTCTTCCAGGCTTCTTACTAGAAATGGCCCCCTAAGCTCTGCTTACAGTAGTCAACAAGTCCTTCTAGCCCAAAGGCCCAAAGTCGTCCAACATTTCTCCAAACACCTACATGTGCCAGTTTCTTCCCCAGCCAACAGCCACTCTTTAGTTTACCAAATAACTGTATTAGTCACTTTCTATTGTTGTGCTACAACCACCATGACCCGGGGAACTTATAAAAGGAAGAAGAGTTTATTGAGCTTCGAATTACGTTTCCAGGGAATTAGAATCCCTTGTGGCAGGAGGCATGTGGCCGGGGCTGAGCAGAAAGACATAGTTCATATCTCACAATGAGCACAGGAAACCATCAAGAAGAGAGAGAGAGAGTTTGGAGACTAGCAAAGCTTGTTAAACTCACCAAACCTGCCCCCAATGACCTATTCCTCAGCTGACATACCAAGACCTCCCCCAAACAGTTTGTCACCAACTGGGGACAATAATATGCAAATACTTAAAGCCTATGGAAAGAAAGCCTCTCATTCAAACCACCACACCAGAGAAAGGTCAAATTAACTTGAATATTTGCTAATACCTGAGGACAAAATAAGATTATTTCAGATTATGAATGTACAATTATAAAATGTAAGATCTGATGTCTTTAGATCATATATGGAGCATGGTATAGATTTTGCTTCAGGATCTTAAATATAATATGATGCATATAACGCAAAAAGGCCATTGGTAGAATAGCCAGAGGTGTCAAATGTACAAATGTAATCCCCAGAGAGAAAATATGTTGTATTTGTGTAGGAAAGGGAGAAGATCCAGAATCCCGTTTTCCTATAGGAAAAAATGAAATGAATGCAGAAGGTGCTCTATATTTTCACAGCACCTTAAATGACAGCCTCTTATTTCATTCTGGTTTTGAAATGTAGTACCTTCTTGTAAGCTTCTATCAAAACTTTTGTACTTCCCTAATACCTTGGATCCACAGGAAAAAAAAAATGGAAGAAAGAAGGGCGTTGGATATGTTTAATGCCTACTGTATGCATTAATGAAAACACTACACTGAATTCTGTTATTGTGCACAGTTAATATGTTAATAGTAAACTCAAATGTTTAGAATAGTTTTATTACTTAGATATGATTATGTATGCTTTTTTTCTTCAAAAGTGCTACTCATCTCCTCAATTCTTACCTCCAATACTTCAGGTTTTCTATGCAATAAAAATACTTATATAAAGTAAACCACCAAAACACTATGTAACTATGCCAGTAAAATTTTTGGGTGAAAGTATAATTGTCTTTCTCTTCAATCAAGGAAGAAGAAGAAAGAAGTTAATTTGGACATTCAACACATCAACTCACAGCAAATGGGTGAAAGCAGATGTGGTCGTACCAGAAGGTCTGAAAACATTAAGTCCAAAAGGAAATCAAACAAGGTTTTACCATAACTTTAAATTTACTTTCCAATGGAGAATTTATCATCCATGCTAAATTTAAGTAAGAAAACAGACTTGTGTATTTGGTGAGAATAATTACATGTTTATTAGGCTTGTTCCTAAAAAGGATACATTTTCTGTGAGTAAAGGATCCTGCTGGAGGGACTATTGTTGCTCAGAATCTGCTCTTCCCCATGGGCTCTCCCCTGGTGTTCCCAGAGAGGCCCGCATCTAGACAAAGAACAGATAGATAGTTAGCTTCTGCTGGAATTCAGTTGTCTGAACAACAATATTTTGAAGTTACTATCTGTACCAATATACATCTGAAACACACACCTTCCCAGACAAGGCTCAGTGGGTGATGTCTTTAAAGAATTAACTTGAGATCCTATGCTGTATATCATATATGATTTGTGTACAACAATGTTTATTCATTTATATTATTTTGTACTCTTTGTATATCCCTCACCATAAATACTGAAGTAGAATCATGTGGGTTTTAGAGTCATTTTGCTAGGAGCCTGGGAATGTCTATCCATTATCTCTCTATCATCTATCGAGCGATCCTATCTATTCTATCGATCTATCTATCTATCTATCATCTATCTATCATCTATCTATCACAAACCTGCATGCAGACAGCAATTCCATATACATACCGAAATAATAAAAACAGAAGCAACCGTGACTCCAAAATGTATTCTCTTTACATTTTGCATTATTTTAATCTCTAGTCAAATGACAAGATAAACTTTAATCCTCAGTTTGTGGAAAAACAAACTTTTTGAATATGCCTTTTTATGTTATAAATACCAGATTATAAAATATTACAATAATGTCAAAATGTTAGCCCAAAATGGTGTAATATAAACCTCAACTTGTAAGATGGTTATAAAAAGGCTATGGCTCCAAATATTCTACCACTGATAAGCCAGGTGTGGAGGCATGGGAATATGCTTTTATTCCCAGAATTGGGCAGCAGAAGCAGGCAGAAGATTGCAGTGAGTTCAAGGCCAGCCTGATATAGATAGGAAAGTTCCAAGCTACCTGGGGCTACAGCGCGACCCTGTCTGAAAAAAACATTAGAGACAGAGCGAGAAACGAGAGAGAGAGAGAAATTAGACAAAAAATAGAATTTAGATAAAAAATTAGATAGATATAGATCATAGATGATAGACTAGATTATATATAGATAGATGATAGATAGAATTGATGATCAGACAGATGATAATGACGATCGGACTCTTCCAGGCTCATAGCATATGAATTCTAAAACCCACATGATTCTACTTCAGTATTTATGGTGAGGGATATACACATCTTACCCAAATATATAAAGAATTAAAATTGTTTACACCAAGTCATATACAATATACAGCATAGGATCTCAAGTTAATTCTTTAAAGACATCACCCACTGAGCCTTGTCTGGGAAGGTGTGTGTGTTTCAGATTGTATATTGGCAGATAGTAACTCAAAATATTGTTGTCAGACAACTGAATTCCAGAAGAACTAACTATCCATCGTTCTGTCTAGAGCGGGGCCTTCTGGGAACACCCGGGGGCGCCCATGGGGAAGAGCAAAGAGCAGATTCTGAGCAACAATAGTCCCTCCAGCAGAATCCTTTACTCACAGAAAATGTATCCTTTTCGAACAAGCCCAATAAACATGTAATTATTTCATGTAAGCAAGGAGATAGATGATAGATAACTAGATGATAGATAGATAGATAGATAGGAAAGGGAAAGAAGAGAAGAAAGAAAGAAAGAAATGAAAGAAAGATAAAGAAAACGGAAAAAAAGAGAAAAGAGAAGAAGAAAGAAGAGAAAAGAAAGAAAGAAAGGAAACAAAAGAAAAGAAAAGGAAGAAAGAAAAGAACAAGAAAGAAAAAAAAGAAAGAAAAACCAGTTTTTTTTTTTTTTTTTTTTTTTTGTTGTTGTTGTTACCTCCTATTTGTATTGCTTCGAAATATGCATATATGCATTCTACATATATACCCAAGTTATAAAAAATGTGGACTCTGGGGCTGCAGAGATCGCCTAGCGGTTAGAGTGCAATGCTGCAACGGTCAGAAAGGGGTGTCGGATTCCCCTGAACTGGAGTCTCCTGGACCTTGGAGGTTCAGACGGTTCCCGGCCGCCATTGTGGGCTCTGGGGATTGAACCCGGGTTCTCTCTGTAAGCGAGGCGGCCACTCTTAACCGCTAGGCTATCTCTCAGCCAGAGTTCACCGGTTCTAAGAGCATAAGACTTAGAATCAGAATATGAATATGAAATGGCAGATTTAGAGATCCATGAAAATACACAGCTATTGGCCTAATAATATATTTATCCTGTGATATTGATTATGTAAAATAATGTAACAGCATATGGTTTTCTTATCACATTATTTAAAATTTAGATTAGCTTTCTGATTTTAAAATTAATTCCTAACAAGAAATTTGAGTTGAGTTTTGTATTTGACAAAGATGAAAAAATCTATATGTGTAGGTCACCTTATAATTGGGTGAGCTTCTAACAGAGTTGATCATGTTTCTAGTATCTTGTGGGACCTCAGGCATGTGTGATCCCTGCCATTCAACTGTGTTCTGCCACAGGGGAACTATTTTCTCTTGTGGGACTTTTCCATGGGGTGTGTGGGTTTTTTGTGTTTGAAAAAAACAATGTATTTCTATCCCAGGACAGGGGGGACAATTATGGCAATCAGAACAAAGGTAATCATTTCTACCAATGGGTCCAACTGATGAACAATGAGTTTATTAGGCTCACTTACAAGAGTGTGTTCCAGGAGCTACTCAGTCACCCCAGTCTGAGATAACTCACAAAATCTGTAACCCTGTAGCTGGCTACAAGACTGGCAGACAGCTCAGTATGTCAGAAAGTCTGTCTCAGTCACTCTGCTTAGCGCAATAACCTCTTTTTCCCAGGCATTATTTACTGCCTTTAACATCTTCAGGAAAGGCCTTGGGACTCTGCAAAGTTTCAGCTTTCCCAGACTTGTGAATTTTGTTGACTTCCTGAGTCTCTTGAGCCTCGTTTCTCCCCTCAGAAGTGAAGTCTTCACTTCTGAGGAAGTTGCTGCTCATCTATTAATATCTGTGCTCATCCACTATGGTGGCCTCTTGCAACACATGGGTGTGTTGAACATTCAAAATGGAGACCTTGTGATTCTGAAAATGAATTTTAATTTTAATCTTCATTCATGGCTCATTTAAGTGATCCCCATGTGCTAGTGGCTGCTAAGTTGACCAGTCGAAAGATGCTCTATACTGAGCTATTTTGTACTTTTGTGTTCTCCTGCAGTTCATTAATCTCCGTCCTTGGAAGAACTTCAAGGAATTCTAAAGCTTTGACTATGCTTTCCATTCGGCTGGTAATGGAAACTCCTTTCACTTGATAATAATGTAAATCTCCAGAAAAGCCAGCAATTCCATTAGAGAACGTGGGGCTTCTCTTGTTGGAGATCTAGTTCCTTTTTTTCGCAGTTTGAATTATTTTATGTTTGTTATTTTCCAATTTGTATTTTTTTTTTAAATTTTTTCTTATTTATTTCTGTATGTGTATCATGTACTGTCTGCAAGCCGGTTGTGCCACCTGTGTTGTGCAATGTGCGGGAGGTCAGAAGAGGGTGTCAGATTCCCCTGGAAACTGGGTTCTCCTGGAATTGGCGTTTCAGGACGGTTCTCGGCGCCATGTGGGTGCTGGGGTCATAACCCGGGTCCTCTGTAAGAGCGGTCGGTGCTCTTAAACCCGCTGAGGCCATCTCTCCAGCCCTTCAATTTAAATCTTATCTTAACTCTATCACTTTGGGCTTTCAGACATTTCCCTTTCGGGGTGTTATATATTTAATTTTAATTATTTTATCCAACAAAATAGCTCTTGTGTAAGTAATAATGATATTTTTCTTTTCCTCGAAAAACAAAAGGAAGAGAGCTGTTTACCATTATTTTCATAATTATGTGGAACATTTTATTTTGTCTGATCCTGAGTGGCTTCCCAAAAACTTTAGTAGAGCAAATGTGCTTGTCAATACAATCTTAGGAGTGTAGATCAAATTTATCAGACAGGAACATTGTTATCACTTGCATCTGACTTGTTTTAAATGTTTTCCTCAATGATTTCTTTCTCTTTCCTTCTTTAATGTTTCTTTTCTATTTTTTAAAGGGTTACAAATTAGTTAAATTAAATCATTTTTTCCTTGAAGATTGTTTTTGAAGGTACTGTTTTGAGCCAGAGAAGTTTTATTGGGCTGAATCAGCTGTCTGTCTACACCTGTGGACAGCCTCACTCCCTGCAGCCTTGCTCTGCTGGTGAACTCATTTATGCCAGTGTCCAAGGCCTTGCTCAAGCATCATCAGTCTGTGACTCTGAACACAACCACACTAAGGGGAATGACGAAGACCCAGCGATATGCTGTAAGTCAGCCCATGATATACTTCCTTGCCTGCTGTAATTTATGACTGTTGGATTTTAAATAGCCTTAAGTGGACAAGGGGTACTTAAACAAACATCAGTGTAGCCATGGTGAATATAGACGTCACTTCCAGCCAGTGGTCCTCATGATGGCCAACCTAGCCCAATACTTTCTTTCCAGGCCTTTGATGAAGTGTTTCTGATCGGAGTCGATGGACTAGAGTCTAATAACAATGCAACCTAGTCATTTTTTCAAAGAAAATGGAATTTACTTTCCAAGCCACATGATGGTTCTCATAAGAGACAGGCTAGCGACTAAAATCCATGGGTTCCTCCTACAAACCATGAGCTCCAACTAAACGAGTCTATTTTCTGTATCACAAATAAGCAGCTTTTAAAAAATATAAACATTGGCACTTTATTATTCATCCAGTGTTTATTTTTCCTGAAGATATTTTGTTATGTAGAAGCAAAAGTGCGGTAGTTTGCACGCTGCAGTAAGATAAATGTCATCTTTTAATGAAAAGATCTGTGCACAACAAGCTTCTCTTGATGGGCAAGTGATGGTTTTATTAAGAGCATTTGAGATTCTTGGGGAAGGAAATGGGGATACGACAAGAACTCCTCCTGATTGGCTGATTATAAACAAAGTTCAGTTAAAACAAAAATACTCAAGCACCTCATGGTAAGCTGCATAATCTTCTAACCAGTGTGATCTCGGTGGGGTGTTTAGTTGTCTGTCTTTTTCATTCAACAAGAATAAAGAGCATTGACTTTCTCTAACATATGTGAAATTCTTTCTATGCTTTATTTTAAAAAGTCTTATGGACAACTTGGTTCATTTCTTTTTGAGCAAATTAATTTTCTTCTAACAAAATTATATTATTTTTAATTTAGCAGCACCATATCCAAAAGTAGGGCAGGACTAATGGAATAAAAGAAAATAAAGTAGGAAAAGCAGTTGAAACCAGATTCCTGCCCTCTGTTACGTTATCTGAGGTGAAATACAGAATCTTTAACTGTTCTCTGTGGCATGTTCCCTGGCTAAGGCTATGGACCATGGACGACTCAGCCTTTGAACTCAAAAACACCCCAAACAAAAATTCTCCTTTTTATTTTATTTCATGTAATTCTGCTTCACCGGGACACAACACTAATACACTTACATTTACTCCAAGGAAAGTTTTTGTATTACCTTGATTTATTAAGATTGTTTTATTATCACAGAGATTTTACTAAAGCATTTAATATATTTGTGCATATAAAGGCATGCACACATTCTTAGAAACAATGAATGAGATCCTTACATTTCAAAAGGACATTTGATATAACTTCCTATAACTTTTTACATTCTGTTTTGAAATTGAATTTTAATACAGATTAATTATATTAACTAAATATTTACAATGCAGGGGACAGTACCTCATATAATGACTAGTATGATATACTAAATAATAGTAGATAGAAGTAATTATATGAATGTACTGTCTGCCATTGTAGGTTTGGCTCTGGGTCATTGCCAATGCAGCGGAGGTCAGAAGAGGGTGTCCGGCTTCCCCTGGAAAAACGAGTCTACTGGCATGGAATTAGAGTTTACAGATGGTTCTATCCAAGCTGCCATGTGGGTGCTGGGGATCGACACACCCAGGTCCTCTGCAAGAGCAGTCATGTGCTCTTATACCGCTAGGCCATCTCTCCCCGCCCCAATACAGAATTATTTAATAAAATCCAAGTTTTATGGTACACAGGAAAAATGCCTTTATATTTTCATTAATGTACATATGCATTTCCATTTTTCTCCTTTTATGTGTGCCTTGTGTATGAAGTACATAGTGTTTACATATATGTATATATGGAATATATAAATATATTATAAATAAATATTAAATAATATATTATAATATATATATATCATATATATATATTGAGACAGGTTGTCTCCCTTAGCTCCAGCTATGCTAGAACTGCTGTGTTTGACAAGGAGCTTCGTCTCACCGAGATCTTCTTGCCTCCGCCTCTCAAGTGCTGGAAATAAAGCCCTTGCACCACAACGCCAGGAGCCATCCGTTGTTTCTTCTAACATGGGTCTCTAATGATTTGTCTGCGATCTGACTGACGTGCAAGTATTCAGGGCTCTCCTGGCCTCCAAACCCCAATTCCCAGAACTGGAATTATAGGGGCACACTGCAGTACCTAATGTTTATATGGAGACAGGGTTCTGAACTCAGTTCCCCATGCTTCTTGCATAGAAAGCAGTTTATATGCGATTTAAGCAATTCCAGAAATACTTATGATATCTTGGAAACGTGTCAAACATTACCTTAGGGAGATTTCCAGTTGATATTCTAAGCCTATTTCCCTTCCCAAAAGGCACCTCACTTCAGATGCCGTTTAGAGCTCTTATTCGTTATATTTTATGGGAACTACATACTGAGGTTTCATTTCGGCTTTGTCAGAGACAGGTGAATTGTAACAAGTACCTCGGCGTTTGCTGGCTGTTTGCTTTCGTCCTGTTCTCTGTGGACCTGAGTAGCTTCAGCTGGGAACTGGTCCAAAGAGGCAGCCCCTTGGGCCGTACAGAACCAGATGCTGCACTGTAAAACTGTCCCAGGTGATTCCCCTGCATCTTAAGTTTTGTGAAGCACCTTGCCAAAGAGGCTTCTAAAAATGTAGACAGCTGAGAATAAACAGATGGCATACTTAGAAAAAGTTGATGTAAAGACTAAATGCCAAGTACTCAGGGGCCTCCCACAATTGACGCCCCCAAATCTTCATTACCTCATCCCTGAGGAACATCCATTGTACTGCCAAAAGAACAGANAAGAGAGGGAGGGAAGGAAGGAAGGGAGGGAGGGAAAGAGGGAGGGAAGGAAAGAGGGAGGGAGGGAAGGAAAGGAAGGAAGGCCAACTAATAAATCCATTCAAGGTGGTCAAGAACCTTTAAAATGAAAACTTTAAGATACTGAGGAAACCATAGGAAGATGTTGTTTCTACAAAATATGTGTGGGATTATTTTAATTGCACATATTATGTAAGAATAAACCCTCATGAACTTCACTAAGTACTGCCTCAGGAATGACCCCTGAAGGCCAAGTCAACATATATGTGTGCTATCCTTGCATGTGCATAAGTGCATCAGTGTCATGCAATGCCTGCAGAGGTCAGAAGAGTGTGTCTGATCCCCTGGAACTGGATATTTGGATGGTTGTTAGCCACCATATAGGTGTTGGGAATAGAACCCTGGTCCTCTGCAAGCACAGCCAGTGTTCTTAACTGCTGAGCCATCTCTCCAGGCTCTGGACTCCTGAATTTTAAAGCTTAAATTATACAGCATCATAAATGTAAGGATTGATATGCATGTTCAGATGTTTAAACGAGGGCTCCAGGTTCATAAAATGTTTAATTAAAAAGAGAAGCATTTTAAACTCTTGATCTTTGTTCAACATATCTAGAAGCCAAGGAAATTTAGATCATGACTTTACTAGGACATTCTCACAGTTCCCCTGGTGACAACATAATCTAATTTTGGAAAATTTTAATTGCAAGTGCAGCAAGGGTTTGTGAGCATAGTTGATGAGTCTCAAGCATGCTGGCCTCTGAATGTAGCATGACATGCCGTCCATCATAGATGCTCTGTTTAGTCATGCCTTACAATGGCAGGACTCAAGACAACCATCTATATTCTTTTTATAATTTTTACATATTATGTGTCCAAATATTAAAATTTATAAATTAAGTTTATAAGCAGCTGTGTAAAATATGTCCTAGCATCATAACTGAGATATTAAACTTCTGAGAAAATTTTTTTAAAAATGACCCACAGATTCAGTAAAATCCCCATTAAAATTCCAGTTACATTCTTATTCACAAATGTAAACTAAACAAAGCTAAAGTGAATGTGAAAACACAAAATACCTTGAATAGTAAAATCAATCCCAAGTGAAAACACAATGCTGGAGTTTGGTTAATACTTGACTTCAAATGATACTACAAAGCTTAGTAATAATAACTAGATGAGCTGGCATAAAAACATAGATATAAACCAATGGAATAGGACAGAGAACCCAGGGGAAAACCCACACAGGTCCAGCTGCCTGATTTTGGACACATGGTTTATAAATATTTCTATGTTTGAAAAAAGACAGCTTTATTAACAACTGGTTCATGGGAAACTGGGCATTCACAATCAGGAGAGATCTGGAGTTGGGAAAGAACAGGCAATGTAACACATGTAACATAAAAACAGAAGGGACAAGCAAGAGGGAGCAGGTAGGCAGGAAGTGGCATGGAGGGCAGGAGTACGAAAAATGTACAAGAGCCCATCTGCAAGAGAACGCAACACCGAAGCCCACGACCCTGGGTGCTGACTTCATACACTGAATTATTAAAGCTTACATACAAATACAAAACGAAAAGTAACAAGCTGACATTCTCTATCTTATGAAATTACCTGCAATACAAAGAAATAACTGAAGAACTCTCTTCTGTGATACCTGCTTCACAAGGAATGAATGCATTTCTTTAGAGATACAGATCAGAAACTTGGATTATATAAAGGAAAGGATAGGATTGGAGAAGAAGTATGTGAGAAGTCTTATTTTCATTATTCTTAATTGATCTAACAATATTTGATTGTCACAGTTTCTATAGAAGTAAATACCTGAATTAATTGACACAAGGGTTAGAAGAGAACAATTAGGAGTATTTTTCTCATTCTGTTATTGTCCCACCATAAAGCAGAATAGAAACTAAAGGCTCAATAAGACATAATCTGAACTGACTATAGTCAAAGAGAAAATTAGTTTCAGGAATCATTACTGATAACCATTACTCAAAACTGACAAATGATAGGTAGCACTTAAAAATAAGTCAGGTTGTAGAGTGTGTATTAAAGTGCTATATAAGATAAATTTTGTAGTAACTCAAGAGAAAAAGAGAGAGAAAGAATTACTTGAACAGAGTACAAGGAAGCTCTACCATTGAGGAAATATATTTATATTCTAAGCACTGTGAAATAAAATGTACTTACCCAAACTCAGATTTGCACTTATCATACTGAAAATTTCAAACATTAAGACAAAGATAATAAAAAATTTACACTAACTTAAAAAATGACTAACTGAATTCAGACTTCTTAAGGACAATAGTAGCTACAAGGGACAAAGACAGATAAGTACCATGAATGTAGAGAAAAGGAAATTAATTTCATTCTAAATTGGTCTGGTCAGAGAATTATTTGATAATTAATTAGAGAACATAATAGCAAAGATATTTTCTAAAAAAAGAATTGATTTTTAAAGAAGTCAAGCTATATAAGAAGAAAGAAGAACCAAGATGAATAACAAAAAAAAATTCAAAACTAACAGTATTGAGGGGCTGGAGTGTGACTCTGATAAACACTTGCTGACCAGGCACAAGGCCCTGGGAACCACTCCCAGCATCACAGAAAACAATGAACCAACAAATAATAAAGAAACAAGGTGAGCGAATACAATAATAAAATGCACATTATGATCATTGACTTAAGATCTACCAGAAATCATTAATTTGTAACTCAAGGACAAAAGAGAACTAAAATGGTAGGTAAAAATTTTAAGGTCTTTCTCACATTCAAGGAGACAGAAATATTGAAGAACTAAAAGTTTTATTTATTTTAATTTTAAATTAGGTGTATATATGTTTATCTGCTTTGGGCATGTCCATATATGTGTGCTGGTACCCAGAGAGGCAAGGTGAGGCACTGGATCCCCTGGGGGATGTAGTTAGAGGCAGTGGTGAGCTGCCTCATGGGGTGCTGGGATCCAAACACGGGTTCTGAGGAAGAGCAGCCGGTACTCTTGACCATTGATTCATCCCTCCAGTCCTAACTTAAGGTTTCATAAGAGAAATATCTGTGTGTGTGTGTGTATGTGTGTGTGTGTGTGTGTGTGTGTGTGTGTGTGTGTGTGTGTGTTATGTGTATCTTAAAATTAAGCATACTGGGCCAATGAGATGTATCAGCAAGCAAAATTGTTTGTCATCCTTCTGATCTGAGTTTCATTCACAAAACCCACTTGGTAGAAGGAGAAAACTGAATCTTCACATGCATGCCCTAACATGCTTGCAGCCACAGACTCACACACAGACACACAGACACACAGACACAGACACACAGACACAGACACACACGTTATATATATACCAAAAAACAAATAAATAAATATTTTAAAATTAAGGATATTGAAAAACACATATCAAGTAAAGCTTACAAACCAGAGGGCTGAAATTAAAGAAGAAAGAGGAGACAGAGAGGGAGGGAGGGAAAGAGGGAGGGAGGGAGAGAGAGAGAGAGAAGGAAAAGAGAAATGATAGGGAAAATTCAAACAGGAAGTAAAAACTTAGAAAGAAGCTCAATACTACAATAATAAACAGAGCTACTGGACTTGAGAGACTATTCATACTTTTACGTTTATTTCACATAAATTCTAATACACCTTGGCAAAAGAAAATAATAACATTTACAAAGGACAACAGTTAATGCAGCTTATTTTTCTACAGATTTGGAGACATTCTGTTTTGCACTTTCAATATCTATAGTGTAATATACTTTTATTAAAATATATGCTTATCAACACCTCTTTTAAAGATGTAACTCGTCAAAATAAAGCAGAATTCTAAGACTCACGTATAAACTAGATTCCATTTTAGTTGGTACCTTCATCGTTGCCACTTTGATCCTGCTTGGGTGTGGATTCCAGTGAATGGTCCTTGCTTGGTTTTGTGCACATCCAAGAATGTTGCCCGATGGAGGTCTCATCTGCCCACTCACACATGTCAGTGTCAAATCTGCAGGCCTGACACGCTAGAGAATGGGATAAAAAGGCCTCTGTTGATTGCTGAAGTCTTCTAGGTCGTAGCCTAACCAGGGTAATGTTATAATCAACTAAGAGGGCTTTTTTAGAAACATGTATGATGACCCATATTTTATTACTATCCTGGAAGCCTTATACTCAGGCAGGTCTGTCCAACTTTGACACTGATGTGATGCTGGCTTCTCCAAAATGCACACTCTAGATCCATGAAATCACACTATCAGAAGAAATCATACACAAAACATTCTCGTAATGCTTTAAGTAATCTTGTCCTGAGCCAAATTCATAGGTACCATGGGTTCATGCAGCCTACAGGCCTCAGGTTGGACACACTTTTGAGCATAACGGCAACTGTGTTTTAGATTGATAGAGTTGTGGATCTTCTCTAATGAGAACCATTGACATGAAAAAGATTTCTAGTTTTCAACATAGCTTTAGTATAATATATTAAATATTTTTAAAATTAATTAATATTTTATGAGTATAAATGTTTTATTTGCATGTATGGAGGTGTATCATGTGCATGCAATGCCTGTGGAGGCCAAAAGAGGACATCAGATCCCCTGGAACTGGAGTCGAGGACAGCTTTTAGCAGCCATGTGGGTGCTGGAAACCAAACCCAGGTCCTCTGAAGGAGCAGACAATGCTCTAAACTGCTGAGCCATCTCTTCAACCCCTAGTATAATTTTTTAAATTTCATATTTCACCTTAGCTAGTTAAGAAATTAGATCTATTAATTTATTCACCATTTATCATCAAACTGACATATTGAAAGAGAAACATTGTATGTGATTACGATTCAGTGTTAATGGGATTATTTTGCAAAGCATTATCTTAAATATATGTATTTAATCTTTTTCAGTATTTTAAACCACAAACTTACAATGAAATCCCAGCTAAAACTATGACATTAAGTCCAGCACAGGTTTGTAAATGAGTGCTTCTATGATCAGTGTCTGAGTTTTAGAAATCGTGTACTCATCAACAATTTAACACTTACATCTCAAGCCTTCCTCTGCAGAATTGAATGTGCAGAGATGGGTATCTGGATAACTTGGGTCCTGCTTGGTGATCGAGGCCTCTGGACATGGTAAAATCTCATCTGTTAAATTTACAGAATGGTCATGAATGAGATGTGGGAGTTCTTTTAAACATACATATTTCCCAGAATGTTAACACTTGGTAAAGTGTACTCTCTAAATGCTTAGTCTGAATGTGAAATCATACACACACACACATACACACACACACACACACACACACACAAACATGAGAGAGAGAGAGAGAGAGAGAGAGAGAGAGAGAGAGAGAGCCAAGCGTGGTGGCACACGCCTTTTAATCCCAGCACTCCAGAGGCAGAGGTAGGCAGATCTCTGTGAGTTCAAGGCCAGCCTGGTCTACAGAGAGAGCTCCAGGACAGCTGGTACTAGAGAGAGATCCTGTCTCAAAAATACCACAAAAAGGATAAAACTAAGAGAGAGAGAGAGAGAGAGAGAGAGAGAGAGAGAGAGAGAGAGAGAATACAGTAACCAGGCCAGTGCTTCTGTATTTAAACTAGATCACGTGGCATCATTCAAGCTCCCAAATGAGCCACCTGTTTCCACAGAAGTAACCTAAGGTCAATGAAGAGTCCATGACTATAGTTACACAGGCAGCTAGTGTAGCATGCAGTGTTGTCTTTCGCTGGGAACTGAGCCTGCTCTGGAACTTTCCTGCAGCCCTTCGTATGGCTCCTGGATTGGGACAGAAATTAAACCTGAAATGAACTTGGAAGTACATTTGATGCCTTTCTTCACCTCTTTGCTACTTGCAGATTCCAACATACTGAGCTTCAACTGTTGACATCAATGGAGACCCTCACTGAGACAGTTGCTGCAGATCATCCGCAAACTTTGGCACAGTCTTTTCAGTGTCTGAATGTCTTGGCTCTGGGTTTCCTGCCATCTGTGATTTCAGCACTCTCTTTCATCTTAGTTCTCCATTTCTTGATTTCTTGTATTAATGATCTTAAAGGATGATTTTGATGATAATTGACCAAACTGCATGTCTTTAATCAACTATGATCACTACTGATGATATTGAACTTTCCTTGTGGTAACTTCAAGTGGCCCACTCCATCATGCCCACCATACATATATAGCTAATTCTCTTCAGGATCTCAGCTTTGACAAAACAATCACATGCTTCTTAATGATATTTCAGGGAAGGACAGGCTGCATCTACAATGGTGATACCATAAGAACACATCATCTCCTGACATGGAGCTTCTTAGTTTACCTCAGAACATTCTGGTGACTGAAAGGACCTTATCAGTCCATGGTACCATGATGTCCTCAGCTCCTTCCATGCACTTTAATGTGTTCATTTCTTTTTTTTAATTTTTTATTTTTTTGTATGTGTATGAATGTACTGTCTGCATGCAGGTTTGTGCACCCATGTCGTGCAATGCCTCAGAGGTCAGAAGACGGTCTTGGATTCCCCTGGAACTGGAGTTCTCCTAGAATTGGAGCTACAGATAGTTCTTAGCCGCCATGTGGGTACTGGAGATCGAACCTGGGTCCTCTGCAAGAGCAGTCGGTTCTCTTAAATGCTAGACCATCTCTCCAGCCCCCCATTTCTTTTCTTACAGGCATGAGAAAGGCAGTCACTCCCCTGGCCTTCTCAATTCCCCACCAGCACTCTCAAAGCAAAACTAGACACACAGTCTACCTGTTCCAGCTGGTATTTATACAGCTGACTGGCATGAAGGGCTACAGGCATGCTGACTGAAATGAGCTCGTATTTGACTATGCACTTCATACGTCACAACCACCCAGTTCTTTTTGTTCAATCTTAGACAGCTGCTCATTCCCTCCTCAGTTTCCCACTCCATCACCACTGTCAATCATCTTGCTTCACAGTTCACTGGGAAAATGAGGGAAATCAGAAAAGATCCACCTAAGTCCCACAGCTTCCAGTCATGTATTCCACATCTTCTCCTGTAACTGGTCAGTTAACATCCGGACTTCTCTCTGGACACCCTTTTATACTATACAGAAATGGCATACTCTTTGGCTTATTTAGGAATTTATCTAGTGACTTTATCCTCTCTCCTCTACAGCCATGTTCTCTTGCTCTAAGAGATGATCCCCTTCTGTGCTGAAACAGTAACATTTCATCCATGCGAAGACCTTCTACTGAGCTGACCATCCTCAAACTACTTTTCTAAGCAATGATATTTTCAGATTTCAACTCCTCTACTGCTTCAGTCAGTTCCCTGTCTCAGTTCTTTTGTCATTGTTTTTCCTGACAATCCATATTGTTTCAACATATGCATTTATGTATTTATGAATGTCGCACATGTACTAAAATCATGTCATCTGAAAATAAACTGTATGTTATTTCCAAATCATAGTTGAGGATTCACATTTTCCCTTTTAAATTTTATATTGCTATAAAATATGCAAATGTACCCTCTGCAAATGTACCAAAATTATAAAGTCTGAAAATAGGTAGTAAGTTAATTCTAGAGCCTGTTAAGGGATTCACATTCTAAGAGCACAGTTGCTTTTAGATAAAGAGAATTATAACATTAATGTTACTCAGTTTGCCTTACTTGATGCTAGCATTCACAAATGAGGGATAGCATTCTTCACTTGTTTTTCTGGGACTGTGTTACCTCACTTAGCATAATATCTTCTAGTTCCATCCATTTACCTGCAAAGTTCATGATGTCATCTTTCTTTATCACTATATAGAACTCCATTGTGTAGATGTATCACATTTTCTCTATCCACTTGTTGGTTGAGGAGCAATTGGGTTGGCTCCAACTCTTTGCTATTGTGAAGAGAGCTGCAATAAATATGGCTGTGCATGTATCTCTACGGTAGGAGTGGTATGACTGGGTCAGGTGGTAGCCTCATTTTGAGCCTTTTAATGGTTCTCCACACTGCTTTCCATAGTGGTTGTATGAGTTTACATTCCCATCAGCAATGGACAAGCATTCCTCTTTCCCCACAACCTCTCCAGCATTTAGTATCATTTGTTTTCTTGATCCTAGCCAGTCTTACTGGAGTGACATGATATCTTAAAGTGGTTTTAATTTGCATTTCCTTAATTATTAACGATTTTGAACACTTTTTAACATGTTTTTCAGCCATTTTTACTTCCTCACTTGTGATGTCTCTGTTCAGCTCTTTACTCCATCTCTTGAGTGGGTCATTTTTTTTCTTTCTTCTTTGTTTTTTGAGTAGTTTATATATTCTGGAAGTTAATGCTCTGTCAGATGTATCAGCTGTGAAGGTTTCCTCCCACTCTGTGGGTTTTCTCTTCACTTCCCTGATTGTTTCTTTCACTGTACAGAAGCTTTTTAGTTTAATGAGGTCCCACTTGTCAATTGTCAACCTTATTTCCTGCACAGATGCTATCTGATTTAGAAAGTCTTTTCCTACCCCTGTGTCTTGTAGGTTGCTGCCAATACTTTCTTCTATCACCTTCAGAGTTTTGGGATTCATATTGAGGTCTTTGATCCATCTGGAGTTGGTTTATTATATGGGGGAGAGGTAGGGATTTAATTTTATTCTTCTGCAAGTAGTGATCCAGTTTTGCCAACACCATTTGCTGAAGATTCTGTCTTTCCTCCATTGTGTCTTCTTGGCCCCTTTGTCAAATATGAGGTGTCTGAAATTGTATGAGCTCATGTTTGGAACTTCAATTTTGTTCCATTGGTCTACAGGTCTGTTTTTGTTCCAGTACCAGGCTGTTTTTATGATTATAGCCCTGTAATATAGTTTGAAGTCTGGTATAGTGATCCCCCTGTATTGATCTTTCCACTCAGGGAAATTTGGTATTCGGGGTCTTTTTTCATATGAACTTTAAGATTTTTTCCAAGACTGTAAAGAAACTCTTGGGGATTTTAATTGGAATTGCATTGAATCTCTATATTAATTTGGGTAGGATGAACATTTTTACTATATTAATTTTTCCAATCCATGAGCATGGGAGGTCTTTCCATCTTCTGATGTCTTCTTCAATCTCCTTCTTCAGGGGTTTAACATTTTTGTTGTAGAGATCTTTGGTGTCTTTGGTTAAGTTTGTTCCTAGGTATTTTATTGGTTTTGAGGCTACTGTGAGTGGGAAGGTCTCCTTATACTCCTTCTTCTGTTGCTTGTTGGTATAAAGAAAGGCTACTGATTTTTCTAGGTTAATTTTGTATCTCGCCACTTTACTGAAAGACTTCATCATTTCTAGGAGTTTTCTGGTGGAGTTTTTAGCATCCCTTAGATAAATTATCATATTTTAGACATCTGATTTCAGACTGAGAAAGGTATGAAATAGAGCTGCAAATGTAGCTCAGTGCTAAAATCTCCTGATATATGAGAGACATACTAGGGATATATTGACTTCCTATTTTCCAATTAGTACTTCTTTAATTTAAAGGGATAGCTTGACTTCCTCTTTTCCAATTAGTACTCCTTTAATTTCCCTTTCTTGCTTTATTGCCCTAGCAAGTGTTTCAAGTACTATATTGAAGAGGAGTGGTGATAGGGGGCAGCCTTGCCAGGCTCCTGCCTTTAAGGGGAATGCTTCTAACTCCTCTCCAGTTTTAGGATGATGTTGGCTGTGGGTTTGTTGTACATGACTTTGATTATGTTGAGGAATGTTTCCTCCAGACCAATTCCTTCTAGAACTTTAAACATGAAGGGATGCTGGATCTTGTCAAAGGCTTTTTCTGTGTCAATTGAGATGCTCATGTGGTTTTTGTCTTTCATTCCATTTATTTGTTTTATGATATTTACTGATTTACATATGTTGAACCATCCCTGCATGTCCGGTATGAATCCAACTTGGTCATGATTGATGATTTTTTTGATGTGGGTCTGTATGTAGTTTCCAAGTATTTTGTTGAGTATTTTTGCATCTATGTTCATTAATGAGATGGGCCTATAGTTTTCTTTTTTCATTGTATCTTTGCCTTGTTTGGGTATTAGGGTAATGCTAGCTTCATAGAAGGAATTTGGGACATTTCCCTCTGTTTGTATTCTTCTGAACAGTTTGACTAGTAATGATTGTAAGTCCTCTTTAAATGTTTTATAGAATTCTGATATGAAACCATCTGGGCCTGGGCTTTTTTGATTGGGAGGTTTTTTATTACATTTTCAATTTCCTCAAAGATTTTGGGTCTGTTTGAGCTGTCAGTCTTCTTGCTTAAGCTTTGGTAAATTCCAGAATTTCAGATATTCAAAGATTTCTCTCTTTTTCCCTCTCATATATTAGAAGATTTTTAGCACAGAGCTACATTTGCAGCTCTGTTTCAGACCTTTCTCAATCTGAAATCAGATGTCCAATTGCCAGCTCAGTTTCTTTGCTTGGTAACTAAAAAGCACCTCAAAAGAAATAGGTCTCCAGAGGTAGACAAAGGATGGAAATGTTTTCAAAAATTCCACTGCAAACTTCTGCCTGAAACAGTAAACTTCTGCATTGAGAATTTTGAGAGAGACTGAGAAAAAGATAAAAAACATGTTTGGCAGAATGCATGAACTCTAATGGGGTCGGGGGGGCAGTGAGGGGGGCACAGGTCTAGATTTGATTTGAAATTTTGTATGAAATGCACAGAGCTTCAATAAAAAA
>VZQC01015709.1:4269635-4294676 GCA_009823505.1 Rhizomys pruinosus | reverse complement strand
AAAAAAATTCATTCAATACAAGAGCTCACAAATATTCAAATTTGTTACCTTCATATTCTCTCTTTCTGTCTCTCTCTCACACGCCCTCTTTCCCTTCCTCTCTGTTTTGGTTTACAGTGCCTCCCAGATATACAGAGATACCTAGCGGTTTTAAAATCCTTCAGCAGCAGCAGCAGGGAGACTTGCCAGCCATCTCAAGGCATCTACACTAATGAAGTCACGTGCCTAGAGAAGATCATCCTTCAAAGCTTATCTTGTACAAGCAGGCTGTTTGAAATTGGCCAGTAGTTCTCATCCCTTAGAGACTGAAGTCCAGGTCTCCAGGCTTTTGCAGTAAAAGTTATAATTGACATCCAATTTTGACCCTAAAGGTTTCAGACAATTTCTTTTGTCAGTTCTCTTTAATTAGTAATGGATTTTAATGAATAGTTATTGGTTCTTAAAAGGTTACTGGAAAGCTAAGATGAAAAAAAGGTAAGTAGAACTTGACTGGATAATATGTATGCATCATGAAGATTCCAATTAAGTGACGACTTGTATAGTTGTGTCATTTAACAAATGACACTGAGGCTAAGTCTTGAAAAGCCAATCAGAAATATTCACAGAATTTCACAGTATTCTGCTTACGAGGCACAGCATGCAATCATTATAAAAATTATAATCATCAATTTATTCCAGAATCAATCAGTGTTATTCAAGAATCACTGATTAAGCACATTTTTGTTTAATCACAGACATAGCCTTGATTTCTATTTGATGCTTGCCACTTTGAAAGAGGCTAAAGCGATACTTCTTCCAATAAATGTACCATGAGTTTTGTATGTTAGAAGGGCAATGGAATGCTTAAAGTGATGGAAGTAATCTAAAGGGTTCCCTTAATATATAGAAAAACACTTCATTTGTAGCTGGAGAGATGGCTCAGGGGTTAAGAACACTGCTGCTCTCACACAGGACCAAGGTTCAGTTTCCAGAGCACGCAGGGCAGCTAACAACCATCCATTACTCCAATTCCAAGTGATCCAACACACTTCCCTGGCCTCCATGGGCACTGTACGGTTCTCTTACATACATGCAGGCAAAAACACTGATACACATAAAATAAAAATAAATATTTTTTAAAACTTATTTTATTGCCTCAGCAAAGCACTGACAAACAATAAAAATATAAGTAACTAAGCAGTGTTATAAATTTTCTATATTTTTATAATAAACAAATATACACATACTAAAACAATAGTATTGTTTTTTCTGAATAGTATAATTGAAAAGGTATGCATAGATTTCAGCATCAGGATTTTTCTAGTTTTAAAATGCCACCATTCCTTTTTTGAATTCACCATTAATAAACTTAATACTTAGTTCTCAATAACATTCATTAATATTTTATAGCTTACCAAACAAAGGTCCAACTCATATCTGTTAGATTTATATTTAATGACTTGGTTTTTATTTCTATTACATATAGAAACACTTTTCTTGTTTTTATTTTCAATGGCTAAATAATATTATAAGAAAATAAATTTGATTATTTTTTCTGATCTTGTATCTTACTACTGTGATAAATTAATTTTCCAGTTCTAAAAGTTTTAAACAATACACCCTATGGGATTATACGCATAGTCACTTCATCTGCATAGATAGATGCTCCTCTTTTCCTACTGCATGCACACTTAAGCAATACTTAGGAATGGGGCCAAGTTGCTGAGAGTGAGGAGTAGATTGCCTTTCTTGCATCCAGTTTTAGGAGTAAAGATCTTCATCTTTAGATACAATGTTAACTGAGGAAATTTTGGACATTTATTCAGTTAAATAAATCCATGGTTCTAATCATGCATCCATTTTGGATTCTGTCAAGCACTCTCTTTCTACTGAGAACTTCATGTGTTCTGTTTTTTCTTTAGTCTGTTCACAAGGGAAACTGTACTGAACACATTCCAAACACAGAAGCAGCCTTGTGTTCCCTAGTCTTGCATAGTATTATTTTTTATATTGCTTGTTTCTTTTTCATAACATTTTGTTAAAAACTTTTTGGTGTGGTGGAACACTGACCTGTAGAGGCCTTATATAATACCTTGAAATTTTTGTCTGAATTTTCTCTGGGGTAGTGTGTAGCCCCTTCAGAATGAGGTACAAGTGTTCTCCTCATTTCTCTTTTCAGAACTGAAATATTTTCTCTCTAAATATCTGATACAACTTGCCAGTGAAATCGTGTCACCTCAAAATTTTCTTTAATGCAAAATATCCAACATGAGTCTTCAAAAAAGTGCCTAATTAATTTTCGTAATCTGTGTCTTTCAAAGAATCTTCTTATTACAAATGGATTAGTGAACACAGTTACTTCTCACATTCTTTGTTATTACTTTACTATCTATAAGAGCATCAGAGTTAGCCTTCATTTCACTCACAATATTGTCAATAGATGTCTTCTGTCTTCATTTGGCCCAGTCTGCTGAGAACTATCAAGTTTTGTTTATTTGTTTCTATACACTGGCTTTTGTTTCTGTCATGTTCTTATTATATTGAATTCTCAATAAAATTTCAGCTTCTGTCTTTGTTTAAGAGGGAGAGGATGGGAGGGAGAGACAGAGACAGAGATTTTCCTATTCTACAAGTCCACAGGGCCATCAAACAAAGCCCATTCTTAAAAATCTCAATCATTCAATGTGGTTTTATCCTATGATCCAGTCTCAAGGGCTTCAACACATGGACTTGGTAGAAGAGGATGCAATTTGCCACTTGTGAAGTACATTTTCTGTCCTTTCCTAATTTTTTTTGTTCCTTTCTATTGTTGTCCCCCTAAGCTCAGGCTGCCAGCTAACATGCCTGTGCTCATTAATCTATGTATACATTCCATTCTATTGTTTTTGTACAATTATATTGTTTTAAATTTATTTCTAATAAATGCCCATTATTAAAAATTGCTAGATCATTTAATTTTGTGTACTCATTCTTTTATTATTGACAGACATGTTATGAAGTCTTCTGGTATATTTCTTTGACTTTCAACAAAATATTGCATATAGTTTCAAATACTGTTGTTGAGAGCATACATGTTAAAGATTATATTTTCTTAGTGAACTTTCTTTCTACTGTTATGTAAGAAATGTTTCTATTTATCACTGTTAATTTTCCTTGTCCAGAAGTACATGTTAACACTGAGGGAGCCCCTTTCCGTTTCTTTTACTTTGGGCCATGTACTCCTTTCTCCATCCCTTTATTTTTATGGTTGTTGCTTTCTCTTGTTTGGCTTATTGAGATAGGGTCTTCCGATAAAGCTCAGAATGTCCTTAATCTGTCTCTTCCCACCTCAGCCTTAGAACAGTGACTATAGGCATATCCTACCATGCACAGGTTTCATCCCCTGACTTTTAATTAATATAAATAATTATATTTAACATAGGTTTTCATAGAATAAAACTGGTTTTTATTCTTTTTTTAAATTTTTTTAAAATTTCATTTATTTTTGTATGCATATGAATGTACTGTCTGCATGTAGGTTTGTGCACCCGTGTTGTGCAATGCCGCGGAGGTCAGAAGAGGGTCTCAGATTCCCCTGGAACTGGAGTTCTCCTGGAATTGGAGTTACAGACGGTTCTCAGCCAACATGTGGGTGCTGGGGATGGAACCCGGGTCCTCTGCAAGAGCAGTTGATGCTCTTAACCGCTAGGCTATCTCTCCAGCCCTGGTTTTTATTCTTTACCAATCTTACAAACTCGGAATTTTACTAATAATTATTGTATGAATTACAATTAAAGTTGGTAATTCTGTCTCCTTTACATTTACAATCTTTTTCCTCATTTTCCTACTTTCTATCATATTTCTGTACTCATTGTTTCTTTCTCTTGCTTTTGAGTGGATTATTTCAATATTCAAATATTTTAATGCAGTCAATTTTCATGTAACTCTTGTCTTGTATTCATTTGGGCTCTAAGGACATGCTGACTTTAACATTCTTGCTATCTTAAGTTAGCATGCCCAATAAATGCCAACCCATTTTACAGCCCTAGAAATTTTATACTCCTACATTATGCTGTAGTTATGTGTGTTATATTTACATATATTGACTGTGAAATGAAAATATTCTCCCATTCTATTTCTCCCTTTCTCCTGCCCCAAACTTTATCTGTACAAATCGTCAGCAGCCATCCATAGCATGAAGGAATCCTGAAACCATCACTTCAGTCTTGACTTTACAGTGTTAGAGTAGAATAACTTAATTACCAACACCATAACTATCTCTGTTATTTTTTGAAGTCATTTAACCACCCTTGTCTCTTTGCATACAACTAAAGTCATGCCTAAGCCTAGCTTGCATTGGAAGGGATTTTTGGGTGGGTTGTTGGATGGCCAGTAAACATTGATTTGGCTTTGCTTCCATGTCTCAGTGCTCCCACCCAATCCCTACCTCTATCCCCAGGAGTTCAGGAAATTCAATCTCTGATTCTAGTTCATTGAGAAGCTGGTCCATAGCAGTCATCACATGTACAAGAATCAGTGAGAAACCAAGACTCAACTTTCTAAACTCCAG
This sequence comes from Rhizomys pruinosus, assembly GCA_009823505.1. NCBI lineage: Eukaryota > Metazoa > Chordata > Mammalia > Rodentia > Spalacidae > Rhizomys > Rhizomys pruinosus. Next base: position 4,290,148 of record VZQC01015709.1, on the reverse strand, counting down.
GTCTGCCCTTAAGCTTGACCTAGCTCACTTCTCAGAAGGCATCCTGAGTACCTACTTTAAAATGCAAGCCCATCTTCAGCGATTGTCAGTAGGAGGTGTTATATTTTAAAGTCATGTTCTCTGGTCTCAAACCTTTCCATGTTGCATGAGTTTAACATTTGAAATATAGTGAAAATTGGCCTCAAAATTTATAGACAGCCTATTGAGTAGCTTTCATTACCATACCATCTCATGTACATTATGTAATAATGCCTTCATGTCTTAAAAATTATAGACCAGTTTTTTTTTCTTTTTGGTCTCAGGTTTATCTTAAATGCTCAAGTTTCTCATCTTTTCACTCCCAGTATCTTTTATACTTTTTTTAGAGTTCTTTGAAGTATTTACTACAAAACCTGGTATTTATCTTTTGAATATTTATTGTGCCCCATCTATCTTGGCCATTGTCCCAGAATGCAAATCACCAATAATTTGAAAGATTGAATTAGTTCCTAGGGCCAATAATGGAGAGAAAGTTCATGTCTAAAATGATAGAAGGGTCTTATAATAGGCCACCTCCACTCCAAAACACTGCCAAGAATGTTCCTGTGTAAAGCTATAATGTAAATACAGTTTCAATGGCAGGAGCTCAATAGCAGGGAAAAAAATCTAGGCAATGGCTGGTCTCATTGTCTATTCCTCTTTTGAGAGTGATGAAATAGGCTGGCCAATGAATATAGTTAGTTGGAGATCATTTTGTCTGGCAGACCCAAATTTCAGCAGAAAATATAAAATTTCTGTAAAGATACAGTTGAAGTGAACAGAATAAGAAATGCATGTCTTGGGGGCTGGAGAGATGGCCTAGCAGTTAAGAGCACCGACTGCTGTTACAGAGGACCCGGGTTCGATCCCCAGCACCCACATGGCGGCCGAGAGCCGTCTGAAACTCCAATTCCAGGAGAACTCCAGCTCCAGGGGAATCCGAGACCCTCTTCTGACCTCCGCGGCATTGCACGACAGGGGTGTACAGACCTGCATGCAGACAGTACATTGATACACATACAGAAATAAATAAAAAAAATTAAAAAAAAAAAGAAATGCATGTCTTGGCCGGCTGTGGTGATGCACATCTTTAAGTGGCAGAGGCAGGCAGATCTCTGTGAGTTCAAGGCCAACCTGTTCTACAGAGTAAGTTCCAGTCCAGGGGCTATAGGGAGACCCTGTCTCAACAACAACAAAAATAATATTTAAAAGAAATACATGTCTTATTAAAAACTCCAGTATAAGCTGGCTGTATTCTTCATCTAGGAACACCACACAAGGCTACAGAAAGAGTCTGAGGGAAGAGTTGAATAAAAGAGCTGTCAGCAGCGGGGTACTGTGGCCTGCAATTAACCATACATTCCATCCCGTCATACTACATCCCTCTGGTAAGGCTAATAAATAACATCCTCTTTTACTGCAAAGTCATTGATATCGATATTTCAATTATTTCAAAAACTGGGTGGGGTGTGAATTTCTCTCTCAATCTTGATGTATCTTACAGAAATCTTACAGATTTCTTCTGTGCTATGTACTGAACATTGATAACGAGGATCTTTATGTTTCAGTGTGAAAGCACCTGTCCCAGCTCCCATAAGATTATATATATATATTAATATATATAATTTTGTATATATTTTATAAATTTATATATTATATATAATATATATAAGACCTCTGTCATAGTATCAAGAGCAGTGTTCAAAATCCAAACACAGTACAAACACAAATATCAAAATCTTTCCTCCATTTCAGGAAGACCAACAGACCTGTGGGATATTGGAATTTTAATTACCATAACTTTGGACCAAATTAGGAATTAGAACCCCTTTCTACAAAATAGCTACTATGATTTGAATATGCTTGAGTATGTCCCCAAATTTTCATGCCTCTACAGTTTGATCCTCAGCATATCTATGCTAAAAGTTACTGGGGCTGTTAAAAGATGGAGTTGAGTGGTGGTTCACTGGTCACTTGCCTCAGTAGCCTAGAAAAGATTTGTTCTCATGAGAGTAGTATCATAAAAGGCCAAGACAGCCACCTCCTCAGCTTCTCTGGCTTTCTGTCTCACATATCAACTCCCTCTATAGACTCTTGCTGTGAAGCTACTCACCATGTTGTACTTCTGTCATAAAGTCCTCATCAGATGCCCTTGAACCTCCAGAACTGAAGCCTGAATTAACTTATTTTCATTCCACATCATCTAATCTCTAGTATTTCATCATAGTAACAGAAAATGGACTAATACAGCAACTATCTTGTTCTGTTGCATTTATTATACCACAGTGTAATAAAATGTAAAGACAAAATACACATATGCCTAATCCTTGTATATTTGATTTGATTATTTTATTCTAACAAAATTTTAGTTTAATACTGAATTTTTCTATTAAAAATATAAACAAAGAACTGAATATCTGATTAGCATAACCAAGAGGCCAATACGATAGCTATTTTAAATTAAACAAAGTATATTATTAACATGTTTCACTTTAAATAGAAAAACAGATTATAATTAATATCTTTTTCTATTTTTGCATATTGAAGTGGCATATCAAGCCAAAACAAGTTTGTTGAAGGCATTTTTCTACCAGCTCTCCAGAAGCCAGAGTTCTTTAATAAATATCTAACTAGCCATTGTAAATATTGCTAAATATTTTTATAATGCTTTTATTGATATTTTGTGTATTTCAGACATCATTTCTCAGTTCAGTTTAGAGATATTCCCCTTTCCCTTCCTCCCACCCCACCCCAGATCATGCATTCTGCCATAACTGTCCTGCATCTTTCAGTCTTTTTTTATGTTTAGGAATTCACATTTCCTCCTTTAATTTTATATTATTCTAAAATATGAATACATACTTTCCACTCATATAAGTAATTACAGAGTCTGAATGTAAGTGGTGAATTGATTCTAGAGCCCGTTAAGAGATAAATCATCCCACTCCACCCTTTATGCATGAGCTGTTGGAAACAATAGTCTATTTTTACTTCCACTATAAAGTCACTCTTATACAATGTATTAGAACAATGAAAGTACCCAATACTTAAGCATTATAGAAAAACAGAGAGATCAAAACCATTACAATTGTTTACATTATTTCAAATTCATTTTACACAACAATAATTAAAATGAGAGAAAACATTCTCACCATCTGCAGGCAAGCAGCCCAAGCTAAAAGATATGTCATCAACAGCTATAACTTTCTCTGGTTCTTTAGTGGCGTTCATTTGACCTTGAAAAACAACCTGTACAAGAAAAACAGAACAAACAACACAAAGCAAGGAGCATCACTGTCTCAGAGTATTGTTGAAGAGAATCTACAAATAAAAATTCCAAGTGAAAAGAATCAAAACATATTTTCATGAGCAAGAAAATGTACAGTCACTGCTGGACTGCAGATGCCTGGTGTGCTTGAGGCAGCATCCTGAACTTACCTGCCTTCCACCCTCTACCACCTCCTTCTAGGCATAGTTTCCATGCAGTCTACACATGTGTTTGTATATTCGGCTTTTACCAGCCTTTGAGACAGTTTCATCCCGACCTCTAGGTCTTGGCATTTCCCCACTTTACTTCTGGTTCTTCACACTTTGTTCACAGCCTTTCCTAGAATCCCCTAGTGCTATCTACTTTCATGTTACTAATCACTGTCTAATCAAAGTTTGAGATTTGAATGAAAATGTGTTCTTTGTGACTTAATGTTAAAATGAATGAGTGCTGCATTAAGGTATGCAGCCAACCCAAGTCTACATCAAGAATAAATGGATCTTCAATGAATCTTCTCAGAAGAAAGCCACTCGACAATTTCTTCTTGATTTTATTTACCATTTTTATGTATATGAGTGTATTGCCAGCATGTAGGTGGGTGCACTGTATCATGAAATGCCTGGAGAAGTCTGAAGAGAGCATTGGATCCCCTGGAACTGGAGTTACAAACAGTTGTTAGCCATCATTTAGAGGCTGGGAATTGAACCTGGATCCTCTGCAAGAGCAGGTAATACTTGGAATTGTTGAGCCATCTCTCCAGTTCCAACCAATTTCTAATTACTTAAATCAATAGAAAATTGGTATATTTGTGCCAGTTTAATCCCAACTCCACTAAGGAATACCAATGGTGTTTATGACTCCAGGCGGGTGTATGTTAAGCATGTGTATATCGTTCGACCTTGTGTATTGTGTAAACCTTTATTATTTCAGAATCTCACTTCCCCTTCTTGGGTTAACGACTGGTGTAGATCCACCAGAGCAAATCACTTTCCTGTGCCGCATTCACCTTTTACCCTATACAAGATGTGGTGCTGGGGCTGGAGAGATAGCCTAGCGGTTAAGATCACCGACTGCTCTTGCAGATGACCGGGGTTCAATCCCCAGCACCCACATGGCAGCTGAAAACCGTCTGAAACTCCAATTCCAGGAGAACTCCAGTTCCAGGGGAATCTGAGACCCTCTTCTGACCTCCGCGGCATTGCACGACACGGGTGCACAAACCTACATGCAGACAGTACATTCAAATAAATAAATAAATAAATAAATAAATAAATAAATAAATAAATAAAAATTAAATAAAAATTAAAAAAAAAAAAGAAAAAAAACGATGTGGTGCTAATCTGCTTCCTTTTGAGGAAACCCTGTTCACCATTCTATTAAAAATTCAACAGGAAACACACATCACCAATAGAGTAACCTATGAAATGTAGGTCTAAGAAAGTCATATTTCTCAGAACAGAATACCTAGGTGATCATGTACAAAGCAGGATTGTATTGGAAAGACCTGATAACATGGTTATATGAAGATGAGTTCCAAGAACTGCAGGATGGTGTCATGACTTAAAGTATATAGTAAGAGATAAGATAGTTAAGGTCAGATCCCAGCTATTTACCTCAAAAGCAATGAGGCCATCCAGAACTCGGTTAATCTCTCTTACCTTGTTTCTCCTTGTAAAAGAGTACTTATAAAAGGAACCCATATAATATGATTCATGCAAGAAAGCAAGTTGCACCTAAAACACCAAAAGTCCAGTTGGAGTGTATTTCCTTAGTATTTGAATGCAAGGCCTTGGTTTCAAATCTCCCACCCTCCAAAGCTCATTTCGCTCCAGGCTTGGTGGCAAATGAGTGTAATCTTAGACATTGGGAGAGAGATGCAGGAGGACTAGAAGTTCAAAGTCATCCTTGGCTTCATATAGAGTTTGAGGCCATACTGGGCTATATGAAACACTGTCTCAAGGAAAGAAAAATCAATGCAAATTCAGTCATTAAATGGGCATTGTTTACATGTGATTCTATGGGGGACTGTTACCTTATGATGAAGTCTTGATTTTAAACTATATAGGTCATTATTTGAATATTTCTATAGAATCTTAATTTTTATAAATACTAATAAACTCAGTTTTAAAAAGCAAGAACAAAATATAGTATCAAGCGTATAGTTGACATTCATTAATTATTAGCTACTATTAGTATAACACAATTGTGAAGATATTAAAGGTATTATATGAATAGTGGTTGAGGATCAAAACTTTAATATTCATAGAAATTAATCTGTTATTCTTCTGCAAATGTTTTCAGATGGCTTTATGCTCTGGCTCCTGTTGAGTTAAACATACACCTGCAGCCACCATATTTAAAGAGAGAAGTAGGAGCAATAAATGTTCATTTCACCACAAGTCTCATTTTTGCTTCTCTGCATTTTCTTTCCCCAGAAGATTCATCCATCCTCAGGGTTCAACTAGTTAGTACCCAGCCTGAGGAAACACATATTTTACTTCACAAATATTTGCCACTCTCCTGAGCTCTGTTCCTGAACCTCTGCAGCCTGCCAGACATTTTCCCTCAAATGACACAGGTTGCTTCTAATTCATGATATGCTGTACTTTCTCCTAAATTGGACTTCTCACTTCCCTCATTTTCTGACGATGAATCAGACCAAGACTCTGCAGTGCCCCAAAGTCCAAAATGACCTTTCAAACTGCTTTTCCTCTTCTCTCGTGTCTAATCAGCCAAGACCTATTAAGTCTATTTTCCTTCTAGCCTTGTTTCCATTTCTATATCCTCATGCTTGATCTATTGAAGCAGCCTTTAAATTACCTTTTTGCCTTAATCCTCTCCTCATTACAGTTTGCAATAGATATTATATGTTTATTTGGTGCAGTTAAATTACATGCTGACTTGGTTTAACTTGGTTTGTGTTAAGCCCCCCAGTTCTACAAGAAGAGCATTTTTCTTAAGAGGAGAACCATTTCTCTGAGGGAAATTTACTAATGGCTTTGTGAAGCTACAGAACATAAAGCCCACCAGGCACAACTAACAGGTATCACTAAATAGATTTAAACAACTATAGCAAAAGAGATTTTTCCAGGGATGTTGGTTATGATCTGGAAAATACTAAAGCAAGTAGAACCTCAGGCTGATAAGAAAGTGCCAGGTCCTATGAAGAGCCAACATTAGAGGCCATGTGGGCCCAACAGCAGCAGGATTTTGACAAAAAAAAAATGGTATGTAATATTTATTGTTTTTTTAAAGCTTCAGGGAGGATCTGTGCCATTTGGATGGCGTTAGAAAAAAATAAGAAGAACAGGAAAAGAAAAAGGAGCCAGGTGCAGGAAAATGGAGGTAGAAGCAGATGACAAGAGGGAAATGGGGTGAGGAGCCCACAGTGTCTCGGGGGTCGGGTACAGCCGGCACTAGTTCAATAATAAAATGAGACAAATGCTTTTCCCCAGACAGTTTAGAAAAAAAAATGGCCTCTGAATGGAGACAGGAGACCCATCTTCAGAATCCTTTATTTAAATGTGAGGGCAAGCTGTGGCATTGAATGGATAATAGACTGGGATTTCATAATAACTACAAGACTAGAAACTCCTGCAGTTATATAATTAGATAGAGAGATGACACATGGATAAATGACAGATGCTGTTTCAGATTTTCTTTAATTGGTAGTAGACATTTATTCCTCACTCAATCTTTTTTCATTTGTTTTCCTTGTTTATTTTAGACACAGTCTTCTCACAGAGACCAAACAAACCTTGAACTCAAGGTTCACCTGCCTCAGTTTCCAAATGCTGAGATTAGAAGTATGTGTCAGCATCTCAACTGTCATGTCCTTTCCTGAAGGTCTTATGTTATTGAAGTCAATTGTTAGTTCTGCAGTAGCTTCAAACCACTGATTGCAATTAATCAGTACCATGTAACAGCACTGTTGTTTTGTCCAACACTATGGAGAAAGAAATTTAATATGTCCTACAAAGCAGATTTTATTATTTGCCATTCTGGAGGTCAGGATTTCCCCATCCACATCTCCTAAGTCCCTATTGAGATTCTAACATGATATAGGAAATTATTATAGTTCAGTGAATAGGTAACTAAGAACTGAAATCAAACTTCCATTGATTATAACATGGTATGGAGATGTACTAGACTATTAAAATCATTAACGCTCATAATCTTCATGTTAATCATTCTGTCACAGAGGATTTTCGTGAGGGGCCTTTTAGACTGTGATAGGAATCACTAAATACAATTCCTTAACATTAGTAAATGTTCATTAAGAACCAGTAGTTATTATGTCTTCAAAACACTGATGAAACACTTGTTTGTGAAGCCAATCCATTTCTGTGTAGTACCACTTCCATGGAAATAAAAACAACTCAGCTTTATTAAGGGATGGCTCTAATATTTTCCAAATGAAAATGATAAAGACCTCAGGTGACAGCCAGCTCCAGAGGATTTCTCAAATATTCCTGTTAACCTGGGATGTAGCTGACGCTGAAATACCATAGTTAGAGATTTTAAAAGAAAGCATGCATGGTTTTAAACTATCAGAAGTCAGCACAGAGGGGAAATTGCACAGAACAAAACCATTTCTCCCAGGGTTATACATTGCTGAGGCAGCAGATTTAATCTGGAGGCACTGATTACAAAACTCCTAAAATAGTCTTCTCACAAAAGCTCTCTGGGAACAAGACAGTGGATGGCAGGGGGCTGTATTACAAGCACAGCACATCTCTGCAGCCCACTGCATGGAAGAAAATTAACATCTGTTCACTTGCTGACAGAACAGAATTAATAGGTACCTGCAGTCTTAAAGGATGAGTATAGCGTAAGGATCCCAAGAGAGTCATATGGTTTACTCATTTTTACAGCCTTTAATTACAAGCACTGTTCATATCAGCAATAAAGTATTTGGGGAAACACATTAATAAACTAGAAAAGTGTCTATTTTCGCTGAAGTCACTTCTACATTTAAAAGACTCCAGTAGACATGGTCACTGCCCCTGCCACAGCTGAATCATCCTGGAGATGACATACTCTAGAATTTTAAGTTTTATATTTATCCAGTGCACATAATCGACTAGCAAAATCCTGGATATTTAGAAATGAAAAGCTAAGTTAATCAAAGAACTCAATTTGGAAGCTTCGACTAACAAGATGCAGCCAACGTCAGCTTCGCCCATTCTCCAAACCTGTTACCCTACTAGTGGAGACCTTGACCTAAAGACATGGAGAATTAGGTAAAAAAAGGCACTAATCTTAGTAAGTATAATTTAATAATCTTGTAGCATCCTCTTCTTCTAAGTTGAGAAAAATTAATCAGCAATGTTTAAAACATATGCCTAGACAAAACTTCCATTTCAGGCATTAAGGTTTACACAACTGTCTGGAGAGAAACCCATGGAGGGAAATTCACTCTCGAGTTTAGTTGGCATGGTTCAGCCTTCACAAAATCAATCTTGGTTTGGACATTTTTGTTGTTGTTTACATAGACACAGAGGACTGATGAAAGAATAAGAAATATACCAGAAACTTCTGTAGCACTGAATAACATCTCAACTGTTACAGCAAACATTATTGGTTCCCAGGGGAGCTCATTCTGTATGCCAAAGCTCTCCACAGATGCCAAACATCTCTTAAATGATCTTTGGAAGTGTTCCTCCAAGGTGCTTAGGGCATCTCAAGTGCTCCAAATAAGTCATTTTTGTTAAATTTTTTAAACTTATTTTTGCTTTATTCAATATATTTTATTGAATTAAAACAAATTATTGAGCTTTTATGTATTTCATACATCTTAATCATATTTAGAACCTCATTACCTATATACATGCCTCACATTCCCCATACCTACCAATGATTGCATGCATTCTGTCATATATGTTAAGGTCTACTGAGTCGAGTTTGTGTCCTCAGGTGTCTCTGGATGGGAGTTCATCCACAAGAGTCTGGTCCACCCATCTAGTGTCACTCCCTTAAAGACCAACTCTCCTTCACCCAGCAATGATCAAGTCTCTTGGCTAAGATATGAGACAGGGTCTCCCAATAGCCCCACCTGGCCTGCTACTTGCTGTATAAATCAAGTTGGCCTCAATTTCACAGAGATGCATAAGTCATTTCTAAATAAATCAATCACTGTAGAAAACTTAAATGTCTCAAGATTTAGGATATCTCTTCTTGCAATGAAGGAACATGGTTACTTAATTTGAACAAAGCACAAATTCCCAAATCACATAACTGTATTTCCAATGTAGCATTATTAAATCTAAGTATCTTATCAGATACTAAGATTTTTATGTCTTTTTTTATTTTTTTTAGTGTATTAATGTCTGAAACTTTCAAGAATAATCATTTTCTGTCATCTGATAAGAAAGCAAGTCATTCTTATAGCTTATCACTCAAACTTTATAACAGAGATCTGGCACATTTGGCCACCTCAGTTATGCCAAATTAGTAATATTGCATCTGATTCATTACATAGATTTAAACAGATGGCTATACAGGTTCAAATCAGATATTTCATACAGCAATTTTTAACAATTTAATGTTGTTAATAATTTAGGGGGCGGTGTGCACCTCTTAACACTCATCTGAGAAGCTTGTTTTTTTCAGTAAATGGCAATTAATAAAGAAACAGAGAATAAGAGACTGAAGTGCTCAGCTCTAAATGGAACATCTATGTGTGGATCCCCTCTCTCCAAGCCTCAAGGATCACCATGGAAGAGAAGGGAGAAAGATTGAAGAGTCTGAGGCAGTAGACAACAGGGGTGAAACACTAACTGCTACACATGAGAGACCCAGTACACATAAGCATTCACAGCACCCGAGGCTGCACACAATTGATCTGTATGAGATCAAGCTAGCTAAAATCCCAGCATGGACAGGAATGAGTAGATTTGATCAAAATGTATCATATGCATGTATGAAATTCTTAAACAACAAAAGCACAATAAAGAAATTCATTGAATATTATTTTATCCGACTAATGGAGGATAAAGGAAATCTACTTGGAATAAATTGGTCCATAAATCAGGTTTTAGAAAGTAAATTCATGGGGAATAAAACGCATTAAAATTTCATCTTTAACTATAAATTTTGTCTTGTCTATTCTAAATGTTAAAGCACACAATACTTTCCCAAGAATTCTCATAGTAATCAATAGATTATAATATCTGCCATGCATAGATTTTACTGGGCTGCATAAACAAGTTTGTCTTGTATGGGCCTTGGATTCAACACTCAATATTATTTAGGAAAATAAAGGCTGCATTGAAATTACTTAGCTGCAAAATGAATATTAGAATTATTCTACTTTAATAGCATTTGGAATTAGTATTTAAATCAAGCAGTCTCTATAAATGTCTCAAAATTTTCCTCTTCCCTCAAATGCATGAGGTAAATTGAGGAGAAAATGATTCTTGGAGGAAAAAAGTAAAAAGGATGAAGAGTGCAAAAAACAAGACAGGAGAATAATAAAAGGCTCGGGAAATTGAAGAGAGAATTAGAGGTTTATATTTAATGAATATATCAATATATCTTAAAATATGTCAACTTTAATTTATTACATAAATTTAACTTTGCTATGAAAATGATTTTCAGGGTGTAGTTGGAGTCTGAGAGAGTACCTGAAATCTCTGTGAGCTTAGGACTTGGACCACATTTCTCTCCCATTTATTTTGGAGCATCATTGTGTTCTGCCACACAGGCTGAATAGGATGGTCACATGCAGTTTGAAGACCTACTATCAGTTTACCATTCCAGTGACTGGAGAAGTCATAAAATGTAATCTGTGAAGAAAAAATGGATACCTGAATAATTGCAATGAAGGAATTCCCAAATGTGATAAGAAAAGAACTTAAAATGCTGGTCTTCCAAATACCTGACAAGCTTGTTGGTCATTTGTTGGAAGGAAAACTCTGCTCCTTATGTTTGAAGAAATGGAATCCACCCCAGAGAACAAGGTGAGAAAATGTGCTGTGAAAAGAAGAGTTAGTACATTAGATTCGAACTAATTATTGGCCAACTCCTTTTAAGCAGAATGGTGATTGAGACACAAAAAATATATAAAGTCATTATAATCACATTTAAAGAATAAAATTAAGCTATACTAGCTAGTACTGAGTATTATTCTCATATTTTTATGACCTGTTTTAATAGCTACTAGTGATTATACATTATGGGCAAATGGTTCACACTATAATTTATCACATCTGACAGAAAGTGACTACTCCACAAAGACAATGTCCAGGGGAAATACAGTGCTGGGTTTGCCTTCCAAAACGATATCATTATTTACTGTACTTTGCTCCAACAGGGTTGGACCAAATAGACCTAGCTTTTCTCAGGACAGGAGGAACAGCCCTAAGGCCTGATCTTCTCTTGCTTGCTATGATACCGAGTACGCCAGACACTGCCACTGTCTGGAAGCCTCTGAAAGAAACACTGGGTTTTCCCTGGATTTTTGTAAGCTCCCTGCTGAGTTTCATCCAGGTCTGTCCTGGCTGATCTGAAAGCCACCGCTGTGTCTGTCTAAAGGAATGAGGAAAAGCAGTGTTGATGATGATTGTGCTGACATTTCTAGCCTAGTTATTCAGTGGTATACTAAAGCCAGATTGGAAATCAATTCTAATTGTCACATTATTAAAACAATCAATAGTAATAGTATGAGGCTTAACCAATCTCTTCTTTATACTTATTGCTAAAGCGTAAAACAGTGAAAACACTGACCCCTTGAAGGCATTGTCAAATGCATAATTTAAATGGTTTATTCTAAGGTTATCTAGAATTATTATATAAACATTTAGATAAAGAGCTGGATTTGCTGTGGCACGAGTGGACCTGTGTCAGCTTACTCTTAAGCATGTAAACAAATACTAAGAATATCAGTAATCTGAGAAGCATGATGGGTCATGTGGATATAGTGCTTTAGTTTTAAAAAATATTATTAGCCATACAAATGGTATTCGATGGGCTTTGAATTACTGGTTATAAATATTTGGCTACAAAACATCATCCATGAGATTTATAAAAAATTATCTTCACTGATCAAGAAAATTACTTAAATTAATCATATTAAGTTTTTGAAGTTTTTTTATTAAAAACAATATATGACATATTAAGCCTTTTGTAAAAGAACATTTATTGTAACTTTCAGTAATATAAGTGAATTATATTCAATAAATAATATGTAACTAAAAGAAAGTAAATTATTTAACTGTATAGACAGATCATTTTACAAACGTGAACTGTCATTTGACACAGGCTATGGAACTGTAAACTTTTCAATACATTGTCAAGTAGTTAATAAGAGTTAATCTTCAGGGTATAAGGGAAAGTGAAGTTTTAAATTCAGAAATAATGTAAGAACCTTTTAGCATTTGCTGTAATAGTAACCTGCTAATTGAGACAAATGAGGACAAAGTAGAAAGCAAGGAAAAGCAGAGAGAAGGAAGATGAAGAGGAAGAGGAGGAGGAGGAGAAGGAGGAGGAGGAGAAAGAAGAGTAGGAGAAGGAAGAAGAATAAGATAATGAGGAGGAGAAAGTGAAGGAAGAGGAGGAGGTGAAGGAACAGGATGAGGAGAAGGAGGAGGAGGGGGAACCGGTAGGGGGAGGAGGAGAACAACATGAAGAGGAGATAAAAGGAAAAAAGAAGGAAGAGACAAAGGAAGAGGATAGAACAATATGATGATGAGAAAGAAGACAAACAGAAGAAGACAGAGGGAGAGGAGGAAGAGGAAAAGGAGGAGGAAGTAAAGGAAGAAGAGCAGGAGGAAGAGGAAGTAAAACAGGAGAAGGGGGAAAGAGGAACAAGTGGAGCAGGAGAGGCAGGAACAGGCAAAGGAGGAAGAAGAAGAGGAGGAATAATGGGAAGAAGAAGAGCAAGAAGAGGAACAAGAGGAGGAAGAGCAGAAAGAGCAGCAAGGGAAGAGCGGTCAGCAGGTACACAGCAGTGATATCTGCTCTCCACACTTCTTAATCATGGTGGTAAATTTCTTCCGTCATTTTTCAGTGTTCATTTTTTTCTGCATCTTCTATGAGTATAAATTTTAACCAAGAAATAGAGATTTTCTTAGAGAGGAACCTCACCTTGTTGGAAGTCCTCTTACTTTCTACAGGACACTAATCATCTCATCGTGTCCACTTAAAAGAGAAAATGTAGCTCTTTGGTGACACAGCTTTTCTCACATGCTTATTACATCATTTCCCTCCTTCTTCTATTGGAGCATTTGGACAGCCAAATAAAACATGTGGTGGTCTCTCTACCGGTCACTCTCACTTTTGAAGCAACAAATGATGTTTCAATCATCATTATCATTACCACCATCATAATAATAATCATCATCACCATCATCATCATACCTCTTATTTTTCTCTGTCATCCTTATTTCAGATTGTTTATAGGATTTATAAATTCCCATCTTTCCCTATGAATTCACAGAAGCAAATGCACGAGTCATTAAATCATACATTTAAAAGGTCTGGCAGTGTCAGTAAGATGGCTTGTATTTACCACCAAGCTTGGTTACCTAAGTCTGATTCCTGGAGCCTACTTGATGGAAGGAGAGAGCTGACTCTTGCAAGTTGTGCTCTGACCTCCATACACACTTGTACCATGGACAAGTGCACACATACACACATATACACATGCATACACACACATTTACGGGTGGCACTGCACACACATGCACATACACTAAATAGATGTTACCAAGAATTCCTTATAAAAGTGCTACTTATTAAGGTGAAAAACTAAAAAGATACTGTCATGATATCCAGTCTAGCTATTTTTTTTATAACCAGACATTTGGGAAGATTTTTTCCTCAGTAACTAAGTAAGTGTCAGAATAACATCCCAACATTAACAGAGCTGAATGGCATAGAAATTGGGTGTTTAAAATATGAAAGCAACAAAAACCATGAATCAAGCTTTCAAAGCTCCCAACAATCTGATCCTCAGGAATGACAAGATGGAATGTTCAGTTTTACTTTCTTAAACCTTTGATAGACAGCCTTGCTTTCCTCCATTCTCCAAGTCCCGAGTGGTTAATAAGGTTGAATGTGAACAGAAGAAGTGTAAATCTTATTGCAGGCTGTCTTGAAAGCAATGTGTTCATAGGAGCTCCAGAGAGAGAACTTGAATATAGACTCATAAGTGAATTGTAAAGAAACCTAGCTTCAGGAACAAGCCTGATAACACCATCAGGTACAAAGCAAAGGTCAAAATTTCAAGCTTAAACTGGTCGTGGTGGTGCAAGCCTTTAATCCTAGCACTTGGGAGGCAGAGGCAGGCGAATCCTTGTGAGTTCAAGGCCAGCCTGGTCCACATAGCGAGTTTCAGGACAGCCAGAGCTACAGGGAGACCGTGTCTCAAAAAGACAAAAAAAAATTTTTCAAGCTTTAAAAATGAGAAAGTATGTTCAAGTAACAAAGTGCAAGTAATTCTAAATATGAACCCTTCCAATTATAAAATCTCTATTTATTACATTCTGTTTCCATCAAATCTCTTAAATTATGCCAAACACTTGTTCACTAAGTGGATAAACTGCATACAATTAGAAAATATTTGTAAATTGTGTGCCTCTTAAAACATACTCAAGCCAATCTCAGTACTCAGGAGGAAAAGACAGGTGGATCTCACAAAGATCAGGCCAGCCTTGGTACAAAGCCAGTTTCAGGCCAGCTGGAGTGAATGGGAGACCCTATTATATAAATAAACAAGGGGCTGCAGAGATGGCTCAGCAGTTAAGAACACTTGTTCTTCCGGAGGACCCAGGTTCAACTCTCAGCATCCACTTAGCAGCTAACAACCATAACTCCTGTTCCACAGGATCTGATGCATTCTTCTGGCCATGGGCATTGCACAACACAAGTGCACTTACACACATGCAGGCAATACACACATACACATAAAATTTATATATAAATTAACAAAAACAAGAATGAAAGTCATATTCAAACAGAAATCCATTTTATTTCCGCCTTATTTTCTAGAAACTTTTACGTGAATCCTGTCCCACCAACTTACATATGACATCAGTGAGGAGAGTCACTTTATGTGACCATAAAAAATAAAAAATGACAATGATGTTAATGAAAATCAGAAAGGGAATACCTTTGAAACTTTTCTCCTCCATAAAAGCAATTTTAATATGACGGAATTGAGAATCAACATTTTTCAGAGCTCTAGAAAGGCATCCCATTGATATAGCCAGCAAGAGAGTTTTCAGTTCAGAAATAGCTGAGTCTAAGTAAATACAGAGATTTGTGGGGGTGGGGGGTAACTTGTCCCTGTCATAAGATCATGCATCAACCAGTTTACAAAACAGCACCCTGCATTCCTGGGTGAAATCTGAGGAGTTACAGTGAAGGCAGAATTCTGTCGAAACCTCAATTCTAAATAATTGTCAGATTTGACCTGTCAGGTGGCTCCATGAGAGACCACTTATACTAGTCTGACTTACCAAGCACAGTAACAGCTCTCTCCATATGAAAATCTCTCTCCACAGAACATACTTGGTAAAAAAAAAAATGACAATTGTTTTACCTACTCGGTTGTTTTCACTTCTCAGTGTTTCTGGTAAAATGTAAAATAACCTTAAAGCTCATGGGAATAAAATACTGATAGGGCATGAAAATTGTCAGCATTTTCTTGCTCGTCTAGAGGCATGGTGAAGGAAGGAAATGAAGAGCAAGACTGAGCTAGCTGCTCATGCCCAAGTGCTGGGAAGGTTTACACCGAGGAGCACACAGTAATACCTTTGCCCTAATGGAGGTGTTTATGGTCCTCAGCTGCTTTGGATTGGATGTCTGATGTGCCCTTCCTATATCTCATATGACACCTAACCAGTAATATGATGGTATTAGAATAGAATTTTAGAAATTGAGTGGATCATGAGAGCAGAAGTGTCATAGATGCAAACAATCTTCACAAAACAGCCGCCTGGACCAATGTACCATGCAAAGAAGCAAAAAGCACATGCTAGTTTACGCACCAGCAAGCAAACTCCACCAGACACTGAATTCGCTGCCATGTTGACCACGAACTTCTCTGTATTCAGAAAGGTGAGAAATATGTTTCTGTTGTTTATGAGCTATTTGATTTGAGGTGTTTTGATCTACCATTGTGAAATGACAAGATGCAGGGAATTACAGAATGGCTTCTATATCAGAAACTGGTCAATACACTGACAGAGTAACAACTCTAGAGGCTAATCATGAGAATTGTGTCAGGAAGTCATTAGGTTCAGAACCAGGAACTACAACAAATGATGTAACAGCAAACCTCAGGAGAGGCAGGGGCAATATACTCCAGAAATCCTCTGTGCCATAAATACTTGGTTTTGGGTTACCTCCCTCTCTCTTTTCCCCTAGCCACCACCCTACTTCCTTTTAAATCTTTCAGTGCCTAATAATTCTCGGCTCTGCTTTGATGCCACGTGTTTTTTTCCACATTCCTCCCCTTCAGCTCCTCCCTTCCTTCAGCTCCTCTTCCTGTAGCTCCTTTGTTGCTCCCTGCCCTCCAAAGACATTTCTATTTAAACTTAGAAATACAAGAATTTGAAGCTGGGATCTACATGTGAGTGTGCCCATTCTGTTTATTTGAAGTTGGGACCTACATGTGAGCATGCCCATTCTGTTTATTTTTCTTGAGCTGGCCACTCGGTATATTTCCCAATTTTATTCACTTTCCTGCTAAATTTAATTATTTAATTTTTAGTGCTTAATAAAATTCCATTGTGTATATGTTTCACACTTTTATTACCCATCAATCAGATGATGGATGAAGTAGAGAAATCAATCTAGAACCTAGACCAAAATTTTATCGAAGTGTATGAAATTGTCAGCAATTTGGATGAGAAATTCAGGAACACAGAGGAAAATTTCATCAAGGAAATTGAGATGCTGCAAAAGAATCAAACAGGAATGTGGGACATAAGATTTAATCAATCAAATAAAAATAACAGTGGAAAGTATAATTGACAGGTAAGATGAGCTGAAAGGTTAATTTGACAATACTTTCAGACACACAAGAAAAATTAATAATCCTAACCAAACATCCATATGTACATTGGAGATGAAATAGAATCTGACTACACAGACAATTAATTCCCTGAATATTGCAGCAGATTTCCAAAACCTGCAAAAAGAAATGGACATCCATTTAGAAGCATTTGGACCCCAAATGGAGGTCTAAGAGACCACTGAACAAGCTTTCCCTGATGTTAAAAAATTTTTAAAAAGCAATATCGAAAGCTTTAAGGAAGAAATGCCAAGTCATCTACAAAGGCAAACATAGCAGAGTAGCAGATCTCTCATCAAATCCCCAATAGCTTAGCATAAAAAGACATATTTTAAACTCTGAAATTCAATAACCATCAGCCAAGATTTCTGTAGACAACAGTTATCTCTTAAATTGATGGAAAATTTAAGAGTTTTTCAAGAAAATTATGAGCTAAGGCAATTCATGACAACTAAGCAAGACTATGTAAAATGTCTTGGGTTGCAATATTATCTCATTTCTTTGTGCTCTTTCTGTTTTTTTTTTTGTTTTTTTTTTTTTTTAATGTAAGCACCTAGAGCTATAAATTTTCCTCTTAGGACTGCTTTTAAAGTCTCCTAGTGGTTTTGTTGTGTTGTATTGTCTTTTTTCATTTAATTCCAGGAATACTTTTATTTCTTTCTTAATTTCACTTTGACCCATTCATTATTCATGAGTATGTTGTTTAATCTCCATGAGTTCATTTATTTACCAGGGCTTCTTTCTTATTCTAATATTAAGCATTTTTGCATTGTGGTCTGATAGAATGCATGGAATTATGTTAATTTTATTTTCATTTGTTGTTCTGTTCCTCAATATATGTTCCATTTTGGAAGACATTCCATGGGGTGCTGAATGGAAAGTATATTCTTTGGTGCTTGGGTGGAATATTCAGTAGATGCCTGTCAGGTCCATTTGGTGTATCATATTATTCGGTTCATATGTCTTTCTGTTTATTCTTTGTTTGGTTGACCTGTCTAATGAAAACAGTGAGGCATTGAAGTCCCCTACTATAAGTTGGAATTAATCTGTGCCCTAATAGTCCTATAGCATTTTATTTATGAAGTTTGGTGCAAAACAGCTTGGTGGGTATATATTCATGATTGTGATATCTTATTCGTTAATGTTTCTTTAATAAGAATGAAGTGAACCTCTTTTATCTCTTCTGATAAATTTAAGTTTGAAGTTTATTTTGTCAGATATTAGAATAGCAACTCCTGCTTGCTTCTTAGTGTTATTTGCTTGGAATATTTTTCTACCCTTTCACCTTAAGATAGTGTCTGTCCTTGAAGGTGCAATGGGTTTCTTGCAGACAACAAAAATATGGATTTTGTTTCTTAATACATTCTACTAGCCTATGTCTCTTGATTGGGGAGTTCAGTCCATTGAAAAAGGATATTGAACATCCATCCAACCACCAGGAAAGGATGGTAAAAAGCCTCAGAAGCAGAAAAAAAGAATATCAGACCTGCAGGATAATATGGAGCAACTAGAAAGCTCAAGTAAAGATTATGAAAAATTAAAAAAAAAACAAAACACAAGAGTGGAACAATCAAGAAATGTGGGACACTGTGAAAAGACCAAACCTTTGCATCATAGGGATAGAAAAAGGAGAAAAATCCCAAGACCACACTATTGACCAGATCTTCAACAAGATATAGAAGAAATTTTCTGTGCTTGCTTTGGCAGCACATATACTAAAAATTGGAACAATACAGAGAAGATTAGCATGGCCCCTGCATAAGGATAGCATGCAAATTTGTGAAGTATTCCATATTAAAAGAAAAGAAAAGAAAATTTCCCCAAATGAAAAAAGACAATCCCATACAAATACAAGAAGCACATAAAACACCAAAAAGACAGGACCAGAAAAGAAACTCCCCATGCCATATGATTGTTAAAATACTAGATGCTCAAAACAAAGACAAAATACTGAAAGCCACAAGAGAAAAACAAGTTACATATAAGGGGAAACCCATCAGAATCACAGCTGACTTCTCAGTCCAAACTATGAAAGCTAGAAGAACATGGACCAAAGTATTCCCTGTGCCAACCCAGACTACTATATCCAGCAAAAATGTCAGTTATAGTTGAAGGAGAAAGAAAAATCTTTCATGACATGAAGAAGATGAAAGAATACATGTCTAAGAAACCAACACTTCAGAAAATCCAAAGAACAGAAGAAAAGAGCAACTATGCCTAAGCAATTAAAAAGAGAAATCAACAAAAGCATAGTAGAGTAAATACAAATCTAGGCCAAGAATGCAAACAAAAAATAAGATGAAAGGAAGCAACACACATCTCTCAATAATAACCTTAAATACTAATAGTCTAAACTCCCCAATCAAAAGACATAGACTGGGAGAATGGATTAGGAAACAGAATTCTTCTATATGCTGTCTACAAGAAGCCCATATTATCCTCAAAGACAGACACCACCTTAGAGTGAAAGGATGGAAAAAATATTCCAAGTGAATGGTACCAAGAAACAAGCTAGAGTGGCTATTCTAATATCAGACAAATAAATCTCAAAGTAAAATTAATCAGAAGGGACAAAGATGGCCATTACATCCTTGTTGAAGGAACAATTAACTATGAAGACTTCACAATCCTAAATGTTTATGCACCAAACTTTATAAACACTACATTGCATGACCTCAAGAAACAGATTAATCCTAACACACTAATAGTGGGAGACTTCAACATCCCACTGAGCCCTTTGGATAGATCAACTGGACAAAAATATTAAACAGAGAGACATCAGAACTGAACAATACAACACACCAAATGGACCTCATAGACATCTACAGAATATTCCACCCAAATACCAGAGAATATATTTTTTACTCAGCACCTCCTGTAACATTCTCCAAAATCAACCACATACTGGGGCACAAAATAAATCTCAACAAATACAAAAATATTGAAGTTAATTCATGCATTCTATGAGACCACAGTGCAATAAAGCTCAATATGAACACCAGAATAAGCCCAACTAGCTACAAGAATACATGGAGACTAAACAACACACTTCTGAATAATGAATGGGTCAGGGAAGAAATAAAGAATAAAATAAATGTATTCATGGAATTGAATTAAATAGACAACACAACACAACAAAACTTTTGGGATACTTTAAAAGCAGTCTTGAGAGGGAAATTTACAGCTCTAAGTGCCTGCATAAAAAAA
>VZQC01015709.1:4257511-4269520 GCA_009823505.1 Rhizomys pruinosus | reverse complement strand
AACAAAGCTTAACCAAGAAGAGATGGACAGTTTAAACAGACCCATAATAGTTGAGGAAATTGAGGATGAAAAATAAAAACCTCCCTACAAAAAAAAAAAATAAAAATAAAAAAGAGAGCCAGGGCCCAGATGGATTAACAGCAGAATTCTATAAAACATCTAGCTGGGTGTGGTGGCACATGCCTTTAATCCTAGCACTTGGGAGGCAGAGGCAGGAGGATCTTTGTGAGTTCAAGGCCAGCCTGGTCTATCTGGTCTATAGAGTGAGTTCCAGGACAGATGAGAGTACAGGGAGATCCTGTCTAGAAAAAAAAATCTAAAGTTCTACAACCATTACTACTCAATCTGTTCTTCAGGATATAAACAGTGGGAATTCTCCAAATTCCTTCTATGAAACCAGCATCACCCTAATACAAAAACCAGGCAGAGATACAACCAAAACAGAAGCTCTAGACCCATCTCATTAATGAACATAGATGCAAAAATTCTCAACAAAATACTTGCAAATCACATACAGACCCACACCAAAAAATCATCCATCATGACCAAGTTGGATGCATACCAGTGATGCGGGGATGGTTTAACATACGTAAATCAATAAATATCATAAAACAAATAAATGGACTGAAAGACAAAAACCATATGATCATCTCAATTGATGCAGAAAAAGCCTTTGACAAGGCCCAGCATCCCTTCACGTTTAAAGTCCTAGAGGGAATAGGACTGATGGGAACATTCCTCAACATGATCAAAGCCATATATAGCAAACCCACTGCCAACATCATCCTAAATGGAGAAAAATTGGAACCATTTCCCTTAAAGTTGGGAACATGGTAAGGCTTCCCCTTATGGCCACTCTTCTTTAACATAGTGCTTGAAACGCTTGCTAGGGCAATAAGACAAGAGAAGGAAATTAAAGGAGTACTAATTGGAAAAGAAGAAGTTAAGCTATCCCTTTTTGCAGATGATTTGATTGTTTACCTAAGGGATGCAAAAAACTCCACCAGAAAACATTTAGAAACAAGTAAGAGTTTCAGTAAAGTGGCTGGATACAAAATTAACCTGGAAATATCAGTAACATTTCTTTATACCAACAATAAACAAGTGGATAAGGAATATAAGAAGACCTTACCACTCACAATAGCCTCAAAAATAATAAAATACCTGGGAAAAAACCTAACCAAAGATACCGATCATCTCTACAACAAAAATTTTCAACCCCTGAAGGAGATTTAAAATGACATCAAAAGATGGAAAGATCTCTCTTGCTCATGGATTAGAAAAATTAATACAGTAAAAATGTCCATATTTACCCAAACTGATACACAGATTCAAGGCAATCCCAGTCAAAATCCCCATGAGCTTCTTCACAGACTTGGAAAAAAATCCTTAAATTCAAGTCTAAAAACAAAAGACCCCGAATAGCTAAAGCAACCCTGAGTGAAAAATGCAATACAGGGGGTGTGGGGGGGATTGCTCTACCAGACTTCAAGCTATATTACAGGGCCATGGTCATGAAGACAACCTGGAATTGGCACAATCACAGACCCATTGACCAATGGAACAAAATTTAAGATCCAAACTTGAGCTCATACAATTTCAGCCACCTCATATTTCATAAAGGGGCAAAAACCCCTCAATGGAGGAAGGATAGCATCTTCAGCAAATGGTGCTGACAGAACTGGATCACCATTTGTAGAAGAACAAAATTAAACCCCTACATCTCACCCTGTACAACAATCAATTCCAAGTGGATCAAAAATCTCAATGTAAAACCCGAAACCCTGAAAGTGGTCAAAGAAAATTTGGTAACAACATACAAGACATAGATGTAGGAAAATACTTTCTAAATCAGACAGCAGCTGCACAGGAAATAATGTCAATAATTGACAAATGGGACCTCATCAAACTCAGAAGCTTCTGTACAGCAAAAGAAATAATCAAGGAGGTAAAGAGAAAACCCACAGAGTGGGAGGAAATTAATGTCAAGAATATACAGACTACCCAAAAATCAAAGAAGTAAGAATACAAATGACCTTCTCAAAAGATGGAGTAAAGAGCTAAACAGAGACTTCACCAGTGAGGAAGTAAAGATGGCTGAGAAACATCTTGAAAATTATTCAACATCATTAATAATTAAGGAAATACAAATAAACACCACTCTGAGATATTATCTCACTCCGATAAGACTGGCTAAGATCAAGAACACAAAAGACACAAAATCCTGGAGAGGCTGTGGTGAAAGGGGAACACTCATCCACTGCTGGTAGGAATATAAACCTGTACAACCATTATGGAAAGCACTGTGGAGAACCCTTAAAACATTCAAAATGAGCCTGCAACATGATGCAGCTATACCACTCCTGGGCACATACCCACAAGACTCATCCTACTGCAAAGATACGTGCACATCCAGGTTTATTGCAGCTCTCTTCACAATAGAGAAGAGAGCTGGTACCAACCCAAGTGTCCCTGAACTGACAAGCTGATGACAGAAATGTGGTACATCTACATAATGGAGTACTTCTCAGCAATAAAGATGACATCCTGAACTTTTCAGGTAAATGGATGGAACTCGAGGACATTGTGCTAAGTCAAGTTACACAGACACAGAAAAGCAAGTGGTGAATGGACTCCATCATTTGTGGATGCTAATACCAGGTCTTCAGATGAAGGTCAAGATGAACAACATTATGGTTATATTTCTGTTTATCTGAAAACAACTATGTTGTTATAATGTAAGTCTCTAAATGGGCTCTAGAATCGATCCACCACTTACTTTCAGGCTCTTTAATCACTGTGTATGAGTGGAAAGTATGTATTTATATTTTAGAGTAATATAAAATTAAAGGAGGAAGATGTGAATTCCTAAACATAAAAAAAGACAGAAAGATGCAGGGTATTTATGACAGAATGCATGATCTGGTGTGGGGTGGGGTGGGAGTGAGGGAAAGGTGAATATGTCTAAACTGAACTCAGAAATGATGCTTGAAATACATAATACATCAATAAAATCATTTTAAAATGGAAAAAAATATAGAAGTGCTGGTATTCCACTGGTGTCATATGCTGTGCTGGTCATTGATATGGATATTTCGTCTTGAGGCTGATGTTCGTCGATTGATGATCTTACTTAGTGGATTGCATAGTGCTCTCCACAACTATGAGAGCTAGCCTTCCTTCAGGGTTGGTGGTTTCCAAATCATATTCAACAACCATGCACCAGTTCTTATTTTTATTCTTGATGTAGCCATTCTGAGTTGGGTGAAATGGAATCATAAATAAGTTTCAATCTGCATTTTCCTTGTAGGTTAGGATGTTGAGCAGTTTTTAAAATGTACCTAGACATTTTTATTTCTTCTTTTGAGAACCTCTTTTATAGTGATGTAAGCAATTACTCGTTTTCTTCCACTGTTGATTGAATTCTTTGAAGATTTTCATCAATAATCTCCATTAAAAGGCTGAAGATTTCTCTCCCATTCTCTGGGCTACATCATCATTTCATTATTAGTTTCCTTTGTTGTCCCATTTTTTTTTCTTTCTTTATTTTCATTTCTTCCTTTTTTTTTTTTTTTGTTCCACTGGCCTGGAATGCACTATATAGTCCAGGATGATCTTGAACTCATAGAAATCTGCCTGCCTCTTCCTCACCAATGCTGGGACTAAAGGCATTTGCCACCACACCAAGCTTTGTCCCATTTCTTGATTCTGAGTCTTGTTTGCTTTGGTAATTTAATGCTATTAGAAATCATTACCTATATTTAAATGGTTAATCAAATGCCTTGTCATTTATCCCCCACCCCTTACCCCAATTTTGTGGGTTACGATTTATTAATTATACTGCTGTAAAATGAACAGAAACACATACTTCCATGGTCAACCTAAAAGTTTAATGGGGTGTGAAAGATAGATAAATCAGTAGTTAAAAGCAGTTGCTGCCCTTGGAAATTTCAGTTCCCAACATTGATGTTCGATAGCTCACAACAACATGTAACTCCAACTCCAAGGGATCTGAGTCACTTTCTGGCTTCCACAGGAACCTGCACATCTTTGTGACTTTTCACAGACACACATACACACACTTAAAATTTTAAAGCTTCTCTCTAACATGTTACCTACCCAGTCTATGTCACTGGAAATCGTTGTAACCTTGTAGCACCTCCCCAGCAGCCCTTTCCAGGGATGACTGGAAAGACCCCCAGGCAAGAAATCTCTCTGCTCCACCCACATCCCCCCAGATCTACTTTGCCCTCCCCTCCACACAGAGCTACTTCCATCTTTGTGGGTGCTCTCCTCAGCAGTGGGTTACAGCACGCTCTCTTCAAGCAGCTTATCCAGTCAGGTCTGACACTGACCATCACCTGCTTGGTGCAGATGCCACCATTTCTCCCACAGAACTGAACTTCCTCAGGGCCCTGCTACCTCTAGGCCTACCCAATTCACCCAGTGGGGTAGGTGAGTGTGGATGGGGGAGGTGCCGACCTTCTCTACTGCAGATGCTGGAGCTGGAGCTGGAGCAGGCCCTCACCAGATCCACAGAACTCCATTTTTAACCCTTGTTACCAACAGGTGGTGATTTGGCACTGATTTTGTCCTGTCGTTTGCTGTATATCCACCAAGCTACAGGTCTAAACAGCCTCAATGTCACTCAGTCCTCCACATTCTACAGGCCCATCCCTCTCACACCTCACTCATGCAGGCCTGGCCTTCCCCTTAGGTTTCATTGTCCCCAGTCTTAATGGTCTCGCCAGTCCTCGCCATCCCCTCCTAGCAGACCTGGTCATCTCTGAGGCTTCAAAACCTCCACAGGCTCCCCATAAGCCTCCACTGTCCCACAGGCCTCAAAGCCTTGTTTGGCCTGGTTTTCCCAAAGGCCTAGCCTTCTCTGCAGGCTCCTCTGTTCCTGGAGGTCTCTCTGTCCCACAGGCCTTGTAGTCACACATAGCATGCGCCCTGGCACAAGTGACCATCAGCGTGGGCCCCTCCCCATCCCACAGCCCATGCTGGAGCTGGATGGCAAGGCTTTTGTTCAGGGAACCTCTCTGCTCCTGCCCACTCCCTTCCAGCAGACCTTTTGAGCCATGCTGTGCTGTGCTGTGCTGTGCTGTGCTGTGATGTGCTGATCAGAGGGTAGCAGGACAGTTATAACCTAGGCCATGATTACCTGCTCCTGAAACGCCAATGTATTCGAGCTGACCTCCTCCAAGTAAGCAGGCTGACCTACTCCAGATAATGCCACCTCATTTCCCTGCAGAGCTGCACTTCCTCAAAGCCCTCTGCTTTCTCTAGGCTAGGCAGAGTCACTGCTCAGTGCAGGTGAGTGTGATGGAGGAGGTGCTGAGGCATCTCTTCCTCAGGAGCTGGAACAGGACCTGCTCAGTGTAGCTACCCAATCCCCTCCTACCCACCCTGGAGTAGTGTTTACGTGGGCCCTTCCTGTCTGTCTTTCCACCTGTAGCAGGGGAATCCTGGAAGACACCAAGCACAGCAGGAGGTAGGAACTGCTGACCAGTTAGACATGACTTTCATTCCTCTGCCTGCTGATAGGCTGTATTCCCAGCTCCATTTGTAGAAGATATCTTTCCTTTGACCATTGAAAGTTTCTGGCATCTTTGTCAAAAATGATATATTTGGGTTTTTATATTATATCTATTTCCTTTATTCTATTCCATTGAACTATACATCTCATTTGTTCCAGAACTATTTTGTAGTTATTACAAGTTGAGATCAGGCATTCTGCTAACTCCTAGCTTATTATTTTCTTCGTATTTGCTTTGCTTTTTTCCTCTTCTTTGTTAGTAAATTTTAAGATGCTTTTTATATTTATGAAGAATGCCTCTGGAGTTTTGATTGAGATTGCATCAAATCCATAGATTGTTTTTCTTAGGGTGGCCAGTTTCACAAGATTAAATCTTCCAGTATTTAAGTGCAGAAGATCTTTTCTTTTGTGTGTGTGTGTGTGTATGTGAAGCCTAATTCTTTTTTTTAATTAATATTTATTTGTAAGGGATTCTACAATATAATAACACAGTTGTTTTCAGATAACATTGTGTTGCTCAGTTTGCCTTACAATGAGGTAATTGGTGCATTTTGCAAGTATCTATGTCCAAATTTTGAACAATACAAGGTTCCCATAGTCCAGTTGGAGAAGCTTGTATGCACAGGCATGTTGGTCAATTAGGAGTCCAGACTATATTGCTGTAGTCTCATGATTCACCCCTATCTCTCCACAGCCCTTACATTCTACGATGCCTCCTCTTCTGCAATTTGTTCCCTGGGCTTTGGGAAAGGGGCACAAGTGGGTGAGAAGAAAACAGTCTACTTTCTTTGGAGTTGTCATTTTGGACTCTAGTCTGTTCAGGTTGTTTCCCTTCATGGGTTGACAGCTTTTCCAGTGATACCTTTTTATTCATACTAACAAAGCACAAGCAATTGGATGTACAGACATTTAAGCAGTACTAATTATTATGTCAAGCTAAGCTGTGAGCATAGACACAGATGCTTGGATGGTATGCTAATCTGCTAACTGTGATTTCTCTATAAAGGGTGACAAGTTCTTATTGTGGCTTATAACATCTCCTAACCACTAGAGGACATAAGCTTGTGGCATCCACTGTGAGTTATTCCTCCAAGGAGAGAGCTAATAGCCAATTAGATTTGGGATATATATAGACACTTGGCTGCCACTGTTGCACAGTATCTCCAGGCTGTTGAGGTGTAGTTGATATTGACGGAGGAGTCTTGCTTGTCTCAGGGAGACCAATATTTTGCTGTATTGCTTTAGTGGCCTTTGGTAACGCTCTCTGGCATTTCAGAGGCCAGTTGTATGCTAGCAAGTGATGTCTCATAACATTTTTTCATGCTCACACCAGGTCTTCAACAACAGGGACTTACTGCCTTTCTCCTTGCATATATCCCACTTATAGGCAAAAGGCCTTTATAATTTGGGGGGGGGGGTTTGAATCCCCTAGCCAACATCTCCTAGGCAGAATAATTCATTGCTGATGTCAGAGCTTTCCTGTAGTAATATATTTTGCTTAATTACACAACTTATAAACACTTTACTATTGAATTTGGCTCTAGATAGAGAAATATCCTTTCACAGTTCCTATGCCTATCAATCAGTTAATACGTTGTGCCTGTTTTATAGGAAATTACCACTGTAACAATTGGCTCTAGTTTACAGTTAGGGAGTGGTTTCATTACCATCATGTTTTTCTTTTTCCTATAAAGGGGAGAGGTAGGAAGGTTTCTCAGTATCTGGAAGGTAAACTTCGTTAGGGCCCATTATAAACAGTTAACCCCAATAGTATTCAGAGAGATGCTCAGTATCTGTAACTCAGGCAGTCTGAGGTTCCTCTTTCTTTAATGTTCAGATGAGTCAGCCTCTCTGCTGGCATTTCCCAGTCCATCCTGCACAGGCATAAGTTGTACGCTTTCAGGCATTTAGATTGGTGATTTTTACCTGTGGGAACATAAAATTCTCCTCCCATTGTTAGTTTCAAGATTTCAAAAATTGAAAATTTATCAATAGAATTGGAACCCAGAATTTTCCATTTGTATCACAGAAAGGATATTACCCCACCTTCCACTTCCCTCTTTTTTTTTTTTAGGTTTTTATGTTTTGACCTATAGATGCCTAAGTAATCAGACCTATTCACAGAAGCTACAAGGAAATATAAAGTACCTAAGAATAAAGCTAACAAAGCATATAAATGAACCGTAAATGAACTGTACCAATGAAAACATTTAGACATCAAAGAAAGAATTTTTAAAAATATAACAGAAAATGAAAAGATCTTCTATATCTAATACAGAAAAATATAACAGAAGATGAAACGATCTTCTGTATCTAATACAGAAAACTATAACAGAAGATGAAAAGATCTTCTGTATCTAATACAGAAAAATATAACAGAAGATGAAAAGATCTTCTGTTATATATATTTTTTAAATTCTTTCTTTGATGTCTAAATGTTTTCATTGGTATAGTTCATTTACAGTTCATTTATATGCTTTGTTAGCTTTATTCTTAGGTACTTTATATTTCCTTACAGCTTCTGTGAATAGGTCTGATTACTTGATTTCTTTTTCCCTATGCTTGCGTTGATCTATGGAAAACTTGCTGATTTCTGTGTGTTACTCTTATATCCTGCCACATTGTTGAAAGTGTTGTCAGCTCTAATAGCTTTTTGATGGAACCTTTAAGATCTCTTATGTACAGAATCATATCTACTATAAATTGAGATACTTTAGCTCGTTTTACTTCTGTGTGTCTTTTATTTTAGAAGAGAAGTTGTTTTACAGCTGTAGGAAATGAGGTGGCCAGACCATAACGTGGGCCAGATAAAATCTATTTTGTTCAGAAATTCATTTTGTCTCTGACTTTGACATAAACCTCTGCTGTGCTGGATTGAAGTTCTTCCAGGATTAAAGGTGTGGGCCAGCACACCCAGCTGGTTTGGGGAACTCCTTGGAGGATCCTAGAATAGAGAATTAAGGACTGCAGGAAGTCTTGGGTTGTGGTGAGATTAGATAGCTAAACTCATATATCTGCTCTTTGTAAAATGCTTGATATATTAATCATATACTTATGCTCTGTAGACTGCTTGTCTAAGACTTGTCATATATGGCCATTATAACAGCGACTGTACATATATCCCCAAACCCTAAGGACACACTGCTGAACCTATTCTAGAGTGGGGGACAGTCCTGTGTCAGTGTGCTTATTTCTAATACATAAGAGGAAAGACTATCTTTGCCAGAATTTGATGTCATTTGTTCTCTTGATCTTAGCCAGTTTAATTGGGGTAAGTTGAAATCTTCAAGTAGTTTTGGTTTTCATTTCCGAAATTACTAAGTATACTTTTGAGAGTTTCATACATGAGTACTATACTATATTGTATAGTATACTAAGTATACTTTTGAGAGTTTCATACATGAGTACTATACTATATTGTTTCCAGCTTGCCTTATTCCCCTACTACTCCCCCATTCTCTACCCAAGTCCATCTATACTTCCTGATCTCTGACTATTATTATTACATATTTATTCGTGTATATTAACATTAAATTCTGGAAGAGACTCGCTTCAGAAATAGAAAAGTAGTAATGCTACCCTCTAGTGGTACATGAGGTACACAGCAGGATGAATTCAATTCCTGGACTGACAGCAATGGAATTCCTGAGGCATCCATTCTTTTAAAATTCAGGGTACCTAGTGGGTGACTCCCAAAGTGAAAATTGCTAGTAGGATTTCCAATAGTTGAATGGTAATAGTTGAGTTCTCTGGTGAAAAGAAAAAGATGGCTTTTTGCTGTCATTCCATGGAGATAGTGAAGAAAATGATTGCTTCATTTGAAAGATGTCTAAGGTAAGTTATTGTATAATGTTTTAGCGATGTTTCATATTAAAGTAGAATATATGGTCTGATTTCACTGTCTTTTACCACTGCTACAAGCATGGAGTGGCAGTGACACAGAAACTCTCCCAAGCGAACAGGACCTGCATAGCTATGTAGGGTACAACACTAAGTAAGCTCTATTTAGCCTATCCAGAGTCCCTCTCTTAATGAAGGCCATTTCCGGAGTTCCATACTAAGTTTTGTCTCCGTGAGCTTGCAGTGGTCGTATGCATGATGACACCAATGTCATGACTTCATATGAGCAGGGTCCAAGGATTCTATTTCCAAATGGTGTTACACTACCTCCCTGACTCTTACTATATTTCTGGTCTCTATTCTACAATGTTCCGTGATCCCTGGGTGGGTAAAGTAGAATATTGGTGAACTGTCCATGGACCCACACTCTGTAGAATCCTAATCTCCATGGTTTGGCCATTCATGACCTTTTGAGTTCCTGGCCTGCAGTTTCATGAGTAAAAATTACTTTTATTTTCATCATGAATCCTTCCAGTGTATGGCTGGTAAAGATGTTCTGTGGGCCATCTCACTACTGGATTGGTGGTTTCTTTAGTTACACCAGAAGCATAATTTGATGACTTATAATTTCTCTTATCTATAGTGCTACAGAAAATCAACTTCATATTCATGTGAATGGATTCATTCTCCCTACTTTTACTTTTTAAAAAATGTTTATTATTTTTATTTCACATGCATGAGTCTGTTTCCTGCATGTATATAAGTGCAACCATTTTGTGATATGCCAACAGAGTTTAGAAGAGTCTCAGGTTCCCCTGAAAATGGAGTTATGGATGGTTGATAGCCACCATTTGTGTTCTGGAATATTGAACCCAGGAGTCCGGCACAGCAGCCAGTGATTTTAACCGCTGAGCCATTTCTGTAGTGCTCCTACTTTTCTTTTCTTTTTTTTTAATTTTTATTTTTATTTATTTCTGTATGTGTATGAATGTACTGTCTGCATGCAAAAAGATTCCCTCAAAAGTGTCCCAGAAGCCTGGCAAAATCCTGGACCTCATTCATCTTGCACTGTACTGCTGTCATCACTAGAGGACAGTATTGTCATTTTACTTAATTCAAACTTTTGTCTTCAATAAATCAGTGTTAAAGGTGCTTTTAGGTGAAGCACCAAAGAATTGTTTAAAAGGTGGCTGGAGAGGTGCTCAGCAGTTAAGAGAAATGACTGTCTCTGCAGAGACCTGGGTTTCATTTCCTAGCACTCACATTTTGACTAATACAGTCTCTAACTCCCTGTTCCAGGGAATAGGAGACTGACTTCTTACCTCCATGTGCATTGCATAGCATGGGTAACACTTACACATGTGCAGGCAATAACTCATACACATGAAAAATAATTCCTTTACAAACAATCAGGAAGGAAATATGCAAGAAATTTAGGAACAATTAAAAGGCCAAATATACAAATTAAGAGAGAAATGCCAGGACCAGAAGCATAGCTAATGTTTTCATAAAATAATGGAGGAAAATTTCCCAACTCCAGGGAATAAAAGAGATATCAAATAAACTCTTCTTCTTATAAGTAAAAGTGTCAAAAGTATCCTAAAGAGGCAGAACCAGAAATGAAAACTCCCATCAATATATTTATAAATGGAAAAAAAAAAGAAGAAAGAAAGGTACTGAAGCAGAAGAAAGGGGTAAACACAACCAGATAGTAAGGGAAAAACAGTAAAATCATAAACTTAAACAGCACACAAAATGAAAAGAAAAGAACATAAATCAACAAAGGAAGAAGAATAAATACACTTTTCAAAAATTAAAATCTAAATATAGTAATCTCAATTCCCCAACTCAAAAGACACAGAATAGTAAACTGGATAATAGGATCCAGAGAAACACTTCCAATGAAGGGAGATAGCACTTGAGAGTATAGAGATGGAAAAAGCACCCCACATGGAATAAGGAAACAAGCTATTTTTATAACAGATGCAACAGATTTGAATCTAAATTTTTTCAGAAGAAATAAACAGGGTGAAATTTTTTTCATTAAGGGGAAAATTTATGAAATAGATATTCTAGTTCTAAGTATATACATGCCAAAGATTCAATTTTATAAAGGAAATACTACTAAGATAGAAGCCACATATTAACCCTAAACATTAATTTTGAGATTCTAATACTCTATTGTCACCAATAGATAGGTCATCTGAGAAAAAAAAAAGAACACAGAAACACTGGAGTTAAGAGAAATTATAAAGCAAAAGAACTCAATACACACTATAGAACATTCCCACAAACACTAAAGAATACAGATTGTTCTCAACAGTTTAATGAAACACCCCACAATAGACCACAAGATAGTATATTATAAAACCTGACAAATAAAAATAATATTAAATAGTAGACTTACTTTTCCACACAACAAAGATGACCATATAGTAAAGACAATAACCAAAGACATAACCCATTCACACTGAGCAAAAAATGAAAATACATAGAATAAATCAACATGGAAATGAAAGAATTTATACTGAAAAATTAAGACACTGAACAGGGGCATGGAGAGATGGCTTGGTGTTTAAGATAATATAATGCTGTAGAAGAGGACTCAGGTTTGAGCTCTGCACCCACAT